>JAAGEH010000393.1:56715455-56766003 GCA_011751065.1 Lasiurus cinereus
ACCTTTACAATAGAACGACTAATTGCTATGACGCATACTGACCCCCAGGGAGCAGATGCTCAACTCAGGAGCTGCACCCTGGTGGTGACTCAGTCTGGATTGAGCCAGGCTTTTAGAAGGCTGAGAGGTGCTCCTGATCTCATAGCAGGAGCACCTCTCAGCCTTCTAAAAGCCTGGCTCAGGACTGGCAAGCGCAGCAGTGGTGGTGGGAGCCACTCCCACCTCCACAGCAACACTAAGGAGTAGCAAGCCAAGCAATAAGGAGCAAGCAGGTGGGCAGTTAGGACTGAGCAGGCAGGCAGTTAGAAGCGAGGGGTCCCAGACTGTAACAGGGCACAGGCTGGGCTGAGAGATCCACCCCCTTCCCCCGCCCCATAAATGAATTCCATGCATTGGGCCTCTAGTGTATTATAATTAGGGTATATAGAGGTTCAGCCTCTCCTGCAGGTCAGATCCAGCATCACTTTGGTTCAGGTGGACTCTGACCCTCTTTTGTATTTTAGCCCTCTTCCTTCTCTGATTTTTCCTATAACTGAATGGAAACTGAAAGTACAGAAGGTTTCAATAGCCCAGGGCCTACAGCAATACTGACAATGTGATTTTGTTACTTCTGAGATGGTTTCCTGTTGGACCTTTGGGTTCCTTGATTCTGAAGGTCAGTGGGCCTGACTGTACTGCACAATTCTCTCCCTGATAGGAAATGCAGGGCAGGAAAGTAGAGGGGCAGGGGTGATATTTCTTGTTCTCTAGAGTTTATAACAGATCCCAATGAGGTGATAATGCTACCTTTTTAATTTAACACATTTTTTATTGCAACACAGTGTCTCTTCCCAACCTAAACCAATAACAAATACTCTTGAACCATTTTACGTTGTATAAATGGCCAGGTAAGCATGGCCTGACATGGCAGAGCTTTGGAAATAAGGTTCATATAACTTCATTCATCTTTTAGCACTTGCCACATCAGATTTTGTAGATTTTATTTTTATTTTTATTTTTTGGAATTTAATGGGTTTATGCATTTGTTGTTTCTTGGTCTGCCCCATCATGCAATTCTTCATGTTTTCATTGCCAACCCTCACTGGGTGTCATCCTTCTGGATCCCCAGCCATCTGTGTACATTAGTGTCTAAGGCTCCTAACCCATAGAGCCTGGGAGCTGTGCCCTTGAGGTTTCAAAGTCTTTTAAATGGCTGGAAATATGGTAGATAGCTTTCCTTCCTTTACTTCTCACTTTCATTTGTCCTTTCCTCTTCCACTATTTCTTTCCTCTGTGCTACCACCTCTCAATTTATTGTCACACTTTTAAGTAGTAAAGTACTCCTATGTGTAATGTCACTCTTTGGCACATAACTGCTAATATATATTTGCATAGTTGCATCTGCTTTGCTTCTTTTATAACAGTAATTGAAATACTGATTTTATTATTTGCATGTTTTCTTAGTCTTGCTCCATAGTTCTCTCTCACTCATGAGATCACGGGCTATGTCTGGTATCTTCATTGATATATCCCTATCAATTCTCATGGGCCTGGCATAGAATAGTATTAAACAAATATTTGCTGAATGAGTAAATCTACACATTTTGCTCAATTCCTGTCCCTCTATATTCCCCATTGTTGGGACCCAAATGTTAATTATGGCACCCTTTGCAAAACCCTCTACAGATCAGCCAAATGTTCTTATGGCAGCCATACTCTAAACTGAGCTGCTTTATCTAATACTTCTGAGGTCTTGGTGAGGATTGAAGAGTCTTAGAGAAAAAGTAATCTTCTAATCTACTAAACTGATACTCATTTGTATTTTTTAGGGATCTTTGGTTGTTCTGTTAATTTTTACAAACACAAAAAAATGTTTATAGACTGTCGGGTCATTTATAGACTCATGTATAGAAACACAGAGATAGAATAAGTTGGATGCTCATGAGTCTTTATTATGGTTGTTGTTGTTTAACTTGATTGAAACCTCCCTGCTTTTGGTTGCTTAAAAAAGAGTGGGTTCCTGAGACATGATCATGAGGCCAAAAAGAAGAGTGGACCAAGCCATCCCAGGCCAGGAGGAGCGATAGTTTGGGGCAGAGAAACTGGTAGCATCTTCAAATTGTGATATGTTAAGTCATTGCCTCTGTCTATGCATAGGATCGATCCAGGCAGCAGTTTGTAGGAAATTTAATTTCTAAATCATCCTGATTACACAAACTGACTTACATACAAATGGTGCTAAATAATCTTGTTGAATGTGTGACCAAGAGCTGTATCATACAATGCTGGACTTCTTGCTCTTATAAGTAGATACAAGCCCCCAGACATACTTACATGAGAGGCTTGTTACACATCATCATGCACCAGAGTATTGCTTGCTTCCTTAGAACCCCTGAGATTAAGGACAGCAAGTGCTGCCCTGATGCTCAGGTGTGTGGAGAGCAGCACTTAGACTCACTCCTCTTTAAATGGAAACAGTTGGCTTTGCATCTCTGCAGCTATAAGTTGTTAAATTATTGTTTCTGAACACATTGAGGTGGTGTGTCCAGCAACTGAAAGGGACAAGAAATGAAGAAAGAGAGCTTTGTGTTACATCTTTTCCATTCCCCTCTTTCTGTGGCTCTTTCCAGAGTTGTATGGAAAGATCGATCACTGAATCTGAAATGCATAATTTTTGACATGCCATCCAATTATAGATGTGACTAAGTCCTGTTAGGTTGTTGTAATTACTGAAATGGTGGGTGTCTAGACAAGACTTTCTTGTGATATCTGCGAAGAATTGAAAGGTTATGTGGTTTTGCTGGAGGTTTCTGTTGTATCATCTAGGGTTATTTAAATCATTTAAAAACACATGGTTAAAAATCTGTAAGATAAAAATTTCACTGTTGAAGAATGGAAGCATGAAACAGACTGAGGTGGGGGATGAGGAGAAGAGAAGAAATAAACCAAAGAACTTATATACTATATGCATAGCCCATGGCATGGGCAAATGGTGGTAAAGACCTGGGGGCTGGGAGATTAGGGGATTGGAGGAGGGAGAGAAGGAGGTGAGGGAATGGGAGACATCTTTAATGCTATCAACAATAATTTTTTTTAACTCTCAGGGGTCCAAAGTTTCATATTGATTTAGGTCATAATTTGATCATAAAATTGATTTGGTTTATGATTGGTCATTAATTTGTGAGTGGACAAAAAATTTTCTGACTTTCTTGGTTATCAGTGAGAAATTCTGGGTATTCATTTTTTGGGCAGTATAGGAACCATTATACCAGGGAAAGATGAGGAAATGGCCTGAAGAAAAATTAATTTTAAATGCCAATGGGAAGGTAGAATTAGTCTATGTGATTTTCTCACTTGGTTGAAAGTAAGGGGTTTTGTTGGTTTTGTTTTTTTGTGTGTGGGGGGGTTTTGTTTTTTATATTTACAAACTGGGAGTTATTATTGAAAAACCACCAAAGCCCTTAGGTGCTTGTAGCAGTGATGCCACTATAGAAGGGCTTGAGGTACCTGGGCATCACCAGAAACCCTTTCTCTATATAAAACCCTAATACTAAAACAGACTGAATAACCAAACAACTAACCAACCAGTCGCTCTGATGTGCACTGACCATCAAGGGTCATGCACAGAACATGACAGTCATCATCAGCAGACAACAGAGCACGGAACATGATGAGCATGGCCATGGTGGGATAGTAGAGCAGGTGAGCAGGTGCACCAGACCAAGGCAGGGCACTGTCACTGTCATTAAGGAAAGCCTCTGGTGGTTACTGAAAATTCTTTGCTCCTGCACACCATAGTTCCACCTGGCACTTGATCTGCTGCCAGTGCTGGCCCCACTCACACCTGCTGCTGGTGCCTGGTGCCAGCCCTGATTGTTCCGTGCTGTCAGTAGGTACAAATGGCAGCTGCCAGTCCTGATCAACCCTGCAGGGCTTCTCTATCTCCCCCTCCTCTTGAGGGGCAATCAGGGCTGGCAGCTGCCTCTTGCACCACTGCTGGCAACAGCCCGGCTTGCACCTACAGCTGGCACCAGAGCCACTGCTCGCACCCACTGCCAGTGCCCAGCGCTGGTCCCAATCACTTAGTTCTACCAGAGGGTGAAAATGGTGGCTTCCAGCCCCAATCACCCAGGAGGGCTTCTACTTCCCCCTGTTCCTAATGGTCAATCTAGGCAGCAGCCGTGGCCCACACCCACTGCTGGCACTAGCCCCAATCTCTCTGTACTGTCAGCAGGTGCAAGGAGGGCCAGTGCCATCAGTGCATGGGAACAGCAGCGGCAAGAGCGGGGCTGCCAGCAGACAGGGGATCAGGGGCCACAATGGGAAGGGCCAGGTGGAGGTATGGAGGATGGGTCGAGACCCAACCCTGTGTCCACCTTAACCTACTGGCTCACAGTTCCTTTTAAGGTGTACAAATTCATGCACTAGGCCCCTAGTGCATAAATAAGTATTTATGCACAGAAACAGATTTCATTAGATTCTGAAATATTCCTTGTCCCATATAGTTAATATCTATAGAGCTACACAATAAAACTAAATTTCTAAGGACAGCAATGGCCCTAGATTTTTCTTTCAACAATATGTACTGAACACCTATTATGTTCATGACACACACACGTTCATCACACCAGGAAACTAGTACTCAAAGTGAACATTTGTTTTTCTTTATTGCTCACCTTATATGTCCTGATCTTTTTTCTTCACTGTATCTTGGACCTCATTTTCCAAACTTGTCATAATTTCCTAAATCCTGAACTATTAGTGCATTAAGATATAATGTTTAAAAGTAAAAAAAAAATCAAAACTTTAAAAACTTTTTCTACAAATAGTGTCTAAATTATTACTTACATAATATTCTGTCTACATACCAGGTTTCCTTCTAGAGACCACCTAAGTGTAAACTGAGACTTATTTTTTTTCAAATTACATTGTATTAAAATGTAATTATCAGAGAGAATCATATAGACTAATATATTGTAAGCCTAAGTTGAATAAGTTTGGTCCAAAAAAAATAATAAATGCATACAATCACCATATGAATGTTAACCATCTAATTATTTTATTAATGAAAACACATTTGCTTTCAACTTAAAGCCTCAAATAAAACTAACTTGTACTTTATGGGCAAATATTATGAGCATATCTTAAGGTTTGTTTAAATATGATTTGGTTATGCTATTTTTGTTTTTTAAATCTTTAAAATATAACATTCAAATAGTTTGCTTTAAAATAAAATTATTTTACATATTTTTATGTTAAACTGAGAGTCATTTTTCAGAAACCAAGTGGTATATTAAAATTAATATGAGTAAATTATAAATGATAGTTAAAACAAAGTAGATCATTTAAAAAGACAGAAATAGATTGAAATAAAACTTTCATTTCCCAGGAAACAGGGAAACTAAAGAAAAAATAACAGTTAATAAGCAAAAAGAAAATTGACTGTAGAAGTTAAACTAAGGTAAATGTGGGGATTAGAATTCAGAATAGAATAAAAGTATAATTTTATATGACAATAAAGAAATAGTGTAATAATACAAGTTGAGAGGAAAAAAGCAAAATAAATGGCTTAAAGCTATTTCAAGCATAAAATTCAATAAAATAGAAAACCATAGTGTGCAAAGAAATACAGGGCTATGTGTTGCTTTCTTCTTTTATATCCTCTTTTTTGTGTGTGTGTGGTGAAGAGGGCAGTTTTGATCTATTGGTTGCTTAAGTGTGTATTGATCAATTTTTCTTATAGATCAGTTTATTTTTGCTTTATATTTGACCTGATACCACTGTAACCAATCTAATTGCAAACACTTAAAAATATTGTCTCTCTTTTTCTTTTCTGCTTTAAATAGCTTGTTTGTTTTAAGGTGCCCATATAGGTTTTTTGTTTGTTTGTTTGTTTGTTTGTTTGTTTGTTTTTGAACCATTTAGGCTGAGAAAGAGAACTTATCGGTGCCCAAAATTTATATTGGAGATAAAATCCACAAAACATGACTATTATTTTAATTTATTTATAACAAGGATGTTTTGTTTCATCTAGAATATTCTTATAGGCTGAGAAACAAACATGTGAGTTATTATTTACTAAGATCAGGAATACTGTAGAATAAGAGGATAATGGAGAGAGGAATAAGAAGTTCATTTAAGTCTATAAATCTACTAGAGGTCCAAATGCACTAAATTCATGCAAGAGTAGGCCTTCCTTCCCCCAGCTGCCAGCACCAGCTTCCCTCTGGCACCCAGGACTCAGGTTTCCCTTGCAGTCCCAGCTTCATCTGGAAGGCCGTACAGAAGAACATCTAGTCTAAGTAGCATATCAGCTTTTATTATAGACTAGAGACTCAGTGCACAAAATTCGTTCACTGGGGGGTGTCCTTCAGCTCAGCCTGCTCCCTCTCCAATCTGAACTGCTTGAGGGATGTCTGACTGACTGGACAATCAGACATCCCTCTCACAATCTAAAACTGCCTTCCTGATTGCCCCTAACCACTTCTGTCTGCCAGCCTAATTACCCCCTAACCTCTCTCCTGCCAACTTGATTGATGCCTAACTGCTCCCTTGCCATCAAGTTTGCAGCTAACTGCCCTCCCCTGTGGGCCTGATCACGCCTGTCTTCCCCTGCAGGCCTGGGTCACCCCAACTGCCCTTTCCTGCAGGCCTGGTCAACTCCAACTTCCCTCCTCTGCCAGCTTGGTCACCCCTAACTTCCCTCCCCTGCAGGCTTGATCACCCCCAACTGCCCTCCCTTGAAGGTCTGGTCCCTGCCAACTACTCTCCCCTGTTGGCCATCTTGTGGTGGCCATCTTGTATCCACATGGGGGCAGGATCTTTTGACCACATGAGGGCAGTTATCTTGTATGTTGGAGTGATGGTCAATCTGCATATTACTCTCTAATTAGATAGAATAGAATCCTGGTGCATGGGTGAGGACCAGCTGGTTTGTCCTGAAGGTTGTCCTGGATCAGGGTGGGTGTTCCTTTGGGGTATGGGGTAGCCTGGGTGAGGGGCCTGTGGTGGTTTGCAGGCCGACCAGGCCCCCCAGTGACCCTGGTATCTGGGATTTATTTATCTTCTACAATTGAAACTTTGTAGCTTGGAGCAGAGCCAAGCCTCACCAAGCCTTCTGCTTGCTCCTCTGCAGCAGCCATTGAAATTTTGCTGCCTTAAGTGGAGGCCTCAGCCCAGGGTGTACAGAAAGGTTGGCTTTCTCCATTGCCAAGAGCAACCCAAGCCTTCCTCTTGCTCTCTCTGTGGCCATAGACATCTTGGTTGGGTTAATTTGCATACTTGCTCTGATTGGCTAGTGGGTGTGGCTGGTGGGTGTGGATGGTGGATGTAGTGGAGGTTAGGGGTGATCAAGAGGTACAGTCAATTTGCATATTACTCTTTTATTAGATAGGATTAGATATCTACTGATAAGTGGAAATGTCAAGGGAGACAAATGGATATATTAGTTAGGAGTTCTCTGGAGAGGTCTAACCTCTAGATATGAATTGGCCAAGGAGCTGGATTGGAACCACCAGGGAATAAGTGTAGACAGAGCAATAATTCAAGGACTGAGCCTTGATTCACTTTAACATTTAAAGCTTGAAAGATTGGGAGAGTCATGCCCAGTGAGGTTAGAAAAAAAATCAACAGAGTTCTGTTTTATGCCCTGGCCCATTTGGCTCAGTTAGTTTAGCATTTTCCCATGAACCAAGAAGTCACCTGTTTGATTCCCAGTCAGGGCTCCTGCCTGGGTTTTGGGGTCAAACCCCAGTAGGGGGCATGCAGGAAGCAGGTGATTTATATTTCTCTCCCTTTCCCTTCCTCTTTCTTTCTAAAATCAATAAAAACATTTTTTAAATGAGAGAGAGGGAGTTATTTTCTAGAACCCAAGTTAAGAAAATATTTCAAGAAGAGAAAACAA
Organism: Lasiurus cinereus; assembly: GCA_011751065.1. Taxonomy (NCBI): domain Eukaryota; kingdom Metazoa; phylum Chordata; class Mammalia; order Chiroptera; family Vespertilionidae; genus Lasiurus; species Lasiurus cinereus. The sequence goes on from JAAGEH010000393.1 coordinate 56,723,338, forward strand.
TCACATGTGGCAGGATTACTGATTACTCAAGTAGGATGAGGAATAGATTTGATCCTCAAGGTTTTACTTTTTTAATGTGGAAGTCATGATAACAAGATCTGTGTTGGTGGACTGGTTGGTAGGAAAGACTTATTGACATCAATCCTGTCTTTTAGTTCACCAGTTCTCTCTTCACTGTTTTTCAGTGGCTGTTCTTGCACCAGCATCATCTGTATCACTAGAAAAGAACATTTCTGGGCCCCAACCTGGACCTGTTGCATCAGAACTCTGACACTGAACCTCTGCCATGTGTGTTTAATAAGTTTTCCAGATGATTCTGATATAAACTTAGGTTTGAGAACTACTCCTCTTGATGGATATCAGCACATTCTCTCAGAAAGCTGTGACATCAGTACATGCTTACTCTCCTAATTTTCAGCTTCTTCTTAAAAATATACTGTTATATTTTACTTTGATTTTCTTTATTACTTGTAGCAGATGTGTTTTCAGGACATGTGGATGTGGAGAAATAGAGAACTATATATAGAATGTGTGTACATATGTAATATATATGATATTTATCCTATTGCAATGTAGAGAGCATCTGGGAAAAGCCCCTGAGCTGATAGTCCTCTGAATCCAGTGTTGCTTGGCAGAGCTATAACTTGAAAACATACCTTGCCAGAGGCAGGTGTGTTGTCAGTCTGACCTTTAGCTCAGACAACAGGGGGTGGATTTCATTATCTAAATCCAGCCATTCACCAGAAACAAACACAATTATCCAAGCCTACCCAGAAGTGATGATTACAAAGAAGCCACAATAATGCACATATTTTCTTTATCTTAAAATTTAGTAAAACTTCCTGGTGTCTTACTATATTAAATAAATGTGCTGTTTTGACTCTGGGTCACTGTCTCTCCATCAGAGGATAGCGGTACCACCTGGTCCCAGCTTTCTCTACTGTCTTTGTGTCTGTCTCTTTCATTTTCTCAATCCCTTGTTGCCCCAACTCAGGACTCCTGTCCACTCTCTAGCCATGCTGGTCACAGAAAAGAGAGAAATATTTATATTGTAATATGTGGTTTAAAATATTTTTATTTTGAATTAATTTAGAACTTGAAGAAAAGATGCAAATCAATACCCCCTTTGCAGCCTCTCCTAATCTTAACATCTTACATAATAGTAGTGCATTGATAAAAATTAGGAAATTAACATTTATACAATACTGTTAACTAAACTACAGTCTGTATTTCTACTAATGTTTTGCTTCAGTTCTAGTATTTAATCAGGATCTCACATTGCATTTAGTTTCTATCTCCTTCATTACCTCAAACTTATGTGAGTTCCTCGGTCTCTCTTTGTCTTGTAGGACCTTGACCTTTTGAACAGTACTGGTCAGTTATTTTGTTGAATGTTCCTCAATTTGTCTGATAATTTCCCATGATAAAATGTGCTTAAACAGTTTTGACAAGAACAACACAGATGTTGCCCTCTCTGAATGCATTTTGAATTTTAGGACATTCAAAAGTTGTACTTTGGTTGTAACTTGTTTCACTTTACTCAGTCTATGGAGTACACTTTTACTACACAAACTCATTCTAGGTTAATCCTTATTACCTTCCTTCCAGCATTTATTTTAATATTGATAATGTAAAGTAGTTTTCAGCAAGTCTAAAGAAAATACAGCACAAAGCCTAGGTACTTTGACAGGTAAATACAGATAAGAGTAATAGAGTTCCAGTAAGTTAAGAATGGTCCCTTAGGAATCTCTCTGTTCTCTTCTCAAGTGATGAGAGGGATCAATGCTAATTCTGCTTGAAAATTGTTCCACCTTATTCTAAGCATTAAAACAGATATTGATTTCTCTGGCTGGTTTGCACTACCTCTTCCCTAAATAGGTGTTTCTCATCTCAGAGTCCAGGGCATGAACATATCCTGGGGCAATAAAAATAGAAGGTCACAGTCTGATTTAACTGAAGATCACTGGACTCTACTTAGGCAAAAGCATTTCTGCACATTATTCAACCTACCTTACTAGTTGACAACACTGTTTTGTAGGAATCACCTTAAAGTACTTAAATATTTTAACCTGCTTGGCCTCTCCTTTGTGCTGTTACCTTTTAGGGACCTTCTCACAGGAGTTGAGGTGGGTAGGGCTGCATAGTTTTAAAGCCTTGGATTCTTGGGTTTGATGTCAGAAATTACCCATCCCTGAACAGGACAGAATTTCAAGAGTGAGAAAAATAGATTCCAATTATTACAACTCTCTGTCCTGCCTTAATGTCAACCAGCCTGTCAACACTGCTCCTTAGTGCTCCTGAGAGAGCTAATAGGGCCAGGGCATTCTGCTTCACAGGCAGCAGCACTGACCCTAGCCTGTTCTGAAGAGTTTAGAATTCATCTGTGCATGCTATTAAAAATGTTTATGAGACAGTAAGAAGGGCTTTTGAATATATAAAGCTAAGCATAAAGTTTGAGTATGAACATAAAAGTTTCAGTGGAAAACACTTTGTTAAACCATCAGAATTTGATAGGTTAGAAACTTATTGTCACCTGTAATCATATTTTATCAAATCTGGAATAATGTCTGGTAGATCCTATAGTTTTTTAGTAACTTATGGGCATAATTAAAAAAAAATCTCAAATAGCCACCCTGTGTAATATCTTATATTATAAAAGGCTAATATGCAAATCAACTGACCAGTAGAACTACCTGCCATTGCTATGATGCTCACTGACCATCAGGGGCAGATGCTCAACACAGGAGCTGCCCCCTGGTGGCAGTGTGTTCCCACAGGTGGAGTGCCATTCAGACAGAAGCCAAGCTCATGGCTGGTGAGCTCAGCAGTGGTGGTGGGAACCTCTCTTGCCTCCACAGCAGCACTAAGGATGTCCAACTGCCAGCTTAGGCTTGCTCCCCATGGAACATCCCCTGAGACCTCCCAAACTGTGAGAGCACACAGGCCAGGCTGAGGGACCCCTCCCCCTCCCTCAAATTTTGTGCACTGGGTCTTGAATATAAACATAAAAGAAATAAGGATATGCTTTTTGTTCTGTCCAGAAAGAGTGCATAATAACTTACTAAAACAAACACCAAGTTTCAGAGTAGTGGATGCTATATCAAATAAAACTTTTATATAAGAAAAAATAGACACATTAATCTGAACACTTTGTAAGAGACAATCCTCTGTATAAGAATTTGATAAAAGTTATTATCTATTGGGATGGAAGGGATGAGATAGGACAGTATGTTGTCATTTGGATTTTTGCAATATATGAGTGGATTATTGGCTTAAAGCAAAAAGTAAGTAAAAATTTTAAAATGACTGAGTATTATAAAACTAAACTCCAGCCCAGTGTAACATTACAACATCTCTTTTCCTCCTGTAGTGGAATTCCAGATACATTTAAGATTGAGAGACCCCAGTGCAATAAGGCATGATCTGCTCATTCACTATTCTTCCCACTTTGCCCTTTGGAAGGGAGGGAGTGGTGGTCTTTTTTACTTGCCCTTTCTTTTCACTTCTTATCCTCCCTGCTCTGGAGTTGGGAGATATGAAGAGCAAACAAAGAAATAGCAGTACTTCATTAGATATGTGTCTGTCAGTTCTTTTCTCTCAGAGGTTACTGTGTTTCTGGCCAAACCTAGCTGGCCAGAGATGTCCTTTTTGTGGCAGGTATCCAAATGCTAGCTCTCCTGGGGGGGATATAGGTAAATTCTTTGGGGAATGCTGTGAAAAGCCCTCTCTCCTCCAGTATTCTCTGACATGGGAGATTCTGGCTTGACATTCATGACACTTCTATTCTTTACAGAATATCTCCCTGCCTCTTGGTGATGAGGTTCCCTTGTTCTTTCTCTTGAGTAGGATGCTTGCTGCACAATTCAAGCTATACTATCTTACCCATTGTCACCTTGTCATACTGGAAACTCAGTCATCCTTGCTAGACAAAAGGGTCACACCTCATCCAGTTTTTCTCAGTGGACCCTTTTCTGCTGCTCATACAGGTTTAGAAGACAGGTCAGCAAGTCTGTTGCAAAAACAAACACAAATCAGGGAATAGATGTCAATCACCATCTTTGAAGATAGTCCTAGTCTCTACAAATGAAATTTCTTGGAACTTCTCTCCCCTATCTCATTGGCTACAAGCACCCTCTCATCTCTGTTTCGGGAAGGGGGAGAGGGAGGGCTCCAGCAGCTACCAATACCAGATAGCCAATACCTTGTAATGATAATGCTTATACTTTATTCCCTCCAGCACTCCTATCTTCAGATACATAATGGGTTGTAGGATGGCAGTGGCTGAGATGGACATGCTATTTCCCACGGATTGTTTGGGTTTCATTTCAATGAACACTTCATTCCTCTGTCTTCACACTGGTTGCTAGTGACCAATTCTGGAGCAACAGGAAATATTTCAGTTAACAAACCAGATCAGATTAGCCCACAAAAACTATATGCATTTAGTTTGCTTTTTCGATGACAAAGGATGGTGCCGTGCAGATTGTCATAAATGCCTACTGGATGAAAATATGAGAGGTAGGAAAGAAAGAATAAAATGTAAATACATGAATGGCATCGTGTATTTGGGGGGTAGACCATTTTATAGAAGAATGCAAAAAGAATGTTATTCTGAAGCATCACTTGAAATTAAACAGGTACATCTTATAGTCAGTTGTAAGGACAGTAACAGAGGATATGATGGCAGAAGGAAAGGAGGCATACATTCCTATTGGCTCTTCTAGTGCTGCATTGCTTACTTGTCAAACATTCCCAAATCTTAGTGCAATCATCATCACATTGAACAATAAGATTTCCCAAATTCTGCATAGTTTTCCTAATATTATATGAGACATACATAAAGTAAAACACATATGGTATTCTAGAGAACAAGAATAGAAGCATTGGCTTTGCAGTCATTTTACGTAAGTTTCAAATACAAACTTTAATCTGTGCAAAATGTGCTAAATTTGCATGAATATTTTACTTGCTTTGAATTTTTTGTTATAAAACTAAGTAACCTGTCCTTTCATCGTTCCTAATTCATTTTTTACCAGGTCATTCTGAAGTTTTACCTGATCAGATCTGCCTCACAGTGACATTTGCAGCTACAGAGCTGCCACCCTGTCAGCCAGTGGGAGTTCATCCATTCTGGGCAAATGTAAAGAGAGAGCATCAGCCACTCAAGCAGATACTTCTTACCTAAGCATTTATTTAGAAAACAATAACTTTTCAAGAGCCAGTTCTTAAGAGTTTCAAATGCAGTATAATTTCACTAGCAGGTGATAGAATTAGCTATCTCATAGTTGCCTCTTCCTCTGACATTGCATGTTAGCAGACAAGTTGAAGCTAATTAGTGTAGTAAAAATGGTTCCTAGTGAGACAGAGATAGTGCTTTTATTTGGAAAAAAGATTCTCTACTGCTTTTTTCTGGAATTCTCCATGGCTGCTCTAACCTACATTATTCTTTGTTTCTTTGGATGACTTTAAGTGCATATTCCCATTGTTCACCTTTTTTTATTGAATTAAATAAAATGTAAATTGCAAACTTTGTTGTGATTTTTAAAAATTCAATCAACTCTTGGCCTAACCAGTTTGGCTCAGTGGATAGAGCATCAGCCTAGAGATTGAAGGGTCCCAGGTTAGATTCAGATCAAGGGCATGTACCTTGGTTATGGGCACATCCCCATAGAGGGTATGCAGGAGGTGCTGATCGATGTTTCTAACTCGCCATCCCTCTCCCTTCCTCTCTGTAAAATATTAATAAAATATATTTAAAAAAAATTCATCCAACTCTTACCCATTGATACAGCATGGAAGGACCTGGAAAATATTATGTTAAGCAAAATAAGCCAGTCAGAGAAAGACAAGTATCCCATGATCTCACTCATGTGTGGAATCAAATGAACAAAACAAATTGATGAACAAAATAAATCTGGAGAAATAGAAGCATGTAACAGACTGTCAAATCTCAGAGAAAAGGTGGAGGTGAGGTGTGAGGAGGTGGGTGGGAAGAGACCAACCAAAGAATTTGTATGCATATATGCATAACCCAATGACACAGACACAAACAATAGAGTGGTGAAGGCTTGTTTGGCAGGAGGCAGGGGCCAGCTATAAGGGATCAATGGGAGAAAAGGGGGACATAGTAATACTTTAAACAATAAAGATTTTTTAAAAATTTATCCAACCAACTTGGGTTGCATGCTAGATGAATAGTATTGACAATTGAGCAAAATGATCCTTGAATCAAATAGGTTGCAAACTAAGGGAGGATAGGCAAGGGAACCAGCATTGTGGATAGACTGCCATGTGAGTGCACTGGAAGGGTGCATTCAGACTGGAGAGTGAAGAAGCACATTCTATGGGAGACAATGCAGACTTGAGAATCTTACCTCTATTTCCCATTTGATTCCCAATATCCTGAGCATTCAGAACAGTGCCTGACAGTGACATTTTTTAAGTAAATAGAGAAATGAAGGAAGCATCATATTTTCTATACTTAGTTTCCTAAGTGTCAAGGAAACATTTTTGTAAATTGAAAAGTTGAAAATAATGTAAACTATTCTGGCAATTCTCTAACTGCACCCTTCCAATGCATGACCAGACTTATAAATAAAAGTCCATATGGGTTGTGATTGACCAGAAACTTGTTTAATAACCATCTGTCACATAACATTTTTTCTACCCCACCTGCTGTGAAATGAGCATGAGAAAAAGCAATAATATATTGAGTTCCTACAGCTTTGCTGAGTAACAAGTTCAGAAATAAAGACAGCACAGTAGAAATGATGAATTAATGAAAACAACAGGATGCAACTACAAAATAAACAAATAATAATAATTCACATAAAAGTTCTGTCAAAAATAAAATAAGAAGGTGAACTCCTACTCTGAATTAAAATACAAAGAAAGTTGTATTTAATTTTAATGCATTTAATTTTGTTGTCTTTAGGTTTCACTATTAGTTTTAAATAATTGACTTCTTCCTGTTCTGGTAACAACACCTTGTAATAGCACTTAAATAATCAGTTCTGAAATAGGATTGAAAGAAGAAAGAGAACTTATCTTTATTGAAGATCTAGTAGGCACCAGGCATTTTACATTTATGTTCCTCCTTTTTTCTTCCCATCTTTGCCTTTGTTCAGTATGTTCTCTCTTTTCCTATGTTTCCCATTCTTCCTATAGTTGAGACTGCTGAGTGGTCCCCCAATATCTTCCTTCCATTTATTTCTCAGTAAAAGAGCAATTATGTTGGCCAAATAGCTGCCCAAATAAAGACTACCTTCCATGGCCTTCCCCGCAACTGGATTCTGACCACGGAGGTTGTGGGGAGTGGACATGTGATACATCCTTAGAGGTGAGATGTCATGAATACTTTCTGCTTCCAATTCTTCTTCCTACTGACCCAAATGCTCTAAAGCAGCTATTTTTTGAACTTTTAAGTGAAAGCTATATTTTTTAGGTTAGTAGACAAGGAAATAGAGATAGCCAGGATCCTGATAATAAACTGTTCCTGCCATGGCCTGGATTTATTTATTTTGTTTGAAATATTCTTATTTTGAGTTTTGGTTACTAACAGCACAACTAATACAAATACATTTCCATTATTTCATGCACATATGGTTATTTGATTCATTCATTCATTAAACGCAGTGACCCCCACACAATAAACATCTGTTGAAAATTAGTACACATGGATTTTTGTATACTCAACTACTTTATAACTGTGTGATTTCAAGAAAGTCACTTTATTTTATGACACTGTTTACCTATTTATAAAGTGATAAGTTTAGACCATTGGTTCTCAACTGTGACAATTCCTTCCAACCCACCAGAAGACTTTTGGCAATTTCTGGAGACATTTTTTGATTGTCACAGGTAAGTCATGGGGTGCTGCTGGCATCTAGTGGGTAGAGGCCAGAGATGCTAGTAAACCTGCTACAGTACATTCTACCAGCCCAGGATAAAAGATTCCTTGGATCCAAATGTCAATAATGCTAAAGCCACTAATCATCAGAGAGATGAAAATTAAAATGACAATGAGGTATCACCTCACACCTGTCAGAATGGCTACTGTGAAGGCTAAGAGGCTAATTCCAATGTAACCCTGATGTTTGGGGCGGGGACAAGGGGGCGCATGCTAGCAATCTGAATCTGTGCCAGGAACCTAATGTACATTCTTAATAATCTATAATTAAGTAACTGCTTCTTTCTCCACAATCTGGTCTTACAAGATCTGTTTATCTAAAGTACTACTCCCATTTTAGAGAGGCCATAAACCATGAACAATATACAACCCTCAGAGGGGGTTATCAGTCCTGGTGCCAGGCCAGGCCCTTAGATATGGTCTCAAGGCCCCACCCCAACAACCAAGGGGGATAAAAGAAGAGCTTCCACCATATTGGTTTGCTCAGACTTTGGAGGCAACTCCACTGAGACTGCCAGTGTAATATAGCTGTGTAACTCCATTTCTCTAAGTGTCACATGGGTTTCTTCAGTCTTCTACAATACTACCATCAACAAGTCAAGAAACAATAGTGCTAACAAGGATGTGGAGAAAAGGGAACCATAGTACACTGCTGGTGGGAATGCAGATTGGTGCAGCCCCTAGGGAAAACAGTATGGAGTTTCCTCAAAAAACTAAAAATGGCCCATTTAATCCAGTGATCCCACTTCTAGGAATATAGCCTAAGACAGTGGTCAGCAAAGCATGGCTCAGGAGCCACATGTGACTCTTTGGCCCCTTGAATGTGGCTCTTCCACAAAATGCCAGGACCTGACCTAGTCTATTTTGAAGAAGTGGCATTAGAAGAAGTTTAAGTTTAAAAAATTTGGCTTTCAAAAGAAATTTCAATCGTTGTACTGTTGATGTATGGCTCTGTTGACTAATGAGTTTGCCAACCACTGGCCTAAGAATTGCAAACACCAATCAGAAAAAATGTATGCACATCAATTTCTTAGCAGATCAATTTACAATAGCTAAGATCTGGAAATAGCCCAAGTGCCCATCAGTAGATGAGTGGATAAAAAAAGCTGTGGCACATTTATACCATGGAATACTATACAGCAGTAAAAAAGAAGTTTATCTTACTTATCCTTTGAGACAGCATGGAGGGACCTTGAGAGTATTATGCTAAGTGAAATAGGTCAGTCGAGAAAGATAAGTATCACATGATCTTACCCATGTGTGGAATCTACTGAACAAAATAAACTATTGAACAAAATAGATCCAGACACATAGAAGCATGAAACAGACTGTTGAATCTCAAAGGGAAAGCGAGAATGGATGGGAGGGAGCAGATCAACCAAATAACTTGTTGCATATGTGTATAACCCAAGGACACAGACAATAGGGTGGTGAAGGCCTGGTGCAGGGGGACAGAGGCAGGCTAGAACGGGTGAATAGGAGAAAAAAGGGGATATATGTAATACCTTAAACAATAAAGATTTTTTCAAGGCAGAGAGCACATCCTCAGATTCTTTCTGGAAAAGAATTAGGATATAAAAATATGACAATATAAAAATATGTAAGAAGAGCTTCTATGAAAGGAGGCGCTGCGGCACAGTTGGTATCTTTACTGTTCATGCTATAGTTTTGTGAACTTTTATACTATATAAAGGGCCAAGTTTATGTAAATACAATACACTTTGTTTTAGGATATAAAAGAATGCAGTATGAAATTCCCAAGAATTCTGTGATGACAAACACAATGATTTTCATTTCCTAGACCACCAAGATTTTAGCCTGTCAGGTTAGTGATGTTTGTTGCCTATGCTCTATTTCATTTCTCTGATTGTGTCATGGGTTTAAATTCTGCTTCATCATCTAGATCAAAAGTATTTTTCTGGAGGATAAGTGCAGCAGGTCATAATAAATGTGAAAAGCCCTCTGAAGGCTGATGAGCTTTGATATTCAGCAGGGCTAAATATAAGCAGGGCTGAATATACCCTGATGCTGTCCAAACAGCTGAGGGCAATTACCCTAACCTAATAATCCTTTATTGTTTACTAAACCTTACCTTTGATATGTTTGTCTGCTTTGCTAAAGGGAAATATGTGTGAATAAAAAGCCGTGGGTCCAGATATTCTGAGAGCCACTCTACTAGAGAACTGGTTTTTGCCTGGATTTCCCCTATGCTTTCCAAATTTATATTTCTTGTCTAGTCTCTATCTATTTATGTTGAAGCCCCTTCTCTAGATTCCTGAATCCTTGTTGCAAAAAGACTGCAGCAGTATTTTGAGAACAAGCCCTTGAAGGTAATGATGATCTCTAGTCCACCTATAACAGCAGGAAATAATCTCTCTTTTCATTACAGCAATGATAGTGTGATGGGATCAATGCTTTGTCACTGTATGTTTACCTTTGGCATAGAAAATGTTAATAGAATTAAAGAATGTTAAATATAGACAATACTTTAGCACTTTCAGCTTTTAACTTTTCTTATAATTAAAATGGAGACAAAAGAGGTAAAGTGAGGTGCTCCAAATCTTTCAGCTAATTAGATCGTAAAGGAGACAAGGTGCCAGAATGCAGATGTCTAGCTCTGGATCAATAAAAATGCCAAATGTGAGGACAAGAAAAGCTAAGGTAGGATTCAGAATTGACTTGGTTACAGAATTTACCAGACAACTGAAAAATACACAGCAGTACCTGGAGATATAGGAGGAAAAAACATTTATTTCCAGATATTCTAGTACTGTGACTCAGGGAAGCCTATTTCTAAATCCTGAGCAAACCAATATGGAGGAGGCTTTCTCTTTATACCCTTTGGTTTCTTTGTCCCCCAAATAAGGATCAGACTTTCAGACCTTTCACGGGCTTTTGAAAAAAGCCACACCTAAAGGCCTGGCATGGTGCCAGTGCTGATAACCCCCTCCAGAGGTTATGTATTGTTCATGGTTTATGGCCTCTGTAAAGTGTGAGTATTTAGGTAAACAGGTCTTTAGAGACCAGATAATTATGGAAGGGGCAGTGACTAGACTATAGGCTAACAGAAATGTGCATTAGGGATACTGATTAAGTAAGTACAGAGTCAGGCTGCTATTTTTCCACACAAAAATGTCTTATTTTCCTCATCAACTTATTTCGATATTTTTTCTCATTTCCTTGTGAATACTGAGAGACTGTCTTTTTGATCAGTCTTTGTGCCTTAAAATTCTGCCATATACTTTTTTTTTATGTGAATCACTGAAATGGAAATCAAGTCTCTTAAACAGAGATGAAAGAACTCTTACCAAATATCTCCAGTGTCTCATCCAGCAATGAAATTTCAGAACATTTAATTTGACCAAGTTAAAAGTTTTTAGCTGTTGTCTTTTTCTTTCTCTCTCAATTTTGCAGAGGAAGGCTTAAGATCTATTTTAACCTAATTATTTTTGACAGGCCAACTAGCAAACAGGATGAAATTATAACCTTTTCAGCTAATTGTTGTGATTATCTACTTTGCATAATATGCCTGCCTGTCATATTAAGGAGATGCTTGCTGTGGGGATGCAACTGGTAGTTAGGTATGAGGGGTCTGCCTTAAGATTTCATTAAAAAATTAAAAACATATGCTTTAGGGGCTGAAACACCTAAGGTAATTGGTTAATAAACTAAAGTTTTCTTCAGAAGATTGAATGACTAAACACTCTTTCAGTCTTAAAAACCAGGAAGGAGTAAATTTATAATTTGGTGGTACATTAAAAGTTATTTTCCAAGGAAATACTATAAAGACGCATCTGCCTAGATGATGGCCAGAATGAGGTGAGGTAGAGCAGTTCTTAATTTGATGGAACCTAGTAGAGAAAGGAACCAAAGTTGTTATAGCTAAGGAATTGCTCTCAATGACTTATTTTTAATGGCAGGAGTGAGTGGACTTGCAATGCATAAAATAACATACAAAGGAGAACAAAAGCTATGGAAAACAAGAATGACAAGTAGAAAATGTATAACTTGGAGAAGAAGCCTCTGGGATATTGTGTCCATTTTATCAATTTCATCAGAGGACTCCTTGGTCTTTTAATTTGGTCCAGATACATTACTGGGAGGAAGGACAATTAGGACATTTATTATTAATTATTTTTTCATGGAGAGATAATAATAACCACATTACAATTTAAATTTCTATTATCTAGGGACAAGGAGAATCAGGACTTAGAATTATATATAGGTCCTGGACCAGGAAAGCTCACATCTAACGGCTCTGTTGGTGTTTGCTGTGGAAACCAAAGGTTTCCCTTTATGGGTCCACCCTTGAAATTATAACCTTATTCTAATTGGTTTCAATATTATTAATAAGTCAAAGGTAATTAAAGAATGTTCGAGGCTTTAGAGAGGGCATCAGAAATCAAACCTTTATTTTGGACTTCCTGATATATTGCTTCGTGGTGACTGACCTCAAATATCAGTATAATATTTTGGGGCCTTGTATCCCGATAACCTTTACTAGTTTCCTTAAAAAAATTGGTAAGTTTTGCCATTCTTCTAAAATGCATGTGGTGGACTTAGGAAGCTTTCAGTCATGTTGTGCAGAGCAAAAGAGTAAGTTGAAAAATTTAACAGGTGCTTAATATCCCACATTTGGAAAAACATGGGCATATTTTGCAACAAACATGGTGGGTATATGTTACACCTTTTCAGAAAGAAATGATTAACCCATTCTTAAGTATGTATTTATTGTTTGCTTGCTATATGCCAGCCATTGTACTATTCTTTTAATTGTACCTAATTTCTTGGGTTCTTGTTCACCTAACAAGAGATCAGACTGAAGTTCTGAGTTTTATCTATCAAGTATATGTTCATTTAATTCATTTGAGTATGTTGATAATAAGGCCCAATAGGTTAATTAAACTAAATTCTGCCCTAATCAGCTGCTTCAAAGCTATATCAACTTTTTTATAAGAGGCATTGGATGTAAAAATGAGGTTATGTTTGAGTGGCAGGGTCATTGTAGGATTGAGAACATGAACTATGGAGCAAGGTGGGCTGAATTTATATTCCTGCTGCATCAAATGCTTCCTGGGTGACCTTGGGCAAATGATTTAACTTCTTTATACTGCAGTTTCCTTATCACAGAAATTAGGACTATCATAGTTCTCATCCATAGGATTGTCTGAGAGTTCAAAAAACTAATAAAAAAAATATGCTGAGAAAAGTGACTGGCCCATATTAAGGGCTAGTTAGTTTTTAGATTCCTTTTTACAGTGGTCTCATTTATATTACATAAGACTTCACTGTGACCTTGAAAGAAAAACACTCTTTGGGGAGGATTGGATTTTAAATTAGGAAAGATTTGGATTAAGTATTTCATAGTAATTTTGAGACTGAGGAAAGAAATGAGTTACTATGACCCCATGATCTCTGTGTCTGATAAGTGTTGTTCCTCAACTCCATACTGTTCTTTCATAGCTATTCCTTTTCAGTGGAGCTAGAAGACTGCTTACTACCTTTAAGATGCATTTTTTTATAGATCTGCAAAGGGGAAGTACTGACAGGAAACTGGAAAGTGGGACAAGGAGAAAGGAAGGTGTCTATTCAGTAGTGACAATAGAAATGGTGGTCACATCAACATCTTAGCATCAAACAATGGTGCTCTATATGAAATTGGGCTCAATCAGATCAATGCAGGAATACATTGCATGAGAAGGTACACCAGATTCCCCAGCAATCCCCTGTGTGAACGTTATATAGTAGCATTTACCAAATCATTCTGAAACAGATGGTCATAAACAAAGAGAGGCCATTTCTTTTTAATATTTTTCTTTTTAAATCTTCACCCAAGGATATGTTCATTGATTTTAGAAAGAAAGGGAGAGAGAGAGAAACATTGATGTGAGAGAAAAACAGTAGTCAGTTGCTTCCCATAGGCAGCCCAACCGGGACTGAATCTTGAACATAGGTATATGCCCTGACTGGGAAATGAACCCATGACTTTTGGTGTGCTGGACAACACTCCAACCAACTGAGCCACAATGGCAGGAGAAGAGTCTATTTTGGCACCAGCCTTGTGAATTAGGCTATTTTCCTATGGGGTATGAAGTATGTGTTGAACCTGTGAGGAATATACTATGCTGTTTCTTTCACTACAAGAACGCAGACGTCAAGGAGTAAAGAATGAATACCAGAATGACTCATGTCACTAAGTGTGCCTAATACTCTTAAATGTTTTCTTCATTCTCCCACAATTTTGAACTTTTCTGGCTTAGGAGTGTTAGTTCCCAGGAAGAAAATTTCTAAGGATCACATTATTTTCAGTAAAATCAAAGTTGAAAATATTCTTTGATTACTTTGAGTTTCTCATGCCATTGAAATAGGAGGCAAATAATAAGGTTACTGTAGAGACTAGGGTTTATTTATTCTAATTCCTGAGTGGAAACAGATTGTTGCTAATAGAGAGGCAGGGAAACAAAGAAACCCAGGGGATCCTCTGTGGTTCCTCTCAATAGTTCCATGTATAGGAGTAAGCACTAGTGAAAGTTTACAGAAATCCAGCAAAGTAGGTGCAATAAGTCATCGGAACTTTCAGGAGTAAAGGTTTAGGTCAAACACCTGATAAAAAACACCAACCAGATGAGGTATTGGCTGGAGCAAAAGAAATAGACTCAGATTGGAAGTAAGGGAACAACTATGTTCTCATGGGCAGTTACAGAAATGAGGGCTATAGCAACTACATGTTTGTCCTGTTTGCTTGTTATATGCATATTTTATATATTAATTTTCCCATCTTACCTTCTCCTACTAATTTATGTAGAAGTGTCACAGTTGTATCTTTAGGGAGTAGTTATCTAAATGGGTGGGTAATTTATATTATCCAGTCTTTTTTTTCTTAATGTGTGTTATTTTGGAGAAATGAATGAGTGCATATTCATATTTATAGAGATTAACTGTTTTTTGTTACTGTAAAAAACTGATGTTGTTTAAGGTTGTTGTTTGGAAGTTTAAACATGGGAAAAGTGGTAGGTGTGAAAGTGAGCTGCCAGGAGGGGACTGTGGCAAATGGTGTCTACATTCTCTCATATTAACCTGTTAATACTCTTTTCTTGCCTAACAGGGCTGGAAGACTAAGCACTATGTCTCTCTGAATTCCCTTGCCAGCTGGCTCCCTGTCATGTTCATCCAGTGGGAGCTAGTAGAGGGAGATTAGAAGGCAGGAGCAAGGGATGGGCATGTTTTCCTAATTTCTGGCAGTACTTTCTAAAGTAATGGTGGTACCACCAGAGGAAACAGTGGAGATGTCAGCAATGGTGTTGGCACTCTGTGTGGCTTGGTTCCAGATGAGGTTGTTCAGATGCCACCACAGCATTTTCAATGGGACAAATTTAATTAGATGTCATGGAACTTTATTAAAAATGCTTCACTGAAGCTCTACTCATAAATGCTGGAGGTGGAGCCCAGCAATCTTTGTTCACAAACCCTCCAGGAATCTGTGGCACGAGCTGGAGTTTGAGAACCACTGCCCTAGTACAGGCAAATACAGAGCTCCTCAAATGCCATTTCCCATTTCTCTTCCTAGGAAGGAAGTCTTCACTTCTTGACTATACTGTTTCCCTCTATGTCTTACCTAGTCCAAGAATATTTCTTCATATAACTCTTTTTAGGAAGACAGTAATAATGTATTCTCCAATGCAATCCCAGAGTATGCTTTCAACTTTTCATAACCAGCTTGTGGATCTAAAACTTACCTTTTCAACATAATGCTTTACATTCTGAAATATTCTTCCTTAAAACCTGCAGGTTCTTTAGCTCTGAGTTTCCACTGAAGAAGAATCAAAAAGACCTAGGTGGATACTGAGTTCAAAGAGCCTCATGTGTTAATGCTGGTTCCTGGTATCACAAATGCACACTTGAAAACATTAAAATTCAATAGTCAATGGATGAAAAATGTAAGACACTGAGGAAGGTAAGTTAAATAAATTATTTTGGTAAGGAAAAAATTAACAGTAGCATGCAAATCACATTTAAATTGCCTGGTGTGGCTCATTTGGTTGAAGTATTATCCCATGTACCGAAAGGTCATGGGTTCAATTCCCAGTCAGGGAACATACCTAAGTTGCAGATTGAATCCCTGGTCGAGACCCATATGGGAGGCAACCAATCAATGTTTCTCTCTCTCTCTCTCTCTCTCTCTCTCTCTCTCTCTCTCTCTCTTTTCCTCTGCCCTCTCTAAAATAAATGAAAAGAGAAACAAGTAACAATTTATTCTGATTAAGCCTAAATTGTGCATTTGGTCTGTTGCCTTAGAAAAATCTGAAACATAAGATTTTTTTATTTCTTTATTGATTAAGGTATTACATATATGTACTAATTCCCCATTGACCCCCACCCACCCCAACACAAGCCCACAGCCCCCAGGTATCTGTCCATTGATTAAGCTTATATGCATACACACAAGTTTTTTGGTTGATCTCTCCTAAGAACATAAAAATTCTTGTGGTATATTTATTTGGGTTGATTTGGAGATTTTGTAGGCACACTATGACTTCCCTGAAAAGGAATCTCACTAATGTACAGGTAAACAGTTATTAAAATAAAGTCATTATAAGTTATGGTGTGGCTTATTTACCATCAATACACACCCCCTTAATTAGATATTGACTGGATCAATTACAAGAAAGCATTGGGATAGGTCAACATTAGAAAATAAATGATGAAGGGTTCCTTGGCAAACACAGTTATAATGAACAAAATTGAAGTGATTTCTTTCTTACTGCAGAAGCAGGATTCATGCTGCCAGGACACATAGTTTGAGAGTTAGACTCATTGGGCAGACATGGACTTAAGCACTGACCTCAAACTATACAGACACTAATCAACCTCATTACTGATAAAATTATCATTAAAGGAGATGGTATTTTTATTGGTATTATTGGTAATTTTTAAAAATAAACATTTTTTAAAAATATTCCCTTTGACTCAGTAATTCAATCAATTATATTTCATCTTCAATAACCAGAGATTAGGAAATATTTATGTACAAGGAGATTTCTTAAATTTCTTTTTTAAATAGCAAAAATTTTAAATGGCTAGCTGAATGTCTAACAGTAATAGAATGCCTGAATAAATTATGGTGCTTATAAGACAGACTCATCATATGGCTATTAAATCATTTTTATATAAAATTCTTATAAGACAATGTAAGATGGAAAAGCAGAATAGAATATTATACATAAAAATATTAATTTTGTCTATATACACAAAAGTGTATAATAAAATGAGAATTAAACATATGAAAATGCTAATAATTACTTTATTTAAATAAAAGTCTTAGTATCTGTCATCTTCCTAAATATACTTTCCTCCTGTATTTTCTAATATTTATAAAACAATAGTTTATTACAATAATTTACACATTTAAAATCAGGAATAAAGTCCTATACTATTTTAATCAAAAAGGTTTATTGTGCCCTGGATGTTGACTCAGTTGGTTGCAATGTTATCCCATACACCAAAAGGTTACTGTTCAATTCCCCATCAGGAATTGGGTTTAAACCTGGGTCAGGGGCATTTGGGAAGCCACTAATCAATGTTTCTCTCTTCTCTCTCTCTTTCTCTTTCTCTCTTGTCTCCCTGCCTCTTTCTCTAAAAATCAACAATTAAAAAAAAACATATTCTCAAGTGGGTATTAAGGAAAAAAATGTTTTATTGAAATTTCCCCATGATTAGGTCCAATAATTTTTTATTTATCACTTTATAAAACTAGTTTTTATCGAGTGACTATTATGTGCTAAGCACACACATGCACACATAAATGATCTCAGGTAGTGATAATTATTATGAGAAGATAATATAGAGCATAAAGAAATAAAGGAATCTGTTTTATTGTAAGAAGAGGCCTTTATTAGGAAGTGTACAGGAAATGAAGAAGCGGCCTGTAGAGCTCTCTGGGGAAAGAATATTTCAAGCAGAGTAACTTACAAAGGTACTTGGCACATTTAAGATATACAAAGAGACCAAAGTGACTGGAGAGAACTGAGCAATGGGAAAAACGGGGAGGTGAGTGTCAGAAAACTAAGGTAAAGCCAGAATATATAGAATCTTGTAGACCATTACAAATTTGATTCTCCTGGAAAATTCTGAGCAGAAGAGTGACATTACCTGACTGGTTTCAGAAGGATTGCTTTACATTGTGAACAAATAGGATGTAAAGGGAGGCAGAGAGGAAGGAGGAAAACCAGTTAGGAAGCTTTCAATATGATTCATGTGAAGGATAATGATTGTTTTAATGAGATGGTAGAAGTGAAGAAAGTGAAGCATGGTCAGATTCTGGATATAGTTGAAAATATAACCAATTGATTTTTTGATGGACTGATTGGATGTAAGGCACAAGAGAGTAGTAAATATCATGCCTAGGTTTTTGTTCTGACCAACTTGAAGGATGAAATTACCTTAACTGAGATAGAGAATACTTACTATAAGAGAAGCAGATTGATGGCTGGGAGGGATGGACAAAGAATCCAGAGTTTTGTTCTGGATATGTTTCATTCCATTGGGAATATACAGTAGAGGACAACTATATGCAAACAGCTAAAGTATATGGAAGAGGATATAACTGGAAATTTATGTTTGGCCATTGCAATTCTACAAATATTTATAAGAATGAGACTGGATGATCTAAACTAAGGTGTTGAGTATAGATAGAGAATCTTTATGAAGATAAGTCCTAAGGCTATCCAACGTTAGAAGTTAGGCAGGCAAGCAGGAATTGGCAAAGGAGACAACATCTACAGCCCAGGTGAAACAATGATTTAGGGTAGAGACTCTTGAATTTTAATGTACATATGAATAATACGAGGATTCCATTGTATTAAAATGCAAATTTTCACATTGAGTCAGGGTGCAGTTTGTGATTCTGCACTTATAATATGCTCCCAGGCAATGCCTATTCTGCTGGCCCTTGGGCCACACATTTAATAACAAGGACCTATGAGAGAATTGCAGAATAAAGTGATTTGGGGAATATTCTTGTATCTCTGACAAGTTATAAAGATCCACTTAAAATCTGTAATCATAAATTTAAACTGAGATTAGTCAGCATGGTTATGTGTTTTTCTAAAGCTACTTAGCTATGTGGATACAGGTTTAAAGTAGGTGCTGGTCAAATCTCACCTGCAGATGGGTTGCATTTTCCTCAGTGAGAATGAGGATGGAGGGTGAGAGGGACAAAAGAGCGGACAGAGTAAGCAATGGAGTTTTATAATGATGGACTATCCTATCTAATAAAAAGCATAATATGCAAATTGACCGTACCCCTGCTACACCCACAAGGCATGCCCACCAGCCATGCCCATAAGCCAATCAGAGTGAGTATGCAAATTAACCCAACCAAGATGGATATGGCCACAAGAGAGAGCAGAAGGGAGGCTTGGGTTGTCCCTGGCGATAGAGGAAGCCAAGCTTTCCACACACCTTGGCAACAAAGTTTCAATGGCTGTGTAAGCAGAAGGCTCTGCTCTGCTCCAGGCTACAAAGTTTCAGTTGTAGAAGATAACTAAATCCCAGATACCAGGGCCTCTGCTTGGGTTGTCCGGGGGCATGGCCAGCCTGCAAAACACCACAGGCCCCTCACCCAGGCCACCCTATACCCCAAGGGAACACCCACCCTGATCCAAGACCCCTTCAGGGCAAATCAGCTGGCCCCAATGGGGCAGAAGACCTCTATCCTATCTAATAAAAGAGTAATATGCAGATTGGCCATCACTCCAACACACAAAATGACTGCTCCCATGTGGACACAAGATGGCCACCACAAGATGGCCAGCAGGAGAGGGCATTTGGCAAGAGGCCAGGCTTGCAAGGGAGGGCAGTTGGGGGTGATCAAGCCTACAGTGTAAGGCACTTAGGGGCAAACAGACTGGTAGGGGAGCAGTTAGGCATCAATCAGGCTAACAGGGAAGTTGTTAGGGGGTGATCAGGCTGGCAGGCAGAATCGGTTAAGGGCAATCAGGAAGGCAGGCAGGTGAGCAGTTGGGAGCCAGCAGTCCTGGATTGTGAGAGAGATGTTAGATAGGATTGGGCCTAAACGGGCAGTCGTACATCCCTCAAGGGTCCCAGATTGGAGAGGGAGCAGACTGGGCTGAAGGACATCCCTCCCCAAACCCCCGCCCAGTGCATGAATTTTGTGCACCGGACCTCTAGTGAAATATAAGAATAATAGGTAAAGAAATGAAGGCATAAAGGGGTGAGTGATCAAGGGCAAAAATTTGGTAGGGTCAATGGATTGGAGATTGCATGTGTTGGGATAATGCTAGGGTTGGAGATGAGAGGGACTAACCTAGAAAGAAAGGAGGATTAATAGGAGCATGACATGCTTGAGATTATAGAGGCCTTGCAGTTGTAGTAATTTCAAGGTTCAGATTATGACGATAGTGGATGATAACTGTGATGGAATGATGACAAACCCAACAGTAGCAGATATTGGAAAGACAATCTCTTTGGAGATTAACATCACAGAGCATTGAAATAACAATGTGGAAAGGGAGACAGAGAAAGAGGGAAGGAACCAGATGCATGCTAAAATTTCAAGGAATTAGATTTGCAGGTGACTGCAATAAGGAAGGACAGGGATGGAGGATGAGAGTTGTTAATGAAGTTCAGAAATATTTTCCATTCTCCTTTCCAAGTTGTTTGGTAGGAATACCCCCAAAGAAGTTAAACCTGCTCATACAACTCACTGTGGTCCATTTTTTGGGAGCATAAGATGTCACTTCTAGTAGGACACCTTCAATAACCAGTATGAATCTCCATGTCTCCTTATCTCTGCCACAATGAGTAACTAGATGTAGGTTCTATTCATCTGAATACTAAATAATGGTGACAGAATAAAAACTTCCACTGACCAGAGATGGATGTAGTAGGTAAATGAGAAATAAACTTTTGTTGTTTAAGTCAGCAAGATCCTGGATTGGTTGTTAGTAAACCATAATTAAGGACAACTTCATCAATATGCTTAATTTCATAGTATGAATTTTAAACTATCTGAAACTTGACCTTTTCAGAGAAACTAGCCATGATGCATCATGAAAAGCAGGGGGAGTCAGTATTTCCTGTCATAGGCGTAAAGTTACCAGGTGGGTGGGAGAGGAAAGAGAGAAATTGTGTTTTTATTTTTTTATTTTTTTAATGTATCTTATTGATTTTTTACAGAGAGTAAGGGAGAGGGACAGAGAGCCAGAAATATCAATGAGAGAGAAACATTGATCAGCTGCATTCTGCACACCCCTCACTGGAGATGTGCTCACAACCAAGGCACATGCCCTTGACTAGAATAGAATCTTGGACCCATCAGGCTGCAGGCCAATACTCTCTATCCACTGATCTAAACTGGTCAGGTTAAGAAATTGTATTTTTAAAAGGTGAGAAAATATAAATGATTTGAGGAATTTAGGGATTTGCTGAGTGTAAAGATATTTGGAAGGGGTAGTTAAACTGGTTCAGATTAAGGGATATGAAGAATATTTGGGCAAGGAGTAAGGGATGTCCTGGAAGTCATGCACTAATAAATAATAAAGGGCAAATTCAACTATAATAAAAACAATAGAAAGAAATCAAACACATGGAGACTAAATAGCATGCTATTAAACAAAGACTGGGTAACCAGAGAGATCAAGGAAAAAATAAATGGCAACAAATGACAATGACAACAAAACAATACAAAATTTATGGGACACAGTGAAAGCAATCTTGAGAGGGAAGTTCATAGCCCTACAAGCCTACTGCAAAAAACAGGAAACAATGGAAATAAATTACCTAATCCTACAACTCACAAAGCTAGAACAAGAGCAATAAGAAAAGCCCAGTGTAAGCAGAAGGAATGAAATAGAGAAGATCAGAGTAGAGATAAACAACTTGAGAACCAAAGAAACAATTCAAAACATCAACAAAAAAAAGAGCTGGTTCTTTGAAAGGATAAACAAGATTGATGGACCTCTAGCCAGGCTCACCAAGAAGCAAAGAGAGAAGACCCAAATAAACAAAATCAGAAATGAAAAAGGAGAAATAACAACAGACCCTGTGGAAATACAAAGGATTGTTAAAAAATACTATGAACGACTCTATTCCAACAAATTGGACAACCTGCAAGAAATGGACATTTTTCTAGAAAAATATAACCTTCCAAAACTCAATGAGGAGGAAGTCAAACATCCCAATAATGCAATAACTATGGAAGAAATTGAAGCAGTTATCAAAAAGCTTCCAGCAAATAAAAGCCCAGGACCAGATGGCTACACAGGAGAGTTTTACCAAACATTCAAGGAAGATTTAAAACCTATCCTTCTCAGACTATTCAAAAACATTCAAGAAGAAGGAACACTTCCAAACACCTTCTATGAAGCCAGCATCACCCTAATACCAAAACGAGATACAGACAACACAAAGCAAGAGAATTATAGGCCAATATCTCTCATGAACATAGATGCCAAAATCCTCAACAAAATTCTAGCAAACCGGATCCAGCAGTACATCAGAAAGATCATACACCATGACCAAACAGGATTCATCCCAGGAATGCAGGGATGGTACAATATCCACAAATCAATAAATGTGATACATCACATAAACAAATTGAGAGATAAAAATCACATAGTCATATCAATTGATGCAGAAAAAGCATTTGATAAAATCCAATACCCTTTCTTGATAAAAACTCTCAGCAAGGTGGGAATAGAAGGATCATACCTCAACATCATAAAAGCCATATATGATAAACCCACAGCTAACATCATACTCAATGGGCAAAAACTAATACCATTTCCCCTAAGAACAGGAACAAGACAGGGATGCCCACTCTCACCCCTCCTCTTAGACCTAGTACTGGAAGTATTAGCCATTGCAATTAGACAAGAAGAAGAAATAAAAGACATCCAAATTGGAAAAGAAGAAGTAAAGCTGTCCTTATTTGCAGATGAAATGATATTGTACATAAAAATCCAAAGGACTCCATTCCAAAAATAATTGACTTAATTAATGAATTTGGCAATGTATCAGGATACAAAATTAATGCTAAGAAGTCTGTGGCATTTCTATACACTAATAATGAAATTACAGAAAGAGAAACTAAAAAAGCAATCCCATTTATCATTGCTACAAAAAAATTAAGATACCTAGGAATAAACCTAACCAAAGAGGTAAAAGACCTATATGCAGAAAACTATAGGACACTGAAAAAAGAGATAGAGGAAGATGTTAACATATGGAAGAGCATACCATGCTCATGGATTGGGAGAGTCAACATCATTAAAATGTCCATACTACCCAAAGCAATCTACAGATTCAATGCACTACCCATTAAAATACCAACGACATATTTCACAGACCTAGAAAGAATTCTTCATAGATTCATCTGGAACAAAAAAAAGACCACCAATAGCTACAGCAATTCTGAGAAAGAAGAATAAAGTAGGTGGGATCTCAATACCAGATTTCAAGCTATACTACAAAGCAACTGTTCTCAAAACAACCTGGTGCTGGCACAAGAACAGACATATAGACCAATGGAATAGAATAGAGAACCCAGATATCCACCCAAACCACTATGCTCAACTAATATTTGACAAAGGAGGCATCAACATACAATGGAGCCAAGATAGCCTCTTCAATAAATGGTGTTGTGAAAATTGGACGGATAAATACAAAAAAATGAAACTACCACCAACTTACACCAAATACAAAAATAAACTCAAAGTGGATACAGGACTTAAACATTAGAAAGGAAACCATAAAAATACTAGAGGAATCTACAGGCAGCTCAATCTCAGACATATGCCAAAAGAACTTCTTCACTGATACTGCTCCAAAGGCAATGGAAGCTAAAGAAAAAATAAACAAATGGGACTACATCAGAATAAAAAGCTTTTGCACAGCAAAAGAAACCACCAACAAAACAACAAGAAAGATCACTGTATGGGAGAACATATTTGCAAATGTTATCACTGATAAAGGTTTAATCTCCAAAATCTACAGCCAACTTATACAACTTAATAAAAGGAAGATATATGAACCAATAAAAAAATGGACTAAAATAGAACTTTTTCGAAAGGCGACTAAAGGAAGGCCAAGAGACACATGAAAACATGTTTAAAGTCACTAATCATTCGAGAGATGCAAATCAAAATGACAATGCGATACCATCTTACACTGGTTAGAATGGCAATCATCAACAAATCAACAAACGATAAGTGTTGACAAGGATGCGGAGAAAAAGGAACCCTTGTGCACTGTTGGTGGGAATGCAGACTGGTGCTGCCACTGTGGAGAAAGGTATGGAGTTTCCTCAAAAAACTAAAAATGGATTTTCCATTTGACCCTGTCATCCCACTCTTAGGAATTTATCCTAAGAAATTACAAATACCAATCAAAAAGATTTATGCACCCCTATGTTCATAGCAGCACAATTTACAATAGCTACAATTTGGAAACAGCCTAGTTGCCCGTCAGCAGATGAGTGGATCAGAAAACAGTGGTACATCTACACAATGGAATTCTATGCTGCCATTAAAAATAGGGAATTCTTACCATTTGCAGCAACCTGGTTGGCACTGGAAAGCCTTATGCTTAGTGAAATAAGCCAGTCAATGAAGGAGAAGCATCACATGATCTCACTCATTTGTGGATAATAAAGAATATTATAAACTGATGAACAAAAGGATAGATACAGAGGCAGCAAAGCTTCAAACAGACTGTGAAATTACAGCAATAAAATTAAAGTTAGGTGAAGTAGATAAGAGATCAATTAAGGACTTGTTTGCATGCATATAAGCATAATGAATGAACATAGACACTGGGGTTTGGGGTATGCCTGGGAGGGAGGAGGGGCAATGGGGAGATATGTATAAAAAATTAATAAAAATTATAATAAAGGGCAGATGTCAACAAAGTTTTCCTCTAAAGGACCAGATAATAAATATTTTAGATTTTGTGGGTCAGGGATCAAAGTTAAAGATATTATGGGTGCTTATATAAACTTTTAAAATGTAATCATTAAAATATATTTTAAAAACATTCTTAGCTCTCGGGACATACAATGCTGGAAAGTGGGTGGCATTTTGGCAATTCCTGACAGAATAGGGTCTTCCCATGATTTTCAGGAATGTCTGTGTAATCAGCATGTGATTTCATTCTGCTGCAGCAGTGGTAACCTCCACTCCTACTTCCACTGACTATCAGTGTACAGCACAATAAACAGTACAGGATTACAATCATTCCTTCACAATTTTCATTCCAAGTATGCAAGCACCACCGACCATTGCTGAGTGCTTGCTTTTATTCTATGCTCTCTTAACTATTGTAGAATCATTAGCTCATTTATGGTTTACCATAATCCTGTGAAGCTGGCAGTATTATTTTCATTAAAGAGCTGAGAAAATTGAGTCCTAGAAAAATTAAATTCTGTTCTGGAGCCAAAGAGTGGGGATCCAAGAGTGAGGCCGCCACCCTGACTTCATGGCCCCCACGGGTGGGAGTGGTCTGCTTTAGCCCTAGACAGGGCACGGAGGCCCACAGCTTTCTCAAATTGAGGGTCTGGTCCTTTGGAACAGGGACTCACGTGAGGCATCCATCGACATGCCCAGTGTTTATGATTTCAAAACCACATACAATCAGATATACAATGGTCTCCTTAGGAAAAACAAAGCACTCTGCCTGCAGAATGGCATTTTGCACCTGAGACAGAAGTAAGAGAATCAGCCCTAGCCAGTTTTGCTCAGTGGATAGAACATCAGCCTGCAAACTGAAGGGTTCTGGGTTTGATTCGGATCCAGGGCATATACCTTGGTTGTGGGTACATCCCCAGTTGGGAGTGTGCAGGAGGTAGCTGATCAATATTTCTCTGATCAGTGTTTCTAACTTTCTATTCCTCTCCCTTCCTCTCTTTAAGAAAAAGTAAAAGAATAAAGCTCCAGCCAGAAAGGTTCCCAAACAGCAAACATCTGCTCGACCTGATCCTCACCTACAAAGAGCGTGTAGGACCAGGTGGCAGAAGATCTGAATTCCAGAGAGCAGGGACCTGCCAGCTGGTGCACATGGCCAACATGGACATTCAGAAAGTGGCCAGCCCAGGAGCGCTCCTCACCTGTGAGCTGTGTGCTGTGCCGGGACCTTCGGTTCACAAAGGACATGGAGAACGAGATGGCCAGCTGCTGCAGGAGTTCCAGGAGAAAGGCCAGCAGCCAAGGCCTTAAACTGCCGTCCTGCACATCCTCCTGTTACTGCTTATTCCTTCCTGACCCTTGTTTTGATTCTGGGGGCTGCTACCGGTGCAGCTGGCCTTCTAGACTGTACATACAAGTTGATAGACATAAGTGCAGATCCACATCTATCAAGTTTGGTGTGCTACTCTTCTCTTACTGACAAGGAGGGTATTAATTATAAAGTATTTTTTCTTTAACCAAAACAGAAAAAACATATAGTTCATTTCCATTCTTCTCCAATATAGCTGTGTCTTTCATTGTGCATTCCTCCACTCCTTCATACCTGTCTGGAATGTACTAACACCTACTGGGAGAAAACCTGCAACTACCAATCAACACATGCTGTTAATCAAAAATTAAAATTAAAAAAAATAATTTTTTGGATACTTAAGTATCATGGACGCCAATGCAAACAGCATGCTCCTTTCCATATACACCACACCTAAAAGCTATATTATGTGACTTCTTGATGCATTTCCCCTTTTCCAGACATTACTCATGTTTCAGCTTCCCTGGTGCAGAAGAAAAATTGGTAGCAAGAAAGGTAAGCTCTATAATTAGCTCTAAATGGTATGAATCCTCGGGACTATTGATACATTGAAGTGTTCTCTACCCTGCCCTTTTCTGACCTATGTTATGATCTTCCCCAGATTGGTTGGCATTGGGCCTGAAATGGCTGCCCTTATGTTAGTTTGATCTTATGATGTTATTACTTGAGGTTTTAAATATTTAAAAGCAATGAAAAGTTTGAGAAAAAGAGGGCTGATCAAATAAGAGGTATGCGGCCTCAATTTCTTTCATTTATTTGAAGTTAACTTTGTTTTCCTAAAGGAAGGTAAAAAAGATTGAAACTAAAATAGAAAAGTGTACTTTTCTTGTAGCCAGATAATGTGTTTGAGTTTCCTGACCTATCTTGGAGAAAAGAAAGGCAATTGAATAATATGATGAGGTCTATTGAAGAGGACTAGTCAAGCATATAAGACACAATGAGATAACCACAATAGGATACTCTCTGATAACATTTGCTATATATTTACTTAATATGCATTTAAAAATGAACAGCAATGGAATAATATTATTTATACACTTGCAATTTACTTATCCCCTTAAACATTATTATCTAGGTATCTTTTAATTTGTGAGCACCTTTTTTAAACACAAAAATTTGACGCAGTGTAATGTGGTCTGAATATAACTTACTTTCTACTTCTATATAAATTCCTTTTTGATATATAGGTTATTCCTAATTTTCATATGTTAGTATTTGCATTTACATGCTAGTATTTGTTGCCAATTATTATTATTTTCTTAGGTCAATTTCTGACAGATTAAATTTTTATTAAATATGTTGGGGTAACATTGGTTAATAGGATCATATAGGTTTCAAATATGCATTTCTATGATAAAAGATTTATATATTGCACTGTGTGCCTACCACCCAATGTCAAACCATCTTCTTATTAGATCTTAAAAGTCAATAATTTCCTTAAGATTCATGTAATCACCAAACCACAATTATTAAAAGTAAGAAGCTCCATGAAGTCTAATGAAAGTACTACAAAAGAATTTTTATCTGGCTTACTTGGGTGGAAGTTGGGAAAAAGGGAAACATTGGAATGAGAGATGGTAATAGGTAAATTTCCCAGATAATAAAAACATTATTTTGTAAGTTCTGACACTTTCTTAAAACATCTATTGATTTAGAGTCATCAGTAATGACATTCAGCTTCTTTCAACTATTCTAATTGCTCTGTGTATTCTGTATATAGCACATTATATGATATGCACATATGATAACACAGTATCTCAATAAATTGTAGAGTGATAGTATGTATGACAAAAGGCAAATTTTTTTCTGTGAATGCTTAGGTTTGTTTTAACATTTCACATTGAAGTTTTATCAAATAATAATATAGCTAATGAATGATTCATCTATTTTTTGACTCTCTCCACTCTACTGCTGCGTCAAATGTCCTTTTGAGTTTTTGTCTCATAAACAAATAATCATATTTTAAAATTAATTGGTGTCAAATGACAGGTACAAGTAATTTTGGTAAAGTATGTGGATGTAAAGTGTAGAATTTTTTGTAAAGTAACTGATGAAACAAAAAAATTATATGTAAACTGCATTTTTTACTGAGTTTTTAAAAACTCAGTTTATGCTGTAAAATGCAGCATACTTTATATATACCAAAGAAAATTGCTCTTTAAAAAGATTATTTTATAATACTTTTGTTAAGTAATCATTAGATGTTTTCTCAGATCTATTCCAGTAGAATAAAAATAAATCCAGATATAGAGGACTCTGAAGTTTTACAAACAATGTCTCAGTGACAATGCTGTGCATCTTGTGGCGCTATCCTAGAGAGCTACGGGAGAATCATGTCATTTTCATTATGGGTATCTCCAGGCTGAGGGGATTTAATAAACCATGAGACGTGAAAGATGGACAAGTTAATAGGGCAATGAACATTTGTTTGAAAAGCTTTTAAGGACTGCTCTCCAGAATAAAAGTGAAGAGACATGGAAAAGGTTGATCAAGAGGTCTGAAGTTGACTACTTTATCTTTCTTAGCATTTTGGGGTCAAATACCAGACAATAAATGGAAGACATTGTTTAAATCATTAAGCACCAGAGTCAGAAGGGGCCTTAGAAAGCAGTTAGTCTGATTCTCCCACTTTATAGATAATGAAGCTGAGGACCAGGGGTTTTCTAAAGGACATTGGTAAGTTGTGGCAGGTCTGGGATTAGACTCAAGGTCTCCAGCTTCTCAATCCCCAGCTCTTTCCACACAGTTGGCTTTATTGCGAGACACATAGTTAAGTGTGCAAATAATGGGATTGTACTTCCACTGAAGGGCCATGTTGGGTCAATTCCTTTTGATGTTTGTACAGATAAGCTATATGAACAACCTCTTCTCTCTAAACCCTGGTTTTATTCTGTGAAAGAATAGACTGTCTTACTTATCCCCTCTTGTCTTCAAGTCTCATTTTCTTTTTATCTGTCTGCAAACCAGTTTTTGTTAGGGGCATTTAATTTCCAGGCTATGCCTGTGATTGAATTTATGTGTCCTTCCTTCCACTTACCTTTTCTTTTTGTCAGCTCCTACACATTCTCTTTATCTTCATTGTCATTAGATATTTCATTTGCTGAGCTTCTTTCTTATTTGTAAGCTATCACTTGATTTTATTTTCCTTCAGTCTCAAGCTCACTTTGAGTAATGTGTTTTTCTTATACTGTTTCCCCTGGGAAATAAAGAGAGAAATACAAGACAGAGGGGAAATAATCCTTTTTGCAAAGAGCAAAAGCTAACCTCAATTTATGGCACTCTGTCTTCTTTTCTTCGTCTTTAGTTTTGTAAATTTTTTTAGAATAAGTGAAGAGTAATCTCCAGAAGTCTAGATTATACTGCAATTCTCAGACATTTCCCAGTTACTAACAGGCTCATTAATAATCCTTTTATCTATTTAAAAATACTGCATAAGACACTAATTGAAATAAATCAAGAAATAAAATTAAAAGGAACTTATACTAATAAATGTATCTTCTTATATTGCCAATACTTTATTAAATATGTGGTTATAATGTGAAGCTTATTAAATAACACATTGATATATTCATAATAAAGTTTTCTTTTAAAAATCATATTAAGAGATGGCTGACTGTCTTGATATTTTGTTCCCTGAGATATGTTTGGAAATAATTTCTGAGCCACACAAGGAAAGCAGCACCATTGCTATATGATGACATCTCATTTTATGATTCTCAGTCCCTATCATTATTTGAATGACCTTGACATGAGGGTGACCTTGAAATCATCTTGGAATATTTGTAAGAATCTAATATATATGCACAGAAGTAAACTAAGGTTTGCTATCAGTGGTGGTCTATAATAAATCATATTAACTAGTGTCCATGTCTTCACCTTGGCAGACATCTGTGGGACCATGTCTTTGGGCAGCAAATATTTTGCCAACCATCAGATTAAATGCACTTCTAAGAATGGCATAAACTGATGAAAATTTTTATTTATCCATCTTTTGGATGGATAATTCATCTTGTATATTTCTATCTCTAAAATTATTTTTATAATGATTCACAGAGTTGTATATAAATATAATTTATTCATAATTTTTCAAGCTTGGTTCACAAAATAGTACCACCTTATCTTCAAACTCAATGTCAACATTGATCAGGGTTTCAGGTTTTTTTCTCTTTTTCCATCCCTTCATCCCACCCTCCATCTCCTCACCCTTGTATCCATTCCTTCTATCTCTTGGGCTGTCTGGGTGCTTCTGCATTAAGTCCATCTCTTAACACTGCAAACCTAAAATTTCATATTTAACTTACTCAAATCAGTTGCTTAAATGACACAACTTAGATCCATCCTTGAATCTTCTTTTCTCATGTCCAATC
This sequence comes from Lasiurus cinereus, assembly GCA_011751065.1. Lineage (NCBI taxonomy): Eukaryota > Metazoa > Chordata > Mammalia > Chiroptera > Vespertilionidae > Lasiurus > Lasiurus cinereus. The sequence continues at coordinate 56,753,902 of JAAGEH010000393.1, forward strand.
CATTAGGGTTTTACCTTCAGGTTCCTCCACTGCATTTACACTGATAAGCTATTATATTTCTCATCTAGATCATTACAGTTGACACCTCACTATTTTCCTTGCTTCTCCACTTACCTCTAGTGTTAGTATAGAGGCCAGAGTGAGCCTTTTTGGATGGAAGTTAGATCATGCCATGGTTTTCTCCAGACTTGCCAGTGACTTCTCCTATTCCTCAGAGCAGTGATCGGCAAACTCATTAGTCAACAGAGCCAAATATCAACAGTATGATTGAAATTTGTTTTGAAAGCCAAATTTTTTAAACTTAAACTTCTTCTAATGCCACTTCTTCAAAATATACTCACCCAGACCATGGTATTTTGTGGAAAAGCTGCATGTGGCTTGTGAGCCGCGGTTTGCTGACCACTGCCTCAGAGGAAAAGTCCTTGCAGTGGCTTATGCATCTACACTTGATGTGCCTCCCCAACATTTCTCTAATCATATCACTTATCATCCTTGCCCTCTCTGGATTTCCTGCTTTTTTTTGGACATGTCAAACATTGCTTTGCCTTAGATCTTTTCCACATGTTATTTTCTCTCCTAAGCTGACCTATTTTAAGCATGAACATTTTTCTAAGGAACTGCTCAGTGTCACCTTATCAGCTCACATAGAGTTACATTGCTGTGGCTGCTTTGCTGCACTAAGGTGATCCCCTCCTTAGAACAGTATCCCCCTCTGCTACACTCCCTGTTCCTTCCCACTTTGCTTTCTTTATCCCCTACCAGAAATTATCTGTCTCCCTCAATGCACCTAAGAATGTAAATTCCAAGGACTTTTGCTTAACACATAGGAAGTGTTTTAAGAAATATTTGTTGAAAGGATTTTTTTAAATATATTTTATTGATTTTTTACAGAGAGGAAGGGAGAGGGACAGAGAGCTAGAAACATCAATGAGAGAGAGACATGGATCAGCTGCCTCCTGCACGCCCCACACTGGAAATGTGCCCGCAACCAAGGTACATGCCCTTGACCGGAATTGAACCTGGGACCTTTCAGTCCGAAGGCCGAAGCTCTATCCACTGAGACAAACCGGTTCCAACTGTTGAAAGGATTTTAAAATGAATGAAAGAAAAGATGGTAGTTAATGTGTTTTAAAATGTAATATTTGGTGCAAATATATGTAGATTCAAGTGGCTATGTAATAATGGGTAACACACTCTTCTGTGAAAGGGTACAATAATGTTGTTTTATAAGCCAATTTCATAGGCTGATCATATGAATTAAATGATTTATAATGTAAAGAGTTTATCAAAGTATGCATCAGTAGCAAATGTTCACATAGCTACTGCTGCTATTCTACTGGCCTTTGAATCTGCATCTATGCTTAATGAATAGGAGTGCAAGGGCTAAACCTTCTTCTTGAAGAAAGACATGTGCCATGAGCCAATTACAGCATGTCATAATTACAAGAGTTTTATCAAAACTTGGGGGCTCAACAAGGGCTGAGTCACATATGTAATTACCTGTTGGAGTGGCTAGAGGGCACTTCCTCCAAACCTGAATAGGATGACTGTTTACTGCCAAACAGCTCAGGGCATCTCAATTTACATGTTATTGTCAAACACCTGAACAGATGCAGGCTATTCTCCAATCTGACAATGCTTCTGTAAACCCTACCCTTTGAAGTGTATTATCTCCAACTTGCCTTAGAACAAATTGAGTTAATAAAAAGCACTGGGTCCTAAGTCAAGGAAAGTCTTTAGCTCCTTTAGCTGAAGCTCCTCTGACTCCCAATGCCTTTCATCTTTGGACTCTTACCTAATCTATGCACAGCCTTTCTCCAGATTGCTGCACTCTTCTTGACAAGAACCCTGGCAGACATACATACTAACACCAACCCTCCTTTCCTTTATCCAGGATATCTTGATGGCATAACCACCTGTTCATCTGAGCTCATATGGTAGTGCTTTGTTATCACATTTTACTAAACCATTGATTAAGATCAATGAAGATATAGCCTCTGACCTGTTGTCTTTTTACTACTGAAATCAAATCAAGAAATCAATAAAAAAAAAAGTAGATCTTTAAAATACATTTGAGGTTGACAACTTCAAGGAGAAAGTTTGAGTTTCTGGAATGAATTATTGCCAGATGAATAACTGTTTCTATTTCACATCTTTCTTTCCAGAGGATACAGATTGGCAGTCTTCATTTCATTGCAGTTAAAGTGTCAGAATTCTTCTCTTAGCTAAAATGGAAATCTTTCAACTCTCTTAACCTTTGAGATCAAGTTGTGTTTGTAAGAAACAGTGGAAATGAGGTTTGGTAATTAGGAATGAGGTCAATATCTAAAGAGAGAAATGATAGACAGAAAGGATGAAACAGTTCTTACGTAATAACCAAAGTTTTGACTGACTTAGGTTTTGCCAGAAATATTGTCCAGCTTAAATACTGCACTGGTGAACTCCCTTGTCAAAATAGTTACTACTGTTGTTTGGGAATAATTTTAACAAATAATTTTGATAGATAGAACTATCCTAGGCATAGCCACTGCTTGCTATATTAGAGTTAGTTCTGGGCTAGGCATCATTCCAGGCATTTAATAAATGTTGCATCAACAGACCCTCATAACAATCCAATGACTTAAATGTTATTTCTTATATACTGTGATGCAAACAAACAAACAAACAAACACACGCAAAAAAAAACACACAAAAAACAAGCATGGCAGAATTGTGCAACTAGCAAGCAAGTCTGGATTTCACACTGAACCTGCTTAGACAATAAGTTCTATGCCTTGGCTTTAAAGTCTCCCAACAGAAACCTGAATCACTTGCAATATACCAGTATGCCTGACAGTAGGTGGATTTACAATTTATTGGTGGCACAGAGAGGATCAGTGGATCAGGACCCATTTCCTCTTAGCCAGGTACGAAGACTTTCTTGATCCCAACTGTCATTCAGATCTGGCTTTGACTTTGGATTAGCAGTTATTTCAAGACACTTTATGGTGTGAACATGTATGTCCTTGGAAATTAATGTGCTTTACTTTCTTCCTGTGATAAACAACTCAAAATCTTAGTGGCTTACAACAGTGAACATTTATTTTTTTCTCATTATATTCATGTGCTTTGGGTAATTTAGGCAGGACTTGCTTGGGCCAGACTGGTTGAGTTCATATATGTGTGTTCACTCTCTGTAACATTTTCTTTCCATTGTGGATCTCAAGAGGACAAGAAAGACAGTAATGGCATGTAATGGCCTATATTTCTTCAGCTCAGAACTGGTCCAATGCTACTTGTATCCACATTCCACTGGCCAAAGCCAAGTGAGTGGCATGGAATATGTTCTCCACCATGGAGGCACTGCAATGCCCACATCAAAGGCATGGATGCAGAATTTGAATTGTAATGTAAGTATTTGTGTTTTCTGATGGTCTTAGGCTCTACAGCAGTGGTTGAGAACCACTGTGGGTCCTGACTCACAAGTTGAGAACCGATAGCAGGGACATCTAAGACCATCAGAAAACACAGATATCTACATTACTATTCATTAACAGTAGCAAAATTACAGGTATGACCTAGCAATTAAAATAATTTTATGGTTGGGGGTCACTGCAACGTGAGGTACAGCATTAGAAAGGTTGAGAACCACTGATGTAGGTAAAAGCAGTTATCTGAGGCATATCTAATAAAGATAAAATGATATCTTCTACATACAGAATGCAAAGAATAATACCTGACCTCACAATCAACAGCAGCTTTTGTTTTCCAAGCTTCACTTCCATTATTTTTTAAAAATAATTCTTAGCTCTTTCATGCCCCTTTCATTATGCAAATCAATAGATTGTTAATCATTTGTTTTACCCTTAATAAAAGTGATTAAATTCTGAACTGCTACTCTGGGTTAGCTTACCCATTAGTAACAAAATCTATCTGTTTTTTATTTCCTTCCTTGCATTGTTCCTAGATATTTGCATATTCAGATTCCTGGTATATGATTTCCTCTCTAACTTGCCACTGTTCACTTAATTTATGACAATGGTTTTGCCTGAGTCTATATGAGTGGGTTTTGATGGCATAGTCTTAAATTTTTATGTTTACCAAATTTGTGAACTTTGATTATTCATAACTTTTTGGGTTTCATAATATAATTTCCCTATTCTTTAATTATCTTTCTATTGCAGGCGAAAAAGTAAAAACAACAAACAAAGCAAACTGCCTTAAGCAAAACAGGAGCTTCCCTGAACATCCCAGGGGTAAGGGCAGGTCTCAGGACACTTCATGGCAAAATTCAATTTCTTTCTCCTCCCCTTCCTGGCATCCATCTTGCTGATTGGGCCTTTTTTTATCATTCAGAATCCATTTCCCCTTCTGGAGCAAGATAATCTCAATAGCTCTAGACTAAATGCTAGCAGATTATTACTTTTCCTTAGAAATCTCTGCTCAAGCTTATCTTATTGGCTCTATTGAAAAATAATGTTATCTCTTAATTAACTACTATAGATTGAGAAAAAATATATTTACTTGGCTTAAGCCTAAATCCCAGCTGCACGCCAAAGTTGAGGGTTGACTCAACCTCATCTCTGTTCATGGACTAAAAGTAGGGGAAGGATGATTCTCAAAAATCAACATTGGGTGAAACGAAACAAAACTGTTCAGTACACTTCTCTTTATTTTTTCTATTCTTTTTAACAGTGCTTACTAAGGGAAAATTCAGCAAATAACACGATATATGTGTATAGATAGAGGTTCTGTATTTTATGTTCCTCTCCATCTGCCCCAATCCTCAACAATAAATTTTATTAGTTAATTGAAATTAACAGCACACACTTACTTCATTGCATAGAAACTTTAGATTTTTGTCTTGGGAGCTCTATGGATTCCAGTGCCAAATGGACAGTTTTTAATTTCTGCAAAGATTTGAGATCAGGCAAATATGTTATTTTTGACTGGCTTTGCTGCCAACAAAGATGTAGCATTGTTATTACTTCATGTTTCCCAGATATTTCATTGACTTACAGCTTTCAGCAGTTTCCTCTTCTGCCTGCTCCCTCTGACTCCAATGAACTATTTATATGTTATGGTCAATTTTTCAGTACATATTGCTGATCATGATGTTACTAATGTTCAAATACATGTCTGTAATTCTGTGCTTTACTGAATATCTTCTGACCTATTCTTTAATTTAAACCTCATACAAATTCTGGGAGGCAAGTATTATCAATAAAAAATTGAAGCCAAAGAACTTGTAAAAAAAAAAACTTTGTAAGAACTAAGAGGTTTAGGTTATCTGACTTCACATTTAACATTCCTCCTTCCCACTAACATTTCTCTATGGTAAAAACAAAACAAAACAAACAAAAAAAACAAAAAACAAACAAACATAAAGAAACAACCCTGGTTTATGTATCTCAGTAAGTTAAGACTTGCCCCATGCACCAAAAGAGACAGTTTAATTCTCCAATTCCAGGTAGGGTACATGGCCGGGTTGTGGGCTCAATCCCCAAAAAGGGTAATGCAGGAGGCAGCCGATTAATATTTTTCTTTCACATAGATGTCTCTCTCTCCCTCCCTGCCTCCCTTTTTCTCTCTCTAAAATAAAGAAAAACATACATTTATTTTAAAAACTCATTCCAACCATGGAGCTTAAGAGAAGAAATGGAGGTTTATAGACATTTGAAAATTATAAGTGGAATAAGAAATACCATACACTCTCCCCCAAATCCTCAACAAAACAAGTTTTGTCTTTGAAGTAAATTTAATTTTACTCATTTCTATCTTCAGAGCAAAAATACTTAATAAAATGCTTAGTTCAAAAAAGGAAGGACACAGATATACTTATATTTTAGAAGTTTGAAATGGTTGTGCAGGGGTTCTAAATCAATTATTTTACTTACTTTGCTTTTTAAATTCACCCTAATACACTGTTAGAACAGATTGTACTTTAGGAATTTTGCCATATATTCAAAATCATAGGCTTTGTAATTATTATATAATTCATCTTGGAAAATTACAATGCTACATAATATATTATTATAACCATTTATAATCTAGTCTTGCTTGCCTACACCAGAGACAGCAAAGTATTTTCAATACCATTCCTTTGCCTGTGAATTGAAGTCTTTCATTGGCTTAGTTGTTATTGATCTGTAGAATTGGAATACTTAAGTTCTATTGTACAAATAAGACCATAGAATCTTCTTTATTCTAAAGGTTAATTATTCTTTCTGGTAAATTGCTAAAAATAGCTACTAATATCTAACTTAATTATAGCACAGTTCATTGGGAAATGACTTTGCATATCATTAGTTTATTTCAAACTCATAATAAAATTGTTATTATTTTTTATAAATAATCCTACAAAATTATGTCTCCAAAGCATTGCTTTCTCCTTTTATAAGAATGTTTGCTGATAATTGGCAGCTCAGGTCCCTAAATGTAGATATTTGGTGACAATTGAGAGGAGTATAACAGTGTGCTATCTTAGTCTGACAGAGAGGACTCAGATGAAACAGAGAACGATATTTTTTATTTCTTGTGAAAATCAAATTCAAAGAGATAAATGGAATTCCAAATGTACTTACACATATCTGAATTAGTGAGCCAGCAGCTACACTGTGTGCAGTCCCAGAGATTCCAGGAAATTTCTACCTGCTTCTTTTGCTGTCCTAAATCACATTCACGTAGTTGAAACACCAAGTTATAGAAAAGTAAACCTGAGTTCTCCTCAGTTGTAGGATGTACAATAAGAATATTAATGAAACTTTATATCTTTTTATTTTGTGACCCAGATAGCCCCTAATGCAAGTGACATCCTGGTCCTATTAGACACTTGTGTTCCCAAAAACTTAAGGACCAATTATTAAAATTTCTTTATCCTTAGGGAAATTTAGAAATTAGGGGGAAAGACCGTTCCCTTCCTGAACATATTTACATAGGCCAATAAAGTTAAAAAATAACTTGAAAGGCAGACATAAATGAAAAATAGACAAACAAACAAAACAAAACACATGTATTGGTAAGGACTGGCAGCTGAGCAGAATGGAGCCTGGTGAAATTGCCTTTAGGAGAAAGAAGTTCGCTTTTCCAGGCAGCCAGTTCCACCTGAATTCTGTTTTGGGAAATGGGTTTAGTTTATGAAAATTCAGTTTCAGAAAGAAATCTAATTCATTTACTTTTCTTGTTTGTTTATTTATTTGTTCATTTTTAGTTATTCATTGGTCATTTGCACTATTTCATAACCTTTTGAAAACCTTGGTTCCTTCCCTAATTCTATTCTAAAAAATGTGAAAGTTTCATAATAATGTCTCATTAGTACTTGAAATTTACATTTGAAACTCAGAAAACTTAATTCATCATTTTAAATATTCATTATGTTATATTTACTACAAAAAGAATAGATGATTCAGCAAACACTTAATGTTTCTCTAAAGAGACACTGTCTTTATTTCCCACTCTTTATTACTTCCCTCTTTCTTTTCTTCTTTCCTCTTGATAGAGATGTAGTTTTTCTTATATAAAAAGATATCAACAAAATTTCCCTAGGTAGGAAACTTCAGGAGAAGTGTTATTTTTTATTGTTTGAGTATAGGTATCTTGTGCAAATATTTTTTATTGCTGTATATTTTGGGAGTTATAAAGCTGGTTAAGAAAGGTTGATAGTACATGAGTTTGTCAGAGCTTTTCACCTTCCAGATATAATTTGAAATATGCATTGGATACCCACCAGCACTGAAAACAGAAAATGGATAGGACCAGAGCTTGGCAGTCAGGTAGAGGGCATCATAGACAAAAGCTAGATCAGGTGTATTACCCACAAGTACTAATGTGGGTAAGTGATAAATGGACATGGAGATGAAGATATAGACCAGGACACAGAGACACATCTTCCCTATCCATGCTGCAATGCAGCACTTCACATAACGTGTCTTCCCTCTGTTTATCACTGCCAGCCTATGGTCCACACTCAGTCCATTGGGTTGTTGTCAGGGAGCCAGTCAGAACTTGGGTGTGCCCACTCCTGAATGGGTATCCTTACTGAAGCCAGAGAGAGGTGGAGTTGGCACTATGTTGTAGCATCAGGAGCCCCAGGAAAGTTCCAGAAACCCAATTATTTGCCCTAATCACATTAAGGTCTCTGGCTAATGCCCACCATCAGAATTTTATCACATGAGATCTTCACTGTTTAAGTGACAAGTGCAAAAAACAAAGAGAACAAATCACTTATCTGTGAGATTCTTCTAGGGCTTCCCCCCCATTCCCCTGCAGGATAAATGTCAAACTCCTGGCATGTAGTGCAAGGGTCTTACAATTTGGCCTCTGTTTTTGGTCTCACCTACTGTTCTATCAGTCTCTATATCTTCTAGCTATAATTACTAGTTATGTCTGAAGGCACTTAGTCTCAGCTCCAGAAGAAATCTCCACATTACTCCCTGGCCCCAGTGTCTGATGGTAAGCAGCAACTCATTCTTCTTGACTCCACTTATCCATCACCTCTTTGCTGACCTTCATCTGATTCATTCATTGTTTTCATATCCAGAGTAGGTATTCTTCTCTCCTCTGTACTTTCAGTTTTTTTCATGACCTTCCATATGTCTACATGAGACCACATTTCAAGAGATTCATATCAAGGACTGTGCCTGTCTCCTTCTCCATCATATCACCAGTGCTTGGCACCGGGTCTAGTACATAAGTTCTCAATAAATTTAGGTTGAATGAATAAATGATGAGAAACACTAAATGTTAGTATGAAGTGCTATTTGAATTAGTGTTGAATTATACTTATAGTTAATTTAATTAAAAATAACAACCTGTAATATTTGTAATATTTTTTTCTAAATATTATAAACCCTAGAATCACTATAATCTAAAAAAATGAGAAACATTTTTCTAGGCGGGGATGTAGGAACCTTGGTATGTGAGGTCTTAACCTATTTTGAGGAGTGAATGCATGTGAAGTGGATAAATGCAAGCCTAGTACCCATGCCCCATCTATCTGTCCAAGATCTCCTTGGGCAATGACTACATCCAGACTGGCTATTTGAACCTTAGTGTCTAATTAAAGTAAAATATTTGTTGAATGAAGAAAGTCAAAAGTATACACATTCTAATCTTAGTCATGAAAAGAATTATTGTCTTTAATGAACTTACACTTTCATAGATAGGAGCCACTTCCTGAATTCAGGGCTTGACAATCTCAACACACTTGTTCTTTTTTAATACTGCAACAAAGGCTAGATTTGGCTCCTGGTTTAGGGTTAAATTTCAGAGGTATTGTTGTCAATCAGTCTTTAGGTTGTGTTTTTTTCCCCATTCATTCCCTTCTCTGACTTCAGATTTTGTGTCCGCCACCCCAACTTCTATCAAGTGCATTTTCTCACCTATTCTCACTTCCTACCTGTGAAACTCTTAAATGTGGGCAGATTTCCTGCTCTAAAAAGAAAGTTATAAAAACTTATGAATTGGTCAGAACCTAGGATCTTCATATCTACTGAATTTTGTAGATCCCTTAGATTCTAGAAAAATTCTGATTTACACTGGCCTGTCCAGACTTTCATGCAGTTCCTTGTCATCATTTATATACATCTATAGCCTCTTAATTCCAGGCTATCCAGCTAGTTCAAATATTATGTACCATGATTCTAATAAACCTACAGATCTATATAATGCCTCACACCTCCCCTCTTCCAGCTTCTAGTGCAGAGGTTTCCTTGCTATAGATTTGTAATCCACAGGTGCTCATTGTCTCAGAACTGACAGAAGAAAAAGATATGATTAGGCCATTGCCACACTCTTTAACACGATCAAGGCCTCTGACTAAGTTTCATTCCCTTTGAACCCAGAATTATCACTCTCCTGTGATATTGATGGCTACACAAATAGTTACATCTAGTTTTAGAACCAATATTCACAAACCCATTGACTTATCATTTCTTTTCAAATAAGAACATTTCCCTGAGATAACTCATCACTGCTCAGAGATGGAGTTGGGTGTAGCAATCTGACTCCCATCTTTAAAATGTTTTAGTTCTTACAGTTTAATAAACAGTTTCTGAGTGTCCCCGTGAATCATGTGCTATGGATAGAAAGACAGAGAGGCAAACATGGAATCTTAACATAACAAGCTGGCATACCGTGGCACAGGTAAGCAGTAGCTGGTGTGGCCTGTGCCCAGAGCCCCTGTTTCAGTAGGTACAGCCTTGGACCCAAGAGTTTGCATTTCTAGCACAGGCCCAAGTAATGCACCTGTTGCTGGTGCAGGGACCTCACTTTGAGGGCCACTGGGCTGTACTTAGGAGTGTTGAGGAAGGATTTCTAGAGGAGGTGATGTCCAAGCAAGTTTAAAAGGATATATGAAACACCAAGAGAGGGGATTTTGAGAAAGATGAAGGTAGGCACAGACAGTGGAATGCAGAGGGTATAACTATATTTCTGGAAAATTCAGAGCAGGAAGTAAGGCAGGGACCTAAAGCAATACGCTGTCGTTCTTCCTCCTTTCCCCCCTCTGGCATCCAGTGCTGAAGTGGTTACTGTAGCATTTCAAATCTGTGCAATTGAAAAGAATCAGAGCTACCAAAAATTACAGGCAACCCTTTCCTCCAGCCACATTCAGACAATGGGCTTATTTAGCATGTCTCTGAAAGGTGAGAGTTGTAGAAATATTTTAAGCAGGCTGGAAACATTTGGTTGTACAATAATTACAGGCTACGTGAAAAGGATGTAGACAATATTCTATACAGTGCCTGTCAAACACAGAGATTTAAAAATGCTTGTTTGGAAAAATTCAAGAGTATACTTGATTGAATGTCAGTGTGAGCCTGAAGCACACTTTTTTGACTATTGTTTGCCTTTTCCAGTTATACCATAAAAAATAACAAAATAAAAACCAGAAGTTAATGTAAAATAAAATAATAGCCCAACCAGAAAAGTTATTTTTTGTGGGATTTTTTTTCACCACATAAATAAACTTGGAACTTCCATTTATGTAAAGGAAGTTCAGGTGACACATATGAAGTAGGAGTTTTTATTCCATATATTTTGAGCTTTTATTTGAATTATATTTTCAACAATAAAATACATCATACAAAAAGTGTTTACAGAGACTAAGCATGATGTAAAGAATATTAATAATACAAATCTCATTATTCACTTTAGAACATAAATCAGTATCTTGGAGGCATCAAATTTACCTCTCCCCAATCACATCCCCTCTACTTTCCCAGAGGTAAACACTAGCCTTACTTTTATTTTAATAATGTTCCTCATTTTAATTATAATTTTGCCACATGTATACTTAGAAACTCTATATTTTCTAGTTCGTCTTTTTTGAAATGTAAGTAAATGGAACATCTCTGCGTGTAGTTTTAGGTCCCTTCAAGTTTTTGCTTAACACAATATTGTTGAAAATTAGCTATGTAGACATATGTAGCAGTAGGTCGTTCATTTTCCCAGTTGTAGAATGTTCCATTTTATTTTGAAAAATCACAATTTGTCTAACTATGATTAATGAATATGAGGTGGTTTCTCTTTGTGTGTGTTTAATTATAAGCAGTACTATTATAAACACTGAGTGTGCCTCCTGCATGCCCCGTACTGGTATTGAGCCCACAAACCAGGCATGTGCCCTGACTGAGAATTGAACTGTGACCTCTTGGTTCACTGGTGGACACTCAACCACTAAGCACATCAGCTGGGCCATTGTATGTCTTTTAAAACCAGTATTTACCTGAATAATAGTGAAGAGGATCATTTACACTTCTATCTTTATTCATGTTTTATCCTCTGTAAAACCTTTGCTCACATCTTGAGCTTATTTTTGTTTAGGTTGATATTTATTAGTTTATATTATTTTATAAAAGTTGAAAGACTCATCTTTTGTCAGTGATATGGGTTCCAAATATATTTTCTTAGTTGTAACTCAGATACATTTTCCCATCAGAATTTCTCATACTTTATAGAGTTGAAGCTATGGCTCTTCTTTTACAACTTGTGCTTTCTAAGTACAGTTCCAAAGATATTTTAGATTTCCTTCCAAAAGGTTTTAGGTTTCATGTTTTTCCCTTTACTTTTTAAGTCTTTATTACATTTAAAATGTGTGTGTGGGGGGGGTGAGAGAGAGAGAGA
>JAAGEH010000393.1:56766103-56808478 GCA_011751065.1 Lasiurus cinereus
TATATATATATATATGTTTCTGGACTTTCTTTAGTTCTATTGATCTATTAGTCTATTTATATCAGTTAATATAGCTTTAAAGTACAGTAATATTTTTTAAGGAAATTTCCCATATCTGGCTATTCTTTTCCAGGAATGTATCAGCTATTTTAGATTCTTTTATTGTCCATATATATTTTAAACTTCAGCTTTTCAAATTTCATTAATATCAGGCTAAAATTTAAATGAAGATTTTAAACCTGTAAATAATTTTGAAAAAGAATCAGCATTTTTGCCATCTTAACTTTCCACAATTATGAACCTAGTCTATAAAATATCTTTACATTAGAAGAAACCAAGATGGCGGTATAGGTGAATACCTAAACTGCTGCCTCACACAACAATTTCAAAACTACAACTAAAAAACAGATAGTACATCATCCAGAATCACAGGAAAGTTGGCTGAGTGGAAATTCTACAACTAGAAGGAAAGAGAAGGGCTTACAGGGACTCAAAGGAGCTCCAAAAAGCTGAGATACAGAGACATGCGCATGGAGAGAGCAGGCACCGGAGTGTCTGGCTGGCTTCCTCAGGTGGGAGGGAGATGAAAACTCCCAACTGCACTGAACCCATTATCCTACAGCACTGAACCCCAGTTCTAGGCAAGACTAATACAGGAGGAGTCTGGACTGTGAAAAGAGAGGAGTGCATGGAAATTTAGGGGAGTCACGAAAGGGCAGAGGTCTGGGGCATGCATACCACTGCGTGCAGAAGATGTGCCGCTGGCTTTCTCTAGTGGGTGGGAGACAGAGCCTCCCAACTGTGCCACTTCTAACTTTACTAAGCCCCAGTTTCGAGCGAGACCCTGGGGACCCGGCTCATACAGGTCCTGGAGAGCAGGGGAGCCAGAAAGGCAGTGATCTAGAGGCACATGCCTGCACATGCCCACAGAGACAGCTCCAGCAATTACAGAGAGACCCCGGGGCCTCGTAGGGCGGGGCTGACTGGAAGCCAAGGCAATCCACTAAGCCCTGAGACTCCACCTCATTCAAGCTCAACAGAGAGGCATTTGCAGTTTTGCAAATCTTGTATCATAAGGCTGATTCCAACACAGAAGTTCTCCAGGAATAGTGAAAATGTGAAGACAAAGGAACATATCACAAACAAAAGAAATGGAGGAAAACAAACAACTGGATATAGAGTTCAAAATCACAGTTATAAGGTTTTTCAAGAATTTCCTAGAAAAGATGGATACATTAAGAGAGACACAAGAGGAGATGAAAAATGACCAATTAGAAATTAAACATACACTAACTGAAATAAAAAATGTTATACAGAGACCTAATAGCAGACTAGAGGAATATAAGCATCAAGCCAAAGATTTCAAATATAAAGAAGCAGAAAACACTCAACTGGAAAAGCAAGAAGAAAAAGAATGCAAAAATGTGAAGATAGTGTAAGAAGCCTCTGGGACAACTTCAAGCGTACCAACATCAGAATTATGGGGATGCCAGAAGAAGAGAGAGAGCAAGATACTGAAAACCTATTTGAAGAAATAATGACTGAAAACTTCCCACACTTGGTGAAAGAAATAGACTTACAAGTCCAGGAAGCACACAGAACCAGATAAAAGGAATCCAAAGAGGACCACACCAAGACAAATCATAATTCAAATACCAAGAGCAAAAGACAAAGAAAGAATATTAAAAGCAGCAAGAGGAAAATAGTTAATTACCTACAAGGGAGCACCCATACAATTGTCAGCTGATTTCTCTACAGAAACTATGCAGGCCAGACAGGAGTGGCAAGAAATATTCAAAATGATGAATACCAAGAACCTACAACCAAGAATGCTCTACCCAGTAAAAGCTATCATTCAGAATTGAAGGACAGATAAAGAGCTTCACTATTAAAAAAAAAATAACAAAACAATAAAAAAACTAAAGGAGTTCATCAACACCAAACTAGTATTATATGAAATGCTGCAAGGTACTCTTTAAGAATAGGAAGAAGAAAAAGGTAAAGATAAAAATTATGAACAACAAATACATATCTATCAATAAGTGAATCTAAAAATTAAGTGAATTAAAAATCTGATGAACAGAATAAACTGGTGAATATAATAGAATCAGGAGCATAGAAAGAGAGTGGACTGACAATTCTCAGGGGGAAAGGGGTGAGGGGGGTGCAGGGAGACACTGGACAAAAATCATACACCTATGGATGAGGACAATGTTGGGGAAGTTAGGGTTGAGAGAGGGGTGGGAGCTGGGTGAAGGGGAGCTATGGGGGGGAAAGAGAAACAAATGTAATAATCTGAACAATAAAGATCTATTAAGTAAATAAAATAAAATAAAATATCTTTACATTAAGGTTTTTAATTTTTGAAATGTGCATAACATATTTTTGCATTTATTACTATTCCTTATATTTTGTTGCAACAATATATGATGTATTTTTAAATTTTGATTTTGAGAAATTTATTGTTGGTGTATATAAATGCAATAAACTTTTCTACATTCATCTTACATCAGGCAAATTTCTTTAATCTTATTTATTCTTGTTATTTGTTGATGAAGTTTATTGGATATTATGTAGAGAATTTTATTTTGTGACTAAAAAAATACCGTTTCTTCCTTTTTAACCTTTATATTGTTGTTTCTTTTATTGTTGTTGTTTTATTGTGCTGGCCATGACTTCTAATATTTATATGTAATAGGATGTTCACCATCAATTGCTGGTAGATATTTTTACCAAGTGTATCAGTCAGAATGACCTCAGTTGCTAAAACAAACAACTTTAAAATTTAATAGGTTTAAACATAGGAGTTCAAAACTTCGTTCTAAGCATGTATCTTGTACCACAGACTAAGATTCTGCAAACAGCAGCTCTGGGCCATATCAGACTTGCTGTCTGACTTTGTAAATACAGTCTTGTAGGTACTCTTTTAGAAGAGGAAGAAGAAAAAGGTAAAAGACAAAAAAAATATGAACAACAAATACATATCTATCCACAAGTGAATCTAAAAATTAAGTGAATTAAAAATTTGATCAACAGAATAAACTGGTGAATATAATAGAATCAGGAGCACAGAAAGGGAGTGGACTGATAATTCTCAGGGGGAAAGGAGTGAGGGTTGTACAGGGAGAGACTGGACAAAAATCATACACCTGTCGATGAGGTCAATGGGAGGGAGGTAAGGGCAGAGGGAAGGGTGGGAGTTGGGTGGAGGGGAGCTATGGAGGGGAAAAGAGAGAAACAAATGTAATAATCTGAATAATAAAGATTTAATTTAAAAAAATACAGTCTTATAGAGATGCAGCTGCACCCATTGGTTTAGTTATTCTTTGTTGCTGATTTCAAGCTGCGGAGGCAAAATGGGATACGATAGCTGCACTATAAATCCTATAGTCTCCAAAAGCAAATATTTACTATCTGTCTCTTTACAGAAAAATTGGTGCTGCCCCCTCATATAAACCACAGCAGCTGGTCCACTGCTTTCAAATACACTAACAAACACACAAAATAGAGATTTCAAATCTGTTTGTCTTCCGTTTCTTTCTTCCTTTCTTCTATTCTTCCTTCTTTCTATCTTTCCTTCTTTTCATTCTTTCTTGCTCTCTGTGTCTTCTCTTTCTAATTTTATTTCTACTTCCTTAGGACAAATAGAAGTATCTTTTCCAGTGAAGTCTTCATCTCCTGGTGTTTCTCTTAGTTTCTCCATTTATAGAGGCAGAAGATGCAGAGAGCACAAGGAGGACCACACGGGAGAATAGGTACATAGTTACTAAGCATTTCAGAGAGCCCATTCCTGACTTCAGAAACTAGAGCCTTTTCATACGCTTTTAGCTGCATAAAATTTCTTCACACAAAATTCTTAGTAAAAATCGTGAAAAAGAAGTTGAAATAATGCCTCTCTTCTGGCTGGTGAGCATTGCCTAGTTTGTGTGACCTGGTTGGAAGAGAGTCATTTTTGGAACTTCTAGCTGGGATGAGGGGCATCATCCCAGAGAGGTCTGAGATCATCTGGTGCTCCTAATGAAAGCCCATCTAGTGCTGAAGAGTAGGCATCAGCCAGAGCAGCCAGAGAGTGCAGAGGGCATAAAACAGCAAACTCTCTAAAGAACTGCAAATCGATGGAGCCCAAAATGTCACCTGGGCCCTCTCCAGGTAATCTGTCTGTCTCCCAGTCAGTGTTCTGTCTATTACATAACACTGCATATATGGAAGAGCAAAGGTTTAAAGTGAGACATTCTGTCACAGGGAGAACAAACAGAAGCTCTTTATTCAGAGATTGCTTGAGCAACACACTCAGCCACCATCCTGGATTTGGAAGACATTCAAAGACAGGCAGAAGAGTGGGGAGCTTTGTAGTGAAAGAAGGGATGGAGGGTAGACTCTGGGTGGCCTTGATTGCTGGTCATTGATGTGGAAAGTGGAGGCGGCTAACTAAAAAGTGAGGCACCTTTTGTGATATTTAGGAAACATATTTGGCTTTCTCTGCTTGGCTCTGAGTTGGAAGCAGGGGCAGAGAGCAGGAACGTTGGCTGTTCTGGGCAATTGTTGCAGATGCTGTGGTTTGGCTTCTCTCAATGGTGGCTGCAGAAGTTATGGGTCAGAGATTTATTGTCGCGCATGGCCTGGCCATTCTCTATTTGTATATTTAGTCTCAAGGTAAAAGAAAACATTTGTGTAGCAGTTCTTTGAATAAATGTATAACAGAAGAAGGAAATGGTGAAAGAAGGAGAGATAAAGAAAAAACATGACCAGGAATAAAGAAAGTGATTGTTACCTCATGATTAGATAATATCATTTAAGTGGAGAAGCCAGTAGAATGAAAATCTAAAACATCTAAGTCACCAGTTTATGCTCTTCATGCTCCTTCAATAAAGAATTAAAGGTCGGTGTTTTGTTAGTATTAATGTGTTTTTTACTTCAACAAACTGAAGTGAGACATTTATAAGTTGTTCCTGCTTCTTCAAGCCAACGTTTTGATTAAAAGACCAAGTGTCTTCACACACTGTAAAATATGCAGGAGGCTGAGGGAACCCAGGAGTGAATATAAACACACACTTAGATTGATAAGAACTACCTCCAGCCAGGTGTTAGATCACCTCCCAGACCCTCCACTTCTTGAAGGTTTGCTGACATTTCATTATCCACCCTGCAAGCAAAGGTTATAACTCAGTTCTTCTAATTTCCACTAACTGAAACGTTAGTACACAAAATATTTCAACTTAAGTGTACTACCCCTCCCCTTTAAGAAAAGGAAACATAAATTGTCTTTCTATTCCTGAGTTTTAGAACCGATTATAGTTGGTCTGTACCATTTTTGCTTGGAACTCAAGTGTCAATAATACCTAATGTATGTAAGAAATAATTCTAGAAATTTACACAAAACCATGGTTTAAAATGGACTAATTTTTATGGTGTCCTACCCATAAATGGTCTAATTTTTAACAATTTTCTGCTCATGAAAAACCCTTTTTAAAAATCAATTTTTCATTGAATCAGAACGTACACGGTAGTTCTTTTCACTTACAGTAATACTGGGCTTCTAAATGCTCACTGGTGTTTCATAAGAAATCTGCTCTTTTCTTTTTTCTCATATGCTGAGTCAAGCAAACCCTTGGTAAATTCCACAAGTGAAATTCCTTATTATCCTTTGTTATATAAGTTCTAGAAAAAAAGATAGAACTCTTTATAGCTCATGTGAAAATTGTGGCTGCTACATAAAAGTATGTTTCTTACCTAGTATGTAGCCACAGCCCATTAAGTTTTGAATATTTATCAATATCCATCAGGGTTTAACCATGTATTGGGTTATGATTTTGAAGCACTTTATTCTAGGTCTCTAGTTGGCATCCGCTCTCCCTTAGCCTTATTTCCATAGGCAATGAAACAACAATAATATCATTTGCTGGCACAGGGCCAATGTATCCCTGGCCTCCTCAGAGTTGGGAGCCAGTGTTCTGGACTTGTCCCTACCACTAACAGACGCATGATAGTTGGCATTTCCTGAACTTTCTGGACTGCAATTTGTTTGCCTACTGAATGAGAGATCTACATTACTTTCTTTTTTTTAAATAGGTTTTTATTGATATCAGTGAGGAAGGGAGAGGGAGAAAGAGATAGAAACACCAATGATGAGAGAGAATTATTGATCAGCTGCTTCCTGCGTGCCCTGGGAATTGAGCTTCAACCTTCTGAAATATGAGTCAATGCTTAATTCCAGAACCATATTGGACAGGTGACTTCAGTGAGACTGTTAAGGGCAACATTCCACAACTGTTAAAAATGTCATTAACTGACTAGCAGCCGGTCGTCCCCAAATTTTATTTTTTTTAAAAAAGCTGAGATGCCATACCTTTGGTCTCTGTAGCCTCTGCACTTAAGCATGTTAATTTTATAGCATTGTCAAGATGTATTCAAACATGCAAAAGGAAGAGAAAGCTCTAGATGTTTCTCTCTTTCCGCCTCCAGCACAGAAAGAGTGGGTCCAATTCCTGAGTAGAGGAGCTGGGGATTGAGAAATAAAAGAAAGAAAGAGACAAGACACAAAATGGAAGAAAAAAACTGAGGACAGGTGGGACCACGGTCCTCTCTGATGGAGGGATAGGGACCCAGAGCCCATACAGCAAGTTTATTTTATACCCCCAAATACCAGGAAGTGTCACCAAAGGTTAGGATCAAAGGAGATTGGTTGCATTCTTGATTAAGTCTAAGCATTCTTAGTGCTTGACTGGATTTACATATCAAAGACCCACTACTGGATACCTGGGCAAAGGTAAGAGTCAGTAGTGACCACACATCCACTTTTTGGCCAATATGTATCCAAGATGCAGCTCTGCCTGTTGTCTCGACTCAGCTGATGATAACTTAAGAAATGCCCATGTGCCTTACCAGGCTCTGTCTACAGAAATCAAACAAAAAAAAATAAAAATAAAAAACAGTGACCTTTATGCATAAAATATCCCCATTCAGGCAGCTGACAGAACACGTCACAGCGACCACATGTTGGAATGAGAATGGGAATATAGAAATTATCAGCTTCTTCTCAACAACTCATTCACTTACTTATTCACTCATTCACTTATCCATTCATCCAATAATTTTCCTTCTAGCCACTCAGGACATTTAACACAGGCAAGATTTCCACATGCATAGAACTTACACTGAGGACTGACGATAAACAGGTGACAACGATTAAGTAATAAATAAAAACATTTTCAGGAAGTGATGATGCTATGTACAACGTGGTTGGTGAACACACAAAACATTATACAGATGAGGTATTGTAGGACTGTACACCTGAAACATTTGTGATTTTTATGAACCAATGTCACCCCAATAAATTGAATTAAAAATTAAAGAAAAGAAAGTTCAGCCCAGCCATTGTGGCTCAGTGAGTGAATGTTGATTCATGAACCAGGAGGTCATGGTTCAATTCCTGTTCAGGACTGATGCCTGGGTGGTGGGCTTAAACCCCATTGTGGGACATGTAGGAGGCAGCCAATGAATGATTGCTTTTCATCATTAATGTTTCTATGCCTATCCCTCTTCCTTCTTCTCTGAAATAAATAAAAGCATATTTTTTAAAAAATTTCAAAAGAAAACATAAATATGATAAAAAAAATATTGGGGATGAAGAGTAAGATGCTTGAAGGGGCAGCAGATTGGATGGTTAGAGAAGGCAACTGGAGTCTGGTGGACAGAAAGAAAATTATTTGAGGTGAGATGAGGAAAGAGCCAGGACCAAATCACACAGAACCTTGTATGAAGTATTAAAATATCTGGATTTTTTAAAGTTTCTAAAGTTTATTCTATTCTCTATAATCCAAACAGACCACTTGGACTCTTTCTAGCATCTAAGAAAGTAAACAGAATCATGTATATATAGCTGTGTCTCAGCAGACATCTATAATAACAATATAACAATAATACCTAACTTTTATTGAGTACTTAAAAATAAGCCAGGCATCGTGCAGAGAGCTCTCATGTATTAATTTAGGTACTCCTCATAAAACCCTTGAGTAATTATCAACAGAACCCTTTATAGATAATAATGCTAATGCTTACAGTTTCTACATCACTTGTTAAAAATGACATAAATAAAAAGTGAAAGAGCAAGATCAGAACCCAGGATTCTGATTCAAAGTCTAATTTAGATTTACTTAAACTGTGATGGGAGCATCCGGCCAATGTGACTCAGTGATTGAGAGTGTTGACCTATAAACCCAGTCAGGGCATATGCCCAGGTTGCAGCTAGATCCCCAGTAGAGGGCATGCAAAAGACATCCAACCAAAGATTCTCTCTCATCATTGATGCTTCTATCTCTCCCTTTCCCTTCCTCTCTGAAATCAATAAAAATATATTTTAAAAAATAAAATGTGATGGGAGCAATGGAGGTGAGGAAAGAGACATTGGGCTGGAATAAAAGAGAAGAAAGGGAACTTTCTTCTGATGAAACCATCAGGACATACACAAGTACCCTTACATAGCTGACACTCAAAAAGATATTTATTGCATAAGTCTTTAAGTTTCTACACCTGGAAAGGAGAGAAGGAGAATGCATGTGACTTGGCATTGTTTTTCTAAATGTTCATATTTATTTTTCTCTCCAAAAAACTTTTTGGTATACTCTTAACACCATTTTTCCTTATAATTTAAATCATTGGTTTATATGATGTCTATGATGAACATCTATGCCCCAAGTCCTCCATTTTCCTGTCCCATTGCCAGTCCGGTAGGGTCTCCTCTCAATGCCGTCTTCTTCTAGGCACCTCTTAATTCACTCACTCCCTAATTAAGGTACTGTAAGTACAGTCTGAATGTAATCCAGGTCCTGCTTCATTACATCAAGATGTAATTATGAGAATTGTACCCACTTTGCCTGGCATTAAGCATGTCCACTCAATGTAGTGGACCTTGGTACAGATGCCTATGGAGCTGGCATCCTTGCCAATTATACCAGGGAGTGAGTAAAAGCAGAATCAGGTTATTGAGAGAGGAAAAGAAGCACAGAAGGTAAGGTGACACTGAAAAGATAAAGAATAAAGGTTAAAAGGGTTTATTAGATGTCAGGTAACAATACAAGGATGTTTAGAATCAAGCAAATGTTCCAGGAATTGGTGAGTACACCTAAACTTGGGTCTCTATTTTCCTAGAAGGCACAAAGCAAGATAGGTAGCCAAAGGGACTGCTGACCTAAAGAAACAGAAGTCTAACAGAAGTTGCAAGTGTGAATAGACAACTCTAAGGTCAGCAGGTAATTGACCTACATTTGTCCCAATAGTTGTGAACATTTATTTCTTACTTGCTGAGAGCCAATCCTGAATAAGAGTGGCATGTAGGGGGTGATAACTGGTATTTGGAAAGAAGGACATAGTTCCTCAGTCAGAAGGAGTTGCAGGATGGTCTGTGCACCACAGAAACCTATCTGCCAAGCTCTGCAAGATAGCTAGAATAAGTGTGGGAGAAAGGCAAAACTGCTTCATAAAAATCTCTCCTGTGTCTTTTTCTATGGACACTAGCTCATTAATTCAATTCTATGTAGGATGGTGATTTAAGATTAGGTCAAGAATATATACCCGTTAACACCAAAATTGTTCTTCTCAGGCTGATCAATCAATAATTTTGCAAAACTATTATCAGAAAATGTAAATTTAATTTCCTTCTTATTTACTATTAATGTGATGTTCAAAACATTCCTTGACCAGGTTCCAATTTTCCTCTCTAGCTTTAAGTTGCCTGTGTTTTCAGAGATTTGTTTATCCCAAGGGTTCTTGGCCTGGCTTGCATGGATCTGGACATCCAGTGATGGAGTTCATGGACCCATGAGTTCAGATAAATTATGGAAGTTTACATGTGCATTTAGTTAGCTTCTTAAAAAGAGATCTGTGACTCTCAAAAAAGTTAAAAACCATTATGCTATTTCCTCAGCCTCAAATGATTTTCTTATTACCATTGTCAGGAGACATTATTTGTTCTTATTCTTTAAGGGCTGGCTGATATAATTTCCATTCTAGAATCCCAGGTCAAAACCAAATCAAACTTTACCCTCAACTTCCATCATGGTTTGGATGATCTTCTAATGAGAACACATTTCTATTTGCCTTACAGTAAGATCAATCTATAATAATAAAAGTGCAATATGCTAATTAGACCAGATAGCTGAACGACCTTCTGGATGTCCTTCCAGACAACCTTCCACATGAAGCCGGGGCTGTGAGGGCCAAGCTCCTTGCACAAATTTCATGGATCAGGCCTCTAGTAATAAAATGACTATCTATTCTAAAGAATTGATAGTTCCTCAGAGAGAGGAAACTTCATACTATATATCTTTTTGTGTACACACATTATAGCAGTACATTATAGGTATTAAATATGCAAAGTAATTTCTATATTGATATGAACAGGATAATGTTTATTTTATTGGATTTAAAAGATTTTGGAAGGTATATGGTATATATAAAGGGTGCTCAGCCTGCACCCTTTCCAATTAGGAGTCCCTCTCACAATCCAGGACTGCTGGCTCTCAACTATTTGCCTGCCTGCCTACATGATTGCCCCTAACCACTTCTGCCTGCCAGCCTTATCACTCCTAACTACTCCCTGCCAGCCCCACTCCCCAACCACCATGCACAAATTTCATGGAATTATGGTACTAACTACCATATACTTTCTGGAATTATGGTACTAACTACCATATACTTCTGCCCTTGACCTCTTCCTCATTTAAATTATATTGGCTTAACTTTATAGCCATGCCTGAGCAGTCCTATTTCATGTTTACACTCCCAACTCTCATCTGGCATGGCCCTGGCTCTACTTCTAGCCCTAAGAAACACAACTCTTGCCCACCAGTGCCTGCAATTCTTTGTGAACTTCAGTTTCAAGTCAGCCTTTCATCACTTAGTCAACAAAAACTTTTGGAAGATATCAGTTTGAGTTAGAATCTAAACCTAGTATTAGGGATAAAAAGGTGAGAAAGAATAGACATTGACTATTCATTATAGCAACCACCTATAATTTGTAGAACTTTTAAATGTTCATTTTGGACCTTGATGTATCAGGTCATATTTTAATTGTATCTAATAAAAGAGTAATATGGAAATTGACTGTCACTCCAACATACAAGATGGCCACCCCCATATGGTCAAAGATGGCTGCCCCCATGTGGACACAAGATGGCCACTACAAGATGACTGGCAGAGGAAGGCAGTTGGGGGTAACCAGGTCTAAAGGGGAGGGCAGTTAGGGGGTGACTCAGGTCTGCAGAGGAGGGCAGTTGGTAGGGGGGGGGGAACCAGGCCTGCAAGGGAGGATAGTTGGGGGTGACCAGGCCAGCAGGGTGGGCAGTTAAGGGTAACTGGGCCAGCAGAGGAAGGCAGTTGGGAGTGACAAGGCCTGCAGGGGAGG
Organism: Lasiurus cinereus; assembly: GCA_011751065.1. NCBI lineage: Eukaryota > Metazoa > Chordata > Mammalia > Chiroptera > Vespertilionidae > Lasiurus > Lasiurus cinereus. Next base: position 56,777,505 of record JAAGEH010000393.1, read on the forward strand.
GCAGTTAGGGGTAACTGGGCCAGCAGGGGAGAGCAGTTAGGGGTGATCACACTGGCAGAGGAGGACAGTTGGGGAGGTCCAGGCCTGCATGGCAGTTGGGGATGACCAGGCAAGCAGGGGAGGGCAGTTAGGGGTAATCAGGCTGGCAATGGGAGGGCAGTTAGGAGTAATTAGGCCAGCAGGGGAGCAGTTAGGTGTTGATCAGGCTGGCAGGGAGTAGTTAGGAGTGATAAGGCTGGCAGGCAGAAGTGGTTAGGGGCAATCATGTAGGCAGGCAGGCAAATAGTTGAGAGCCAGCAGTCCTGGATTGTGAGAGGGACTCCTAATTGGAAAGGGTGCAGGCTGAGCTGAGAACAACCCCCACTCCCCAACCACCATGCACAAATTTCATGCACTGGGCCTCTAGTTTCTTAATAATTTTGTTCACCTTCCTTTTTGCTGGACATAAGAAGACAGTTGTGAATATTTACTCTGTTGGCCCCTAAAAGGCCCTGGAATGCTGTGTTGCTGTTTTTAGTATTTGATCTTACATCTATAGCTAAAGTTTATAGCAATACTTTTTTTTTTGGTTACTTTCACAATTTTGCTTTGCTGCTATCTATGGACTATCTTCTACAAAAGCAGAAGGATTGCACATTAGAATGAGAAACGTTTCCTTTAAATATGGGATAGTGGCAAAGCAATCATAATAATGAAATGGATTGTGGGAGTAATGTGCCTATGTTTTCTCATTACGGCCTATTTTGCTGTGATGTTTCAACAATGAATGCATCACTTGTATGTATTAAAAATTACATAAGTGATCATTACAGAAATATTATCTTTCTCCCATGATAATATTATGGACTGCTTTCTTATTGAAAATGATACTATCATTTGGACATTAAATTTTTAAGTAGATTCTTTTGTTTTAATGTATCAGTAATAAAAGGGACTTTAACAGAGGATTTCCTTCACTTTCTTTTCTTTTTCTGTTATTCCTCATTTACTGCAATGTCTTTGAGATTCCCAATTATACAAAGATCATTACCACATTTAGATGGGCTGATTAGCCAGTATTTTAAAGAGACTATGTAAAGCTCAGATCTACTTAAAGGAAAAAAATCTTGATTTTGTTTTACATAGAGAATAAAGGGGGAAACAGTAGAAACTTTTAATGTGCAATGGATAAGTATCAGACATGGCCATTTTCTCTTTACATTTATCATACCCCTATATCTCCACTGAGCTGCATAAGCAATATTTATCATTTGTTATTTGTTATGACCATTGAGGTTTCTAGCTCTTTAATTTCCTGGGTATATAGCTCCAAAGGTTTGGGGGTATTTGCTTACTTAGAAAGATTCTAAGTGTAGTTTTTATTGATGACAGAATATCCATACCACCCATTCGTGCTGAACTTATACCTCCTTTTGTTTCATCTTGACTTTAATGCCAGCTTAACTTTTCCTTACTTTCAAATGCATCTTACACTATATTTTCTTCTCTGAATTCCTTACTTTCAGTCACTCTCAAGCAGTATAGGTTTTAATTGCTTTATAATTGACTCATGTGAATGTTGTAGATTTTAAATGTGTTACTTTGGGCATGTCACATAATTGTTCTCAGCTTCTATTTCCTTCTGTGGAAAGTGGATGTGATATTATTGACTTTGATTAGTTATTTAAGGAGACAGTTTCCCTTCTCTGTGTCAGGTTCCAAACATAGTCACCAGGGAAATGGAATTCAGCTTTATTTTTTCCTCTGCCAAAATTCTTCAGGAAATGTCTTCTATATAGCTCTCCATGCACTTGCTGTAATCAAAAGAGGATCTGGACTTATTGTTATAAAAGAACACTCATTGGGTCACATTTCACCCTTGTGTAGAGTTACTGTGTTCACAGTGATGCATCACTAATGTTGTCTTTTTTTCCTGAACAAGCATTGCTCAGGTAAAGTGTATGTCCCACCTCCACTTCCTATCATCAAGATATAAACACACCAGGTTAGGGTAATGGTATGTAGGAGGCTGATATTTGTGCTGTGCACTTTTATGGAAGTTTGTATGGCATACCTGCTCCTCTTGTGACTGGATGGGAAAATTAGAGTCAATTATGTAGACCCAGTACTTGCTGCAAGTGGACCCTCAATATTAGGTTAAAAAGCAACAAAAAGAGACCTTGACTTTGTCCTTATTTTCCAACTATTCCTTCACATATAGTTATAGCCAAGGCTTTGTTCTTTAGGAATGGCTTGGCCCAGCAAGAAAATTAATACATGGATTTCACTTGACCTCCTAGTATCTATTTCCCCATTATTTAGAACCTCAAAGAGTAAAATGAGTGTCTTCATGCAGTTTACAATCAGACTCCCCCATACTCACCCAAACTTCTAAAATTATTGTGACAATTAAATCCAATATCATCAGAGAGAAACCAAGATGGCGGCATAGGTAAACACCTAAACTGCTGCTTCACACAACAATTTCAAAACTACAACTAAAAGACAAAACTGACATCATCCAGAACCACAGGAAAGCTGACTGAGTGGATATTTTACAACTAGAAGGAAAGAGAAAAGCACACTGAGACTCAGAAGAGATGCAGAAGGTAGAGGCACCAAGGTGCCCTCATGGAGAGGGCTAGCAACTGAGTACATGGCTGGATTTCTCAATTGGAAAGGAGACAAAAGCTCCCAACAGCTCTGAACTCCAGTTCTGGGCAAGACTCGGGGAACCAATCTCATGCAGGTAGAAAGGGGATTGTCTGGCAGTGGACAAAACTCGAGGGTGGCTTTCTTTCAGAGGTGCTTGCAGTGATTACTATGGGACACTGATACCCAGGGGCCTCTTAGGGCAGGGCTGAGACAAAGCCATCACTATCTGCTCTGCTCTGAGACTCTGCCCCATACAAGCTAAGCACAGAGGCTTTTGCAAATCTTGTCTCATAATGGTATCTCCAGCCCAGAAGTTCTCCCAGTGTAAAAACAGCTAATTTTCACAGCCAATTTGCCTGCAGGTCAATTCCCCCCAGTGATGCCAACAACAATCAAGGCTTAACTACAACAAGACTGTGCACACAACCCACAAAGGGGTGTACCAAGAATGTTCATCTCAGGTAACTGGGGAGGCTGGACCACTGGGCCATATAGGATACCTAACAAACAAAGCCACTCCATCAACTCAGTGAAGCAGCCAAAATGCAGAGACAAAGAAATAGGTCACAAATGAAAGAAATGGAAGAAAGCAAACAACTGGTTATGAGGTTTTCAAGAATTTCCTAGAAAAGGCTGTTAAATTTAGCAAGACCCTCAAAGATATAAAAAAGGACCAACTAGAAATTAAGCATACACTGACTGAAATAAAAAAATAATATACAGATATCCAACAGCAGAATAGAGGATCACAAGAATCAAGTCAAAGATTTGAAATATAAAGAAGCAAAAACACATAACTGGAAAAGAAAAAAAGAATCCAAAAATATAAAGATAATGTAAGGAGCTTCTGGAAAAACTTCAAGTGTACCAACATTCGAATTATGGGGGTGCCAGAAGAAGAGAGAGAGCAAGATACTGAAAACCTATTTGAAGAAATAATGACAGAAAATTTCCCCCACTTAGTGAAAGAAATAGACTTACAAGTCCAAGAAGTGCAGAGAATCCAAAACAAAAGGAATCCAAAGAGGAGCACACCAAGACAAATCATAATTCAAATACCAAGAGCAAAAGACAGAGAGAATATTAAAAGCAGCAAGAGAAAAACAGTTAATTACCTACAAGGGAGCACCCATACGATTGTCGGCTGATTTCTCAACAGAAACTATGCAGGCTGGAGTGGCAAGAAATATTCAAAGTGATGAATACCAAAAACCTACAGCCAAGAATAATCTACCCAGCAAAGCTATCATTCAGAATTGAAGGTCAGATAAAGAACTTCACAGATAAGAAAAAGCTAAAGGAGTTTATCACCACCAAACCAGTATTATATGAAATGCTGAAAGGTATTCTTAAGAAGAGGAAGAAGAAGAAAAATCTAAAGATAAAAATTATAAACAATACATATCAACAAGTAGATCTAAAAATCAAGTGAATAAAAAATCTGATGAACAGAATAAACTGGTAAATATAATAGAATCAGGGCATAGAAAGGGAGTGGACTGACACTTCTTGGGTGATAGAGGGGGTAGGGAATGGGAGAAGAGTCTGGACAATAATTGTACACCTATAGATGAGGACAGTGTGGGGGTAAGAACAGAGAGTTGGGTGAGAAGTGGGTAGAGGGGAGTTATGGGGATAAAAAAGAGGAACAATTGTAATAATCTGAACAATAAAGATTTATTTTTAAAAATAAATAAAAATAAAAAACTAGAAAAATATAAATAAAATAAATCCAATATCATATATAAGAATATTTGCATTTCTTATATATTTGTGTATTCTTTCATTTTGGACAAGATTTCTATTTGTTTTTCTGTTGTGGTGTATTTTATGCATGTAAGATACATAGTGACATGTTGAGCATACAGAGTTTGAAGTTTGATTTTACGGACTGACTAGCCTTTATCTATTTTTTAAAATTTATCTTTATTGCTCAAAATATTATAGATGTTGCCTTTTTCCCCCATTACCTTCATCCTGCTCCCACCCATCCCCTTCAAGGCACTATTATGTTCATGGACTATGCATATAAGTTCTTTGGTTAATCTCTTCCAGTCTAACTCACTGGCATTTGGATGCTTATAAGACTCAAGGCTTGTGTCTTCCATACTACTATAATGGATTCTCTTTGCTCTGTTTACTTTAATATCTTTTGTTTTGACTTTTACTTCATCTAATGGCGTAAATTTACCTTTTAAATCCTCTAACTAAAAATATTTTACCAACATGTTGTTTAAGTTAATTAATTTCTGCCATCTAATTTGATCCTGATCAATATCTTCTATGTAATTACTTATTTTTATACACTAGAGGTCTGATGCATGAAATTAGTGCACAGGAGGGGGGTATCCCTCAGCCTAGCCTGCACCGTCTCCAATATGGGACCCCTTGAGGGATGTCTGACTGCCGTTTAAGCCCTATCCCACAATCCAGGACTGCTGGATCCCAACTGCTTGTCTGCCTGACTTCCTGATTTCCCCTAACTGCTTCTGCCTGCCAGCCTGATCACCTCCTAACCTCTCCCCTGCCAGCCTGATTGATGCCTAACTGCTCCCCTGCCAGCCTGTTTGCCCCTAACTGCCTTCCCCTGCAGACCTGGTCACCCTTAACTGCCCTCCCCTGCAGGCCTGGTCACCCCCAATTGCTCTCCCCTGGAGACCTGGGTCCCCTCAATTGCCCTTCCCTACAGGCCTAGTCACCCCCAATTTCCCTCCTCTGCTGGCCTGGTCCCCACCAACTGCTCTACCCTGCAGGCATTATTGCCCCCAACTGCCCTTCCTTGTAGATCTGGTCTCTCCCAACTGCTCTCCCCTGCTGGCCATCTTGTGGTGGCCATCTTGTGTCCACATTGAGGCAAGATCTTTGACCACATGGGGGCAGCCATCTTGCGTGTTGAAATAATGGTCAATCTGCGTATTACTCTTTTATTAGATAGAATAAAGGCCTGGTGCACAGGTGGGGGTCCGCTGGTTTGCCCAGAAGTGTGTCCTGGATCAGGGACGGTGTTCCCTTGGGGCATGGGGCAGCCTGGGTGAGAGGCCTGTGGTGGTTTGCAGGCAGGCCACCCTCCCCTCCCCTGACCAGCAACACAAGCAGGGGCCCTGGTATCTGGGATTTATTTATCTTCTGCAATTGAAACTTTGTAGCCTCAAGCAGAGCCAAGCCACCTGCTTGCTCCGTGGCTGCAGCCATTTCTGTTGGGATTTATTTATTTTCTATAATTGAAACTTTGTAGCCTTGAGCAGAGGCCAAGGCAGGTCAGGGCTGCAGAAGGATGGCTGCCTCCATTGCCAAGGGCAACCGTAGCCTCCTTCTCTCTCCAGCTCTGTGGCTTCACCATTTTGTTGGGATTTATTTATCTTGTATAATTGAAACTTTGTAGCCTTGAGTGGAAGCCTGGACTGGCCAGGGTGTGCGGAAAGCTTGGCTTTCCCCATCACTGGGGAAATCCAAGCCTCCCTCCTGCTCTTTCTGTGGCTGCCACCATCTTGGTTGGGTTAATTTGCATACTTGCTCCTCATTGGCTGGTGGGCGGCTTGTGGGCATGGCTTGTGGGTGGAATGGAGTGATAATTAATTTGTATATTATTCTTTTATTAGATAGGATAGTATATAAATAAGTGTATATCATTTATTTTATCCAGTATTATAAAAAATTATCAGCATTTGAGATAAGATTAATTATACTTTTAAAAAATATTTTACATTCTTACTAATTTTTTTTAATATATTTTATTGATTTTTCACAGAGAGGAAGAGAGAGGGATAGAGATTTAGAAACATCGACGAGAGAGAGGCATCAATCAGCTTCCTCCTGCACACCCCCTACTGGGAATGTGCCCACAACCAAGGCACATGCCCTTGACTGGAATCGAACCTGGGACCCTTCAGTCTGCAGACCAATGCTCTATCCACTGAGCCAAACCGGTTTTGATTGTTCTTACTATTTTTTTAATGTGATGCACTTACATGGTTCAAATATCCAAACTCTATAACAGCCATATATTAAGTCTGACCCCCACCCCTGTTCCCACCAACTCTGATCTCCCTATCAGTACCAAAAAAGTAACTGTATTACTTGTGTACCCTTCTAGTGTTTATTTTTCTTAAAATATTTAAATTTTAAATTACTGTGTATGTACAATATTATATTAGTTTCAGGTGTACAACATAGTGATATACCTTCCAAACTGATCACCTCAATAAATTTAGTACTCATCTGACATCATATATAGTTATTACAATATTATTGACTATATTCTTTATTCTGTATTTTACATCCTTATAACTATTTCATAACCACCAATTTATACTTCTAAATCCCTTCCCCTTTTCACCCATCCCTCTCTATCTGGCAACCATCAAAATGTTCTCTGTATCTACGGGTCAGTTTCCATTCTGCTTGTTCATTTATTTTGTTTTTTGGTTTCCACATATAAGTGAAATTATATAGCATTTGATTTTCTTTGTCACTTAGCACAATACCCTTTAGGTTCATCCATGTCATTGAAGATGGCAAGATTTCATTCTTTTTATGGTTGTCATATTCCATCTACACTAATAAAAAAGAAATATTCAAATTGACCATCACTTCATGACACCCATCAGTCAATTAGGAGTCAGTATGCAAATTAACCTGCCAATGATGGTGATGGCCCTTCCCCACAGCTGCTCTGGGTCTCTGACAGCACGCATGCAGGCGTGGAGCAGCCAGGCAGGGTGGGACACCTGCTATAAAGGGAAGAGGGGGAGGCAGAAGGAGCTAAAGGAGCAGCGCTCTGGCTGAAGTGAAGACAGAAGGCAGTGGCCAGAGCGAAGACCTGGTTCCCAAGTGCTGAAGAAAAACCAGTGCTGGTAGCCAGGGGAATAAAGGCCTATTGTACAAATCTTTGTGTAACAGGCCTCTAATTGTATATATGTACCAGTTCTTCTTATCCATTCATCTATTGATGGACATTTAAGTTGCTTCCATAACTTGACCATTGTAAATAATGCTGCAATGAGCATATGCACTTAGGTACAATCTTGTAATTACCAATATGACATTCTTTTGTGACAACATAGCTACCATAATAATCATAAATTACATGTGTTTTTCCATACAATCAATTATATATCTTTTCCAAATGGGTTTCTGTCAATAAATACTTAGAAGGAGAATTACTGGGCCCAGCACAAGGAAAGGTCAGATTTCGCCTGGGATAAGTGCATTCTGTGCTGTAATGGGTCGTGTTGTAGTTTGTGCCTTTGAATCAATGTAGGAGAGAGAACTACATAACCTGACACCCAGAGAAGAAAGACCATGGGCAGAAGAAGAAACAGCCCGCATATGACAGATAGGCAGGTATCACCAGAAAAGGAAGTAAACGAAATAGAAGCAGAAATAAGTCTGCCAGAGAAAGAGTTCAGAGAAATGATCATAAGGTGGATGAAAAGAATGGTAGACAAATTCGACAATATAAGTAAGAGCCAAGAGAAAATGAAGAATACCAAAGAGGAAATGAAGAAGAAGCAAGAAGAAATGCAAGAAGAAATAAAAAATGACATCACTGCTTTAAAGAACTCAGTAGAAAGCATCAAAAGTAGACTAGAAGAAGCAGAGGACCAAATCAGTGACCTAGAATCCACGGTATGAAAAAATACCCAAGTACAGCAGCTTATAGAAAAAAAATTAAAAAGCAAGAGGAGAGCCTAAGGTAACTTTGGGATAACATGAAACAAAACAACATCCGCATAATTGGAGTTCCCAAAAGAGTGGAAACTGAACAAGGATTAGAGAACCTGTTTGAAGAAATAACGACAGAAAATTTCCCCAATATAGGAAAGAAAAAACCCATACAAATCCAAGAAGCTCACAGAGTCCCAACCAAAATCAACCCCACAAAACTGACACCAAAAAACATTATAATGAAATTGACACACACCAACAACAAAGTAAGAATCTTAAAAGCGGCCAGAGAGAAACAAAAAGTTATGCAAAAAGGAACCCCCATAAGACTAGTTACTGATTTTTCAACAGAAACTCATCAGGCCAGAACGGAATGGAATTAAATATACAAAGTAATGAAAAGGAAGGGTCTGAATCCAAGAATACTGTACCCTGCAAGGCTTTCAATCAAAATTGAAGGTGAAATCAGGAGCTTCACAGACAAAAAAGGACTAAGGGAATATATTACCACCAAACAAGCAATGCAAGAAATGTTAAAGGATATGCTGTAATAAAAAGAAAGAGGAAGCGAAGAAGGAACTCTAGGCTAAAAACTAAAAATGGCCACAGATAAATACCTATCAATAATAACTTTAAATGTAAATGGATTAAATGCTCCAATCAAGAGACATAGGGTAATTAATAGGATAAGAAAACATGATCCACATATCTGCTGTCTACAAGAAACCCACCTCAGGAAAAGAGATGCCCACAGATTGAGGGTGAAGGGATGGAAGATGGTAATACAGGCAAATGGAAATGAAAAATAAAGCTGGGGTTGCAATACATATATCTGACAAATTAGATCTCAAAGTGAAGGACATAACAAGAGATAAAGAAGGCCACTTCATAATACTAAAGGGAACAATGCAACAAGCAGTAATAACTCTGGTAAACATATACACACCCAATATAGGCAAACCTAAATACATAAAAAAAAACTGGAGGCTATTAAGTGAGAGATTGACAGCAATACAATCATAGTAAGAGACTTTAATACCCCACTGTCACCACTGGACAAATCCTCTAAACAAAAATCAGCAAAGAAACATCAATCATAAATGACTCACTAGACCAGATAAAATTAATGGACATCTTCAGAACATTTCACCCCAAAGCCACAGAATATACATTCTTCTCCAGTGCACATGGGTCATTTTCAAGATACATCATATGTTGGGTAATAAGAAAAGTCTCTTCAAATTCAAGAAGATAGAAATCATATCAAGCATTTTCTCAGACCACAGTGGCATAAAACTGGAAATCAACTATAATAAAACAATAGAAAGAAATCAAACACATGGAGACTAAACAGCATGCTATTAAACAACGACTGGGTAACCAGAGAGATCAAGGAAGAAATAAAAAACAACATGGCAACAAATGACCATGAAAAACAACAATCCATAATTTATGGGACACAGTGAAAGCAGTCTTGAAAGGGAAGTTCATAGCCCTACAAGCTTACTGCAAATACAGGAAACAATGGTAATAAATTACCTAACCCTACAACTCAAAGAGCTAGAACACGAGCAACAGGAAAAGCCCAGTGTAAACAGAAGGAAGGAAATAGTAAAGATCAGAGCAGAGATAAACAACATGGAGACCAAAGAAACAATTCAAAAGATCAACAAAACCAAGAGCTGGTTCTTTGAAATGATAAACAAGATTGATGGACCTCTAGCCAGGCTCACCAAGAAGCAAAGAGAGAAGACCCAAATAAACAAAATCAGAAATGAAAGAGGAGAAATTACAACAGACAAAACAGAAATATAAAGGATTGTTAAAAAATACTATGAACAACTCTATTCCAACAAATTGGACAACCGGCAAGAAATAAACATTTTCCTAGAAAAATATAACCTTCCAAAACTTAATGAGGAGGAATCTAAACATCTCAATAGTCTAATAACTATGGAAGAAATTGAAGCAGTAATCAAAAAGTTCCAGCAAAAAAAAGCCTGGGACCAGATGGCTACACAGAAGAGTTTTACCAAACATTCAAAGAAGAATTTTTAAAACCTATCCTCCTCAGACTGTTACAAAACATTCAAGAAGAAGGAACGCTTCCAAACACCTTCTTTGAAGCCAGCATCACCCTAATATTAAAACCAGATAAAGAAAATACAAGGAAAGAGAATTATAGGCCAATATCTCTCATGAACATAGATGCCAAAATCCTCAACAAAATTCTAGCAAATCGGATCCAGCAGTACATCAGAAAGATCATACACCATGACCAAGTAGGATTCATCCCAGGAATGCAAGGATGGTACAATATCCGCAAATCAAAAAACATGATACATCACATAAACAAATTGAGAGATAAAAATCACATAGTCATATCAATTGATGCAGAAAAAACATTTGACAAAATCCGACACCCTTTCTTGATAAAAACTCTCAGCAAAGTGGGAATAGAAGGATCATACCTCAACATCATAAAGGCCATATATAATTAATCCAGAGCTAACATCATACTCAATGGGCAAAAACTAAAACCATTTCCCCTAAGAACAGGAACAAGACAGGGATGCCCACTCTCACCTCTCCTATTCGACCTAGTATTGGAAGTATTAGCCATTGCAATTAGAAAGAAGAAGAAATAAAAGGCATCCAATTTGGAAAAGAAGAAGTAAAGCTGTCCTTATTTGCAGATGACATGATACTGTACATAATAAACCCAAAGGACTCTATTCCAAAACTAATTGATTTAATTAATGAATTCGGCAATGTAGCAGGATATAAAATTAATGCTAAGAAGTCCGTGGCATTTCTATACACTAATAGTGAAATTACAGAAAGGGAGACTAACAAAGCAATCCCATTTACCATCTCACCAAAAATATTAAGATACCTAGGAATAAACCTATCTAAAGAGATAAAAGACCTATATGTAGAATACTAAAGGACACTGAAAAAAGAGATAGAGGAAGATGTTAACAGATGGAAGAGTATACCATGCTCATGGATTGAGAGAATCAACATCATTAAAATGTCCATACTACCCAAAGCATTCTATAGATTCAATGCACTACCCAATAAAATACCAATGGCATATATCACAGACCTAGAAAGAATTCTTCATAGATACATCTGGAACAAAAAAGACCACGAATAGCCACAGCAGTTCTGAGAAAGAAGAATAAAGTAGGTGGGATCTCAGTACCAGATTTCAAACTATATTACAAAGCAACTGTTGTCAAAACAGCCTGGTACTGAAACAAGAACAGACATATAGACCAATGGAATAGAATAGAGAACCCAGATATCCACCCAAACCACTATGCTCAACTAATATTTGACAAAGGAGGCATGAACATACAATGGAGCTAAGATATCCTCTTCAATAAATGGTGTTGGGAAAATTGGATGGATACATGCAAAAAAATGAAACTGGACCACCAACTTATACCAAATACAAAAGTAAACTCAAAATGGATACAGGACTTAAACATTAGAAGGGAAACCATAAAAATACTAGAGGAATCCACAGGCAGCACAATCACAGATATATGCCGAAAGAACTTCTTCACTGATACTGCTCCAAAGGCAATGGAACTAAAGAAAAAATAAACAAATGGGACTACATCAAAATAAAAAGTGTTTGCACAGCAAAAGAAACCATCAACAAACAACAAGAAAGACCACTGTATGGGAGAACATATTTGCAAATGTTATCACTGATAAAGGTTTAATCTCCAACATCTACAGCCAACTTATACAAGTTAATAAAAGGAAGACAAACGATCCAATAAAAAATGGGCATGGGACCTAAATAAAACTTTTTTGAAAGACGACAGAAGAAAGGCCAAGAGACTCATGAAAACATTTTCAAAGTCACTAATCATTTGAGAGATGCAAATCAAAAAGACAATTCAATAGCATCTTACACCTGTCTGAACGGCAATCATCAACAAATCATGGTAGGACAAGTGTTGGCGAATTTGCGGATTAAAAGGAATCCTTGTGCACTGTTGGTGGGAATGCAGACTGGTGCAGCCACTGTGGAGAACAGTATGGAGTTTCCTCAAAAAACTAAAAATGGATCTCCCATTTGACCCTGTCATCCCACTCTTAGGAATTTATCCTAAGAAATCACAAACACCAATCAGAAAGGATTTATGCACCCCTATGTTCATAGCAGCACAATTTACAATAGCTACAATTTGGAAACAGCCTAGGTGCCAGTAGATGAGTGGATCAGAAAACTGTGGTACATCTACACAATGGAATTCTATGCTTCCATTAAAAAGAAGGAATTCTTACCATTTGCAGCAACCTGGTTGGAACTGGAGAGCCTTATGCTTAGTGAAAAAAGCCAGTCAATGAAGGAGAAGCATCATATGATCTTACTCATTTGTGGATAATAAAGAATGTTATAAACTGATGAACAAAAGGATAGATACAGAGGCAGTAAAGCATAAAACAGACTGTGAAATTACAGCAGGAAGATTAAGGTTAGGTGAGCTAGATAAGAGATCAATCAAAGGACTTGTATGCATGCATATAAGCATAACCAATGAACATAGACACTGGGGCATTGAGGTATGACTGGGAGGGAGGACGGGCAAAGGGGAGATATGTATAAAAATTAATAAAAAATAAAAAATAAATAAATAAATAAAGTCTATTTTGAAAAGTATGAGTATTGCTAACACAGCTTTTTCTGTTCGTTTCCATTTTTATAAAATATATTTTTCATTCCTTTACTTTCATTCTGTGTGTATCTTTTCATCTGAAGTGATCTCCTGTAGACATGATATGCAAAGATCTTGTTTTTTTTATCTATTCAATATCATATGTATTTTGATTGGAATATTTAATCCATTTGCATTTAAAGTAATTATTGAAATAAGAAAACAAGACTCGGATATATGCTGTCTAAAAGGACCGACCTCAAAATGAAATATCATATTGTATTCACCTTTTCATTCCTTCCTCTAAATAACTTTTGCCTCAAGATAAAAAAAACAGATCTCACAGATGAAGAAACTGAAGTTCAGAGGTAAAATAGCTGGCCTGAAATCTTACTGGTGATATGTGGCAGAGCGATATTTAAAATGAAATTTTTACTCTTTATTTGAATATTAGTGCTTTCTCTACCAGACTAAGTGCTTTTATCTATACAATTAGTTGTTTCTTCTCAAGGGGCACCTGGACTTCAGGTTTTCAATGTGTCATAATAGATAATCCCAGCATTATTATTTTTTAAATAAAATATTAAATTCAGTTAATTGGTTTCTTTATACAGTGAATACCAGTTTTGAATTTTGGAAGAAAGATCACTTTATCCACAAAGATGTAGAAATGCAGATATATTCAGAAAAAGTCTTAAAACATTTTAATATATTTTTCCCTCTGTTCTTCTTTATGATAAATTTACATTTCAAAGAAGGTGTGTCTTTTGTTTCCTGCATCCAAATTTCTATTAGTAGTAATTACTACTATTTGAGTTTAACATTAAGTTTAATAAATGCTGTTTCATATCTATGTCATGAAATTGTCAGCATTCATTTCTCCAAAAGAGGGAATTGAGACTTAAAAAAATAGCTCTTGTCCATAGTCTGGAAGTCAGTGGTTTGGCAGAAGCTTAGATACAAGTCTTCTGCCTCCAAATTTTATTTAATTTTTAAGCTAAATTTCAGTTTTAGCCTAAGCAAAATCAATTTCAAATTTGTGCATAAGAGGCTTATTTCTTTCTTTTCCAAAAATATTTAGTTTTCCTTCTCAGTCATAGTACCTATTAGTTTCTAATCTTAAGACATACACTGACATGTCATATAGCTGTATATTATATATGCATATGTTTGCATTATATTTATTTTATTTATATCTGCATCTCAGTAATATCTGTCTTAAAGGATATTGTGCATGTGTGTCTCTTTTTCAAAATGCTATCTCTAAATACTTTACCTAAAATCAACTAAAGAGGACATATGCACAGTAAGCTGCTCCTTGATTATGACCATCAAGTAGAACACCAAGAATCTGAGAATGAGACTATAGAAACACCGCAGAGCCAGGGAGCCTCTTCTAATTAGCTTCTCTTCCTGTCAGATATTTGAATTGATCCCAGCTTGGATGGATGTATACACATATGCCACAGGGGTCAGTGCATTTCTTTAGCCCTCCTGGGAAAATTCAAATGAGCTTTCTGGTGGTTTAAAGAAATACCTCAAGACCTTTTCTTCCAGCATGTTGTAGAAGCTGAGCTAATTTTTTAAAGTGAACTGAAGGTTTTATATCATTTGTTTTGATCAGTAGAATGACTAGAAATATATTATTTAGCGTTTTGTGGTCTAGTCATCTGTAATAACATGGGTGACTTACCAGAAATCTTTCAAGTCTTAGTAAATAAAAATAGAATTAGGATTTAAATCCGTCTGAAATGATTGTTGTAAGAAAACTTGAACAGAAGTGCTGCTAAAAGTGCAGAATATTGTGAGTTGCTTTTGCTTGGCTTTTATGTTTTTCGATCAAAATTATTGATGTCCAGTGAATTTCAAATGTTAATAGTGAAAAATAGGTACACTTTCATGGGGTCACTGCTAGTTAGTGGTTGAATTATATTTAGTTTTCAATCTGCATATTTGTGTGAAAATTTATAGTTCCATAAGATGCCTATTGATTTATGTATTAGTTCTCCTGAAATCATGAATTCCCTACGATGGTTTTAAGAATGCATTAGTCTTGACCCCAATTACTCATTTTTCTCTTCTTTCATGTCCTGAGCACTTATTAGAAGAAAAGCAAAATATGCATTGCCAAACCCATATAAAATTATCTCACTGGGGTCATCTGTTTGTTTATTCAACAAAGAGTATTTGGGGTCTCATCAGTTTGTCAGGTATTTTGCAAGGTCCTAGTAATTTCGTGGTGAGTGACCAAGATATAGTTCCTTCACCAATCACATAGCTTCCAGTTTAGCAAAGAACGAAAAATAGTGAAGAAAATGAGAATGAAAAAGATAAAGTATAGCATTACATCTATATCTATATCTATATCTATATCTATATCTATATCTATATCTATATCTATATCTATATCTATCTATATGCCTATTATGCAAATTGTCCCCATGGGAGTTCAACTAGGAGACTGATTGCTCACTATGACTTGTGCTTATCACCAGGGGGCAGTACAAAATTAAGGGAAGACCTGGCTAGCAGCCGCCAGTCAGAGAAGGAAGACCCCAATCAGTCCTGATTGCCCACCAGGCCTAGGGACTACCTTGCACAAATTTTGTGCATCTGGCTTCCTTATTGTATATAAAAGAACTGAGGGCTCAGACTAAAGGGGACTCAATGTCCACAGTATTTGGGGTGGGGAGATGCATGCAAAGAGTGGAAGAGACATATAAATGGCAGAAAATTAGAAAATAAAAGGTAGGTAGAAAGAGATTCAGAAAAGCAGAAAAAAATAGAATGGTGGAAAAAAAATAGATTAAAGAAGAAGCTGAATGACCAAGAACTAAATGAGGTATAACAAAGATAAACATGAAGTGGCAGGGAGTTAACATTGGGTTAAAAGGGCACAATTAAACTCTTGTTTTTATCTCTTAAGAATTCCTCTCTCCTCCTTTGTAGCAGCACTGACCCTGTGTTCTCCTAGTCTTAACCTCCATGGGTGCAGGAGGATTGATCCCACACTCTGGCACTGATGGGCTGGGATCTGAGGCATACTCCCAGCCTGTAAGACTCACAACTCAGATGTGGGCCAGCAATCCCAAATCAGGTTAGTGAGATTCATCCCATGAATTTTTCTTGAAACTGTTAGATAAAAGTTCTAATCATTCATTGGAGCATTAAGCTGATAGAGCCTATGTTTTAGAGTTACTTGTGTGAGCTCACTGGAGAGTAAATTGGACCCAAAAAAATTAGAGTTAATTTTAAAATAGAGATTACTGGAGTCATAGCTGATCTCTTTGGGGATATCTCCCTTTTACCAACTATAAGTTAAGTTTTCCTGACAAGTAATGCCAAGCATCCTGACTATAGGTGGTGTAGAGCAGTTGTGTATGAATTGAGGGTTTTAGGGAAGGAGGACAAGGAAAGGTCAATGTAATAAGAATTGTTTTTTCCTGCCAAGATGGCAAGTTTTTGAAGGTAAATATTTTGTTATGCACTTTATATGACTGGGCCAGGTCCAGTTCAATTCATACTTGTAGATTACATTAAGGTGTGATGAAGAGCAAAGATCTGCTCTGAGTCTATGGAAGGGAGTGCCTTAATCTTAGGTCATAGGGTATGTCCTAAAACCAAGGGCTCTTAGCAGTAATAGAGTTGCTGAAGCAGAGGTTCTGCCTCAGTCTTTTTCTCTCTAGACGTGAGAATTAGAAGGCAAAAGCAATGAATGGCACCAGTGTTGGCAAATAAGGCCAGCTGTAGGACCAAGGCTTTCAAAAGCTTCACCAATGGCTCAAATGGTGCCTAGTATGTCTCAATTTCCATTTCCAGTTTCCTCAATGCTATTATTATTATTATTAAATAAAAAGTATTAATCTGGAAACATTCACATAACAAATGAAATAAAATTTAATAAGTAAACATTTATATTTTCTTATTTTTTCTACTGTTTTGAGGACACCACTACTCAATCCTTTAAAAACATAAAGCCAGTTCTATAAACACATCACTTCATATATATAATAATAGCTATTGTGTATATTATTTACAAATAAAAGCACCATATGATGAAAGGTAGAGACCTAGAATTATTCTGACATGTCAATTTTAAACTCATATTTCTTGCTAACTGTAAAACTGTGTTGTTACTTGATATTAGAATACCTATTTAATGTTGATTGCTATAACACTGCAATTTTACTATAGTTTCTCAAGGGTTTTGAGGGGATTAGAAAAGCAGTGTCTGTTGCTGAAGCATTTGTAGTGGAACTCTGTTTATAATGGAAGCCTAATAGGTAAAGTCCATGAAAAGTAATGTGTCTTCAAATCTATTGTTTGCAAGGAAAAGAAATCTAGACATTACTAAAAGTTAAGGAGAAATTCAAAGAAGGCTATGGTTGAAAATCATAATAAAAATATCTATAGTTGTAGCTATTACATTTTTTTATGTTTCTTTCTTTTATTGTGTTACATGTATACATATCTCCCCATTGCCCCCCTCCCTCCCAGGCATACCCCAACCCCTCAGTGTCTTGTGTTCATTGGTTATGCTTATATGCATAGATACAAGTCCTTTGATTGATCCCTTATCCACCCCACCTCTCCTTAATCTTCCTGCTATAATTTCACAGTCTGTTTGATGCTTTACTGCCTCTGTATCTATCCTTTTGTTCATCAGTTTACAATGTTCTTTATTAACCACAAATGAGTGAGATCATATGGTGCTTCTCCTTCATTGACTGGCTTATTTCACTAAGCATATTACTTTTAATGTTTAATAGAGTTACTCGTGTGTTAAACACTTTACTTAGATTCTCTTTTAATCTTAATAAGCAAATTATAATGAACTAGAGGCCCGAAACATGAAATTTGTGTGCATATTTGGTGCCTAGGCCTAGCCTGCAATCAGGGCCACCTTCCCCAGCTGCCAGCAGCCAGCCCCACCCACTCCCTGCCACTCAACTTTGATTCCCCATTCGCCTTTGGGTGATTGGAGCCTGACAGCTGGGGGAAGGGACTGAGAGGTAAGCTGTTCCTGCCCACTTGATGGCCCTGCCCTGGCCACAGGCTGCCCTCTGTTTGGGGGGCAAATGGCAGAGTAGGAACCTTGGCCTGGTGCCACCCACATCCCAAGCCACCCACCCCCAGTTCCCCATTCTCCATCAGGCAATTAGAGCCTGCTGGCCAGGGAAAGGAACCAAGAGATGGTCAGTGTGCCTCATAGTGACCAGTCGGGTAGTTGTCTGGTCACTCTGCCATTAAGGTTAATTTGCATATTACCCTTTTATTATACAGGAGGTTTCTTTACTATTCCCACTTTGTAGGTGAGAAAACTGAGCCCTATAATGACTCAGTAGCTCCTCTGTGTTTACACAGACAGGGTAAGGTGGAGTTGGGGTGCAAACTCAGTTTGCTTGCTGTCCAGGCTTCATGTCAGGGCAAGGTGTGTAACAGGCATCCACAGAAACTGAACTGGGCACTGGAACTCCAGTAACTGAGACTATTTCTCCATCTCTCTAATATCAACTTCCCTTCTCAGACTTTTCCCCACTTACAGAGTATCTTTTATTGTCTCTTCTAGATGTTTTCTGTATTTATATCACCACCTCTCCCACACACAATTTTTTTGTCTTGCACTTAACCAATTATGGCTGAGCCAATATTGAGGCTACAGGAGTTTTTATCTGAAACCCCTACCATTGACTGACCTCAATGCTGTTCTCCTGATCCAACTTACTAGGTAAAAACTGGATTGGTCCTCTGTGACTAACTAGGTCTGTCCCTTTAACATGGACTGTGGGCAGGAATAGTTGTTTGAAGGATGATTGCACATATGTCCCATAAGCTACAACAATTTCCAAATTGTGATTTGGAGCATAAGCTCAATAGAAAATCAGAGAAGGAAGAGAACAGTGACAGCTTCCTGGACTAGTTTTCAGAAGCTGGGGAATCTTATCTGGCAGATACAATGTTGGGATGTTCCAGGCAGAGACATATATGAAGGACATCAGGGAGGAAGGCTGTATAGAGCATGTTCTGGAGTGAGAGAGGAAGATGTTCTTTCTGTATCCATTGGTTCATGGAAGGAGGCACCAGAAAGGAAAATAGTGTAAGATTTTATTTCTTCCTTCATAATCTTCTATATATGCTTTTCTTTTTAGTAGAAAGAATATGTTGCTTGATATTCTGGACATCATAGACTTTCTCCCCTTGAAAGCAAGGCTTCATGATACAGCAGATGTCTCTCAGAGCACCTAACCAGCTTTAGGCCAATCACTTCAGCCCTATGTTTCATTTTTGCATCTCTCAAATCCTTGTCTGTCTTGCTGAATTGGTAGAGGTGTGAATTGAGTTTCTTGATCACTAATGTAGAGCCACCCCATTAAATTATTTAAAGCATGGATCTCACAAATGTCTTTTCCTTGTAGTCTCATCTTCAAAGATTGTATTAAGGCAAATAACCCTGATCCCATCAGGTTGTGATTTGAAAATCAGACTTACAGATAATTCCATGTTCCACATTTTCTTTCTAGTTAGAATTGCATGTAAGATATAAAATCTCAGTTTAATCAGATTCAGATGGTGATAATCAGAAGAGTGTTACCATTGTCAGGAGTTGTCACCTATCCCCCACTGTAGTTGTCACCCATCCCCCACTGTTCAACCATTTGTAATCAGTTCTCCCTCTCAATGTAATTAATTTTGATAAATAAATGTAAAATAATGTCATTTTACTGCAATTAATTTTAATTATATTATATATTATAAATGTAGAGTGACAATTTTTTCTGACAAAATTACTTTTATACTTCCTACAAGGATCTGGCCTAAACGGGCAGTCGCATATCCCTCTCACAATCCAGGACTGCTGGCTCCCAACTGCTCGCCTGCCTGCCTTCCTGATTGCCCCTGACTGCTTCTGCCTGCCAGCCTGATCACCCCCTAACCAATCCCCTGTGAGCTTGATTGATGCCTAACTGCTCCCCTGCCAGCCTGTTTACACCTAACTGCCCTACACTGTGGGCCTGGTCACCCCCAACTGCCCTACCTTCCAGGCCTGGTTCCTCCCAACTGCCCTCCCCTGCTGGCCTGGTCCCTCCCCACTACCCTCTCCTGCTGGCCATCTTGTGGTGGTCATCTTGTTTCCACATGGGGACAGCTATCTTGTGTGTTGGTGTGATGATCAGTTTGCATATAGCTCTTTTATTAGATAGGATGGGCAATGACTTACTGATATGAATAAGAATTTTAACAGGGTCATGGCCAGGTGGCTCAGTCAGTTGGAGCATCATCCTGTACACCAAATAATTGTGCATTCAATTCCTGGTCTGAGTGCATACAGGAGGCAACCAATTGATGCTTTGCTTGCAAATCAATATTTCTCTCTCTCTCTAAAATATCAATAAAGATATATCTTTGGATGAGCTTAAAAAAACTTTTAACAGGTATTTTTATTTTTGTTTCAGTCTTAGAAGTTTAAAATGTTTTATGCATACCTGTTTTTACATGTCTAATATTGGATATATGTATATAAATACTGGAGGCCTGGTGCATGAAATTCATGCTTGGTGGGGCATGTTCCTCAGCCCAGCCTGCACCCTCTCCAATCTGGGATATTCCTCTCACAATCCAGAACTACTGGCTCCCAAATGCTCACTTGCCTTTGCCTGATTGCCCCTAACCACTCCACTGCCAGCCTGATCGGCGTCTAACTGCTCCTAGCCAGCCCAATTACCCCTAACTGTCCTTCCCTGCCAGCCTGGTCACCCCTAACTGCTCTCCCTACTGGCCTGATTGCCCACAATTTCACTCCACTGCAGGTCTGATCCTCCTCAACTGCCCTCCCCCAACTGCCCTCCCTTCCAGGCCTGGCCCCCACCCCAAGTGTCCTCCTCTGCTAGCCTAGTCACTCCTAACTCCCCTCTCTGCTGGCCTGATTCCCCACAATTGCCCTCCCCACAAATGACCTCTGCTGCTGGCCTGGTCATCCCCAACTGCCTTCCTCTGCTGGCCTAGTTACCCCTAAATACCCACAACTGCCATCCCCTGCAGGTCATCTTGTGGTGGCCATCTTGTGTTCACATGGGGCAGCCATCTTTGACCACATGGGAGTGGCCATCCTGTGTTTTGGAGTGGCAGTCAATTTGCATATTACTCTTTTATTAGATAGAATTAAATTCACACATGAAGAAATTACAAAGATCAAAAAGCACACTAAAATCTGAGATGATTCTAACTAGAATCCTCAAATATCTGAAACTTTTTTCATATATTTAATTCTCAGTTAAGAAAAATAAGCAAATAATAGAATTTATCAAAACAAATATCAGGAAGCTTCTGGAGAAGTAAAATCATCCATCTTGGGTCCTCTGGTCAGAACAAATGCCCCTCCATATTCTTCATTTCTTGTTTACTTCTAGGGCTCTATAGCTAGCCCAAGATTAAGAAGAATGATTTAGGACTGGCCAAAATCATTTTAGCAGTTTTCTATTGCCAGTATAATATACTTACACAAATGCAGTAGCTTAAAACAACATAAATGTAAAATAGAAAGTGTTGGAAGATGTGGAAAAGGGGACTCCTGTACACTATTGGAGGCATGTAAATTGGTGCAATCAGTATGGAAAATAGTATAGAGATACTAAAAAATTTAAAAGAAAGTATCAGGTGATACTGAAATCTCACTACTGGTTATTTATCTAAAGAAAATAAAACCACTAAGGATTAAAAAACTGTGGTACATCTACACAATGGAATACTACGCTGTGGAATACAACAGCATGGATGAAACTGGAGAGCATTATATAAAGTGAAATAAGCTAGTCAGAGAAAGATGAATAGCACATGATTTCACTCATTTATGGAATATAATGAACAACATAAACCAATGAACAAAAATAGATCCAGAGACAGAGAAACATCTATCAGACCATTAAACCTCAGAGGAAGGTAGGAGAGGGTGGGGGTTAGGGGAAGAGATAAACCAAAGTACTTGTATGCATGCTTATAAGTCTAACCAGACAACAGGGATGTGATGGACACAGACAACAGGGATGTGAGGGCATGAGGGGGAATAGGGACAGAATAGGGGAATAAGGACACATATGTAACATCATAATCAATAAAGAAATAATAAATAAATAAATAAATAAATAAATAAATAAATAAATAAATTATTATATATATATTTACATATATATGCATGTCATATTCATTGTAGCATTATTTATGAGAGCTAGGATATGGAAATAACCTAAGTGTCCATAAAAAAGATGAATGGGTGAAGAAAACATGTTATATATTTACAATTAAATAGTATTCAGCCATAAAAACAAATGAAATCTTACCATTTGAAACAAGATGGAAGGACCTTAAGGTCATTATGCTAAGTGAAATAAGTCAGACAGGAAAGGCAAATGCTATAGGATATCACTTAGATGTGGAATCTTAAAAATAAATAAAACTGAGCTCATAGATACAGAGAACAGATTGGGGTTTGCCAGAATCATATAGATGGCTGGGGATGGATGGTATGGGTGAAGTGAGTCAAAAGGTACAAACTTCCAGTTATAAAATAAAGTCATGCAATTTAAGGCACAGCATGGTGATTACACTGTTGTTGATAAATACTTTATTGCATATTTAAAACATACTAAGGGACTAAATCTTAAAAGTTTTCACCACAAAAAAAAATGTAACTTGACTCATTACAGTGATCATTTTGAATATATACAAATATCAAATAATAATTTTGTACAGCTGAAACTAATATGATGCTATCTGACAATTAAAACTCAGGTTTTTTTTAAATCTCACAGATTTATTTATTATATTGCTGTTTTAGAAGTCAGATGTCAGAAACAGGCTAAAATAAAGAGCAGACCTGTTTCTTCTGGCAGCTCTAGGAGTCCATTGTCCTGCTTTTTCTTGCTCCTGAATGGTGGAGGCTGCCTGAATTCCTTGGTGGTGTACCCCTTCCATTTTCAGACCCTGGCCTCTACATCTATCATCACAGCTTCTCTTTGACTCTTACCTTCCTGCCTCTCTCTTGTTAGAATCCTTGTGATTAAATTTAGCCAAACAATCTAGGATAATCTTCCAATCTCAAGATGCTTAACTTAATCACATCAGCACAGTCTATTTTTCCACATAATGTAAAATACTCACAAACTCTAAGGATTAAAAATGTGTGCATTGTTGGGGGCCAGTCTTCTGCTACTACAGTTATCAATGAAGAATAATTCAAATATTAGTATTTTACTTGGCCAGGAGACTTGGCATTTGACTAAAATCAATCAACAAATATTAAGGTTAACATGTCCAAACCAATAAGGTACTGTTGGATTATTCTACTCCCCATCATCAAGAAGACCAAGAAAGGAGCACTTGCAACACAAAACAGAATGGGTGGGGTGCACTGACCATTTAGACGTGAGGGAGGTAGGCCCTTGGCCCTGATGCCTAGAGGGAATTCAAGATTCAGATGGGGGTTAGATTAGGTGACCTTTCAAGCTTATTCCAATCCTATTTTCATGATTTTTGCTTCTGTACAGATTCTTAACAACAAATTGAATTTAGAGTTTGCACTCTGTCAAAATACTTATGAATGAGATGAACTGGAGTCCATCTGACAAAGCAGGTCTGTTAAGCTTTAGAATTGAATATGTTGAAATTCATGGGGTCTAAAAATGTATTTATCTCTTGATTATTATGTCTAAAAAGCATATAGTTAAGCAATCCTTTGGGGGCATGAGGGAAAGGAGAGGGCAAACTTAAGCAGGGATATCCCATGGCATGATGGCTAATCATTTCAGCTGTGTTCTTATGAAGGACCCAGAAATGTTCACTAACAATAATTGAAACCCAAATAACATTCTGTTGAAAACTCAATGACCCCACTTATCCTTCAGATTCCTCTTTCTCAAAGAACTACCTTTTAAAAACTTTGTACTGCTTCAGGAATTACTCATGTTTAAAGGATTTATTTGGACTATTATACATCCCTTTGCACTAATCCCTTAGAATCATTTTGGGAAAATTCAAAGTATTAAGATTTGGAGAGAAATCCAAGTTTTCAGTCATTTTTAAGACTCAGATTTAAAACTGTGATTTCCAAATAATATGTGGAGATGACTGGTCAAAACTGCTCAGAAGGAAACCTGAGTGGCCTGTTGGAAACAGATGCCCAGATAGAGTTCTGGATGCCCTCTGCTTCCCCTCTGAGAGGCATCCTTGTGCCAGCAGCCCTCCAGCAGTGACTGCCTTCCTTAGATGTGAAAACCACCAGCATCAGGGAGATGCTGTAGGACCCCCTTAAAGGGAGAACAGTTTGCCCTCTTAGAAGAGCTAAAAAATGCAGTGGCTTCTGTGTTGTGTGCCTTTTAACATTACTGTATATTACATTCATTGAAGTTGAGTGGATAATTGCAGAGAAAGTCTCCTATCGGACCATAAATTAGCAGATATCTTCCTCTGTCTGGGCCTTCGTGTTTTATTCATATCAAGAACAATTACTTTTGCGCACACTTAATCCCACCAGTTTAATGTGGCATGTAAAATATGCTTTGCAATTTACCCTTTATTAATCCTAGACATGCTAAAAATGAGAGCCAGTCAACCATTCAAATTCTTAAAAACAACAGCCTGCCCTTCAACAACTTAACCTTTGTTTAATTTCAACAAACTCAGGAGGTACTGAGAATCACAGTACCAGGTTGTTCTCCAGGGAGATTTTCCTAAGACCAAGGGCACCCAGGAAGGGCTGAATCTTCACTGTGGTATGAGCTGGGTTTGTGTCATCTGACAGCTGGAGCAGGGACAGAAAGCAGAGAGAAATAGGCTTGATCATCAGCCAGCCTGGGTTTGGACACTAGCCCTACCATTCATTGAAGGACTGAGGATGTGACCTTGCTTAAGTTAACCTATGTCTTCAACTGTAAACAAAATAATAAGGGGGACAACTAATCTAGGTAAACTGGCAACCATGTAATATACTAGTATCTTCAATGGAAAGAGTTGTTCTCAAATAATAATTGTAGGAATAATATTCTTACTATAACTTACATTAATATAATATTCTTAGGACCCAGGGAGCATCAGTCTGGGTCAGAAAAATTTGAAGGATGTGAAGTAAAGTTCCTTGAGTGGAATGAGGATCAAAAGTAGGAAAATAAAGTCTGACCAACTCAGGTGGAGGGTAATAGCCAGTTCCAAACAAGAAAATTGAAACAGCAGTCAGAAAGAAGTGGGTAAGAGCTCACACAGATTGAAAAAGAGAAGAAGGGCCTGGTGAGTAAGGAAATGCAGAGGCTGCATTCAAAGCCTCTTGGTAGAGTTGCCCCACTTAGACAGTGATTTGCTTGTGCTTCCTTAGCAAGATGCCAAAGACTGGGTATCTTGAACAGCAGAAATACTTTCTCACATTTCCAGAGGCAGGAAGTAGAAGATGAAGGTGCTATCAGTGTTGGTTTCTTTCTTCCCAGCTTATAGACAAGCATCTTCTTGCTGTGTCCTTTTATGGCCTTTTCTCAACACATGTGGAAACAGAGAGATATACATGATATTTATATTTTTTTCCTAATATATTTTTATTGATTTTAAAGAGGGAGAAAGAGTTAGAAACATCAATGATGAGACAGACTCACTGATCAGCTGTGTCCTGCACACCCCCTACTGGGAATTAAGCCTGCAACCCAGGCATGTGCTCTGACTGGGAATTGAACAGTGACCTCTGGGTTCATAGGTAAAAACACAACCACTGAGCAACAATAGCCAGGCTGTTTCTCTCTTTTTTTTATAAGGACACCAAGTCTTTTACATTTGAATCCCACCCTAATGACCTTAATTAGCTTCCCAAAAGTCTTGTCTCCAATATAGGAGCATTGGCAGGAACATAATCCAAACTATAATATAATAGAGGCCCATTGCAGGAAGATTCCTGCAAGAATAGGGTTTCCTACAGTGGTCTCCACTGCCCCACCTGCTTCTCTCCCATGTCTGCCACCCAGCTTGCTTGCTTCTCTGCAGCTTCCCTCCCTTCTGCAACTTCTACACTGTTTTCAGTCTTTGCTCTGCACTGAGATATGCATCATCTTAGTTGGGTTAATTTGCATATTTGATCCTGACTGGCTGGTCGGCATGGCTTGTGGGCATGGCTTGTGGGCATAGCAGAGGTATGGTCAATTTGTATGTTTTTCTTTTATTAGATAATTCTATAGGTTAATTCCTAAAGTAGTTTCATAATCCAGGACTGTTTCTATTTCAATAAGGAACTTCAAAAAAAAAAAAAACACACACACACACTCACACAAACAAACAGAAAAACACAGAAAATACCTGAAAATCCAAATGATGAACAAGTGGTGAAATTCTAGGCACTAGGGCAATGGTCAGCAAACTCATTAGTCAACAGAGCCAAATATCAACAGTACAATGATTGAAATTTCTTTTGAGAGCCAAAAACCAACTTCTGCGCAAGAGCCATGAAGTTTTAATCACACTGTATGTATGCTCCCACACATGATATTTTGTGGAAGAGCCACATCCAAGGGGCCAAAAAGCCATGTATGGCTCACGAGCCACAGTTTGCCAACCACTGCACTAGGGGAAGATTATTATGAAAATACTAGAGGCCTGGTGCACAAAATTTGTGCATGGAGGGGGAAGTCACTCAGCCCAGCCAGTGAGGGTGTCTCTCAGCCCAGCCCACTCCAATTGGGGACCCCTCAGGGAATGTTCAACTACTGGTTTAGGCCCTATCTCTGTGGGTTTGGACATCTCTCTCACAATCTGGGACCACTCCTAACCATTCACGTGCCTGCCTGCCTGATTGCTCCAACCCCTCTGCCTGCCTGTCTGATTGCCCTTAACCTCTCTGCCTGCTTGTCTTATTGAGCACCCAACTGTTCTCCCCTGTCAGCCTGATTTCACCCCCAACTGCCTCTGCCTGCCTGATCACCCCGAACTGCCCTTCCTTTCTGGCTGATCCCACCCCTAACTTCCCTCCCCTGCCATCCTGATCTTGCCCCCAACAGCCATCCTCTGCCGGCCAATTTGGTTCCCATTGGTGAGTTCTATGCCAGTCAGCACCTCTGGGCCTATCAACGAGGCCTGATCAGAAAGGCAGGGATGAGCAGCAGCCCTGGTGGAGGCCTGGAGAGAAATGAGGGTGGGGAGGCGGGGAGCTGTTGGCCAGGCCAGGAGAGAAATAGAAGCAAGTTATGATCAATGGCTGCCACAGAGGCTATGGATCAAACCCTGCCTCTCTCTTGGTAGGCCTCTCTCTGAGCTTGATCTGCAGCCCCCTAGGCAGTCCGTGCTCAGTTGGAGCACTGGCAGCAGCCCCAGTCAGTGCTGGGTCACCACAGCAGCCCAGTACTGACTTATTTTGGTCTGGTCAAGCCTTTGGTCAGAATGGTTGTTACAGCCCTGGCTCTTTATTATATAGACTATATATATATATAGAGAGAGAGACTAGTATTTGAATAACAAGTGCGTTCCTGCTGCACCATCGATCACTTCATGTAAGTGTTTCTCAGTTCTTTCCCATGACTTCCAGGTCTTTCTGATTGGATCTTTTGTCCTGATTAATTATTTAATAAATTATATTTCATTTCCACTTAGGATTCCTGAATCCTATCAGTTGATTTAACATTGAGGTTGGGGCAAAAATTGGTTTACAATTATATGTGAAAACAGAGTCTATTCTTGTATTATTATTTATTAACTAGAGGCCTAGGGCACAAAAATCTGTGCATGGCATGGGGGGCTCCCTAACCCAGCCTGCACCCTCTCCAATCCAGTTCCTCTTGGGGGATGTCTGACTACACTGGCAGGACAATCCAAGACTGCTGGCTCCTAACTGTTCACCTGCCTGCCTGCCTGATCTCACCTAACTGCTCCCCACCCGCCAGCCTGATTACACCTAACTGCCTCTGCCTGCTAGCCTTATCAGCCCTAAATGGCCCCCCAGCAGGCTTGGTTGCCTACAATTGCCCCCCTACTGGCCTGGTTGTCCCCAATTACCCACCTCTGCCAACCTGGTTGTCCCTAACTGCCCCCCACCAGCCTGATTGCCCCTTACTGCCCCCCCCCGCTGCTGACCTGGTCACCCCCAATAACACCTCCCTCCCCCATTGGAGTCTTTGCCACATGCAGCCTGCTGTTCAGGCATTTGGTCATCCCACACCAACACCCCCAGCCAGCTTGGTTGCCCCACACAGCCTGCCATTCAGTCATTTGGTTGTCCCTCACTAAACCTCCTGCAGGCCTAGTTGCCCCATGCAGCCTATTGTTCAGTCATTTGGTCATCCCTCACTAACATCCTTGCTGGCCTTGTTGCCCTATGCAGCCTGCTGTTTGGTCATTACTGTTACTGTGATGGCATCCTGAGCAATTTGCATATTCCTCTAATATTAGTATAGCTTGTTGTATTGTTTTCCATAGGAAGAACTGTAAATTGATTTTTGCCTCACCCTTTATCATAGCTAAGTGTTGATGAAACTGAAGTTAAAGATGTCTTCAGACCTTGACCTTAAGGATACATGTTTTTTCTGATTGCTAGCTCCCAGCTCACATCCCAATGGGCCTTTGATTTAAAAAGAGATGTTGTATAAGGAATTCCTGATCACTCCTAAGGAAGGGTTACTGATTTGGGATCAGAAATGTCATTTTGTGTCCAAATAAATCAGCATGGTAGAATATTGACTCCATTTCCAGTGACCTGCATTCCAGATGAACTCTGAGTGTAAATTGCTTTGAGACATTGATTAATTCCTTCTCAATTTCTGGACCTCAGTTTACACACATATAAAAAGAACTAGAGGCCTTGTGCACAGATTCATGCACAGGTAGGATCCCTCAGCCTGGCCTATGCCCAAGCGATGTAGTAGTACACTAAGTGGTAGGCAGCTGGAAGGATCCCAAGCCCCAGGCAGGCACTATGCCTTTCCCAATACGCCTGCCACTGTGGCTCTGTAGAACTGCTATAAAGGCATGACTCTGCAGTACTGCCCTTGCCAGCCATGAGCCCGATATCTGGCCCCCGTTGGTCAGTTGAGCAACACTCTCACTGTGGTACACACTCACCACCAGGGGGAAAGGTCCTCTGTTGAGCATCTACCCCTGGTGGTTAGTATGAGTCATAGCAACCAGTCAACTGGTGGTTCCGTCATTCACTGGTTTGGTCACTTAGGCTTTTATATATATAGTTTGGTTGGATAAACTATATGTTAAATATTTTAGAATTTCTGACAAGTCATCATTATTTGGGGTTTGAAGCTACTTGCAAATTGAACAGAAGACAGATGCCCAAACTGAGCTCTCAAGATGATATACCTTCATCTGATATCCCATCTTCATAAATATAGAAAAACAATTTGGCAGAGCCAATATGGCATTTGAGAGGATAGGATGAGTTCATAAGGTCAAAGAGGGACGAGATGGTTGTGTGAGTGATTGTCTATTCTACTTCAGGTTATGTTGTGGTAAACATTACCACTAAAGGTAAATTTTGCCTGACGTAGCATGATTTGGTCATCAGAGATGGGATTAGATGTAGAATAAAATTTAAATAGAGAACAGACTTTATGTTTGTAAATTACAATATTGTAAATCTGTCTTCCCTATAGCCCCTAGGACCCCAACTTCCTTTTTCAAGACATCCCCAGTTGATCTGAGTAGGGGAGGATTTCTATAACAGTCTCATGCTTACTCCAAGCAAGAAAGAAGGAGATCTTATAAAGAAAAGTAAAAAGAACAGAATGAAAATGAACCCTCAAGAAGCAGCAATGCATTAGGCTCCTTATGGATATGGTGTGTAAACAGATTTCTCCAAATAAGAAGTAAAGGAAGACTAAGCTCAAACTCCCTTAAGCCAAAAGAAAATGAATGTATCAGCTCAGGGAACTGAAGGATCCACAGCAATATCTTCTGTCATTGATGTAACATAAAGTACCAAGAAGAAGATAACATATACACAGTTTCTGTTTAATTTTTTAACTACCTCCTCCCTCTTTACAGAACACTCATAGAACATTGTCCAGAGTTTAGAAAATTGGGCTCTGTTAATGGGCTGAATTAAGTCCCCTCAAAATTTGTATGTTGAAACCATAATCCCCAGCATACCCACACATGTGATTATATTAAAAATAGGGTCTTGGGGGGGGGGGAATGGCTGTGGAATAGACAGACGCGTCTGGAGCTTTGGGAGAGAGAGAGAGAGAGAGAGAGAGAGAGAGAGAGAGAGAGAACAGCTGACAGATGCACTAGGAGTGTTTGTTGGCAAGTTAAGAGTCAGTTATCCTTCAGGAGAAGGCAGGGAACTGCTGGACAGGGCTCCTGGCCAGGCAGCCCAACTGCCACTAGGTTTTTGTCAGCCAGAGCCACCAGCATGAACGCGAAGACCGAGCCATCTTGCAGAGGGAGGTGAATGTTTTCGGCGGTCTGGAATCTGTGGCTGAAGCACCCACCAAACAGAACATCGCTCTCAAATGGCCCCAGACACGCGGCGGATTCAGAGATCCACACGGCACATGGAAAGGTCAGATTTCACCCGGGATAAGGTGAGGTCTCCTTCCTCGCAGAACAGAGATGCGCACATTGTGGGAACCAGGCTGCGGGAAAGCTGCCTCTGGAGAGGTCCTAGGAGGTGGGCAGGGCGTGATCCCTAAGTGTGGAGGCAAACTATCGGAGCAGTTGACAGAGGGGAGCTCTGGAAAATGACTCGTTTTGATCTGAGGCAGAGGGACAGACTGAGAGTTATTACAGTGTCCTGGCTGCAAAATCCCCCCAAAAGGGCTTTGAGAACCACAGAGTAGCAGGATCTGAGCACAGCCTAGAGAGGTCCTCTGCTCTGTCTCAGAGATCAATTCCAAAACACTGCCACCCAGTGGATGAAGCACAAATTGACTCTTGCATAACCACAAAAGAATAAAGAGATTAAAACACCAACAGTGGAACAACAGGGAACTGCAATACCTTCCCTACTGGGAAACAGGAATGCCAAGC
>JAAGEH010000393.1:56808878-56858706 GCA_011751065.1 Lasiurus cinereus
GAATAATAGTGGAAGTGAATGACCATTCTATTTTTTTTCTTTTTCTATTCTTTTCCTTTTTTTCTTTTTTTTAAAAATTTTTATTATTTTTTATTTTTACATATTTTAATTAAAAGACTATTTTTTCCACCTCAATGAAATTTACCTTTGTAATTATTACATTTTTGTTTCCAACTAGTATTATTACTACTAGTATTTTACCTCTTTTTTAAAAAAAGCAAGTGTCATTTTGTTTGCTTTTTATTTTACTTCGGTTTTAGAGTTCTACATTCTATTTTCATCTTTCCTTTAGCATAATTTTACTCCATCTCAACTCTACCATTATGCCAGCACTATCCTCCTAACTTTCCCCATTTTGTTGTCTTGTTTCTCTTTCCCATTTCCAATGTTAGATTCTCCCTATTCATTCTCTTTACCTGGTTAAAATTTCACCCCCCAATATATCTAATTTCAAATCCCCTACTACAAGTCCATACAAACCTCTCTCTTCTTGTCTTCACTAGCCAAAAAGTTGTTTTTCTCTATGTCCTTTTGTTGCTATTTGCCTGAGCAGTGATTATATCAATTTTTTGAAATTTTTTGTGAGATTGTTTTAGCTTATTCTACTTGTTTTATTTTACTTTTCCTTGCTTTGTTTTTTACCTCTCTTTTCCCTCGCCTCCCTTGATACCAGTTGTTATTTATAGTTTGTATTAATCTCTAGGTGCTGGTTGCTGGCCTTAATTGGGATTACTGACTGTCCTATTGGAGTTTGCTCCTGACATCTATATTTTGTTCCCCTTTTCTCTCTTATATGCTTTCTTTTCACTCTGACTTTGCTTCTCTTTCTCTTTTCTTTTTCTTCTTTTCCTTTTTTTTTAATTTAATTTTATTTTTTGTTCATTTATTTATTTTTTTCTCCCTCTCCCATTTGATTTTGGCACTTCTTTCCTTTTTTCCCCCTCATTTTCCTCTTCTTCTTTCTCTACTCACCCCTAATTTTTCTTTCATTGGTGGTCACTTTATTTGTGGTTATTAACATCATGAATACATTTCTGTTCAGTGCCTTGTGTGCTGTACGGGGTCGTGTTGTAGTTTGTGCCCTTGAATCAACATAGGAGAGAGAACTATGGGCAGAGAAGAAAGTCCGTGGGCAGAAGAAAAAACAGCCAACATATGACAGATAGGCAGGTATCACCAGAAAAGGAAGTAAATGAAATAGAAGCAGAAATAAGTCTGCCAGAGAAAGAGTTCAGAGAAATGATAACAAGGTGGATGAAAAGAATGGAAGACAAATTCGACAATATGAGTAAGAGCCAAGAGAAAATGAAGAAGACCCAAGAGGAAATGAAGAAGAAGCAAGAAGAAATGCAAGAAGAAATAAAAAATGACATCACTGTTTTAAAGAACTCAATAGAAAGCATCAAAAGTAGACTAGAAGAAGCAGAGGACCGCATTAGTGAGCTAGAATCCACGGTAGGAAAAAATACCCAAGTATAGCAGCTTATAGAAAAAAAATTAAAAAGCAAGAGGAGAGCCTAAGGTAACTTTGGGATAACACGAAAAAAAAACAACATCTGTATAATTGGGGTTCCCGAAAGAGTGGAAACTAAACAAGGATTAGAGAACCTGTTTCAAGAAATAATGACAGAAAATTTCCCTATATAGGAAAGAAACAACTTACACAAATCCATGAAGCTCAGAGAGTGCCAAGGAAAATGAACCCCACAAAACCAACACAAAGGCACATTATAATTAAATTGGCAAACACCAACGACAAAGTAAGAATCTTAAAAGCAGCCAGAGAGAAACAGAAAGTTACCTACAAAGGAAACCCCATTAGACTAGCTACAGATTTTTCAACAGAAACTCATCAGGCCAGAAGGGAAAGGAATAAAATATACAAAGTCAGGCAAAGGAAGGGTCTGAATCCAAGAATACTATACCCTGCAAGGCTTTAAGTCAAAATTGAAGGTGAAATCAGAAGCTTCACAGACAAAAAAGAACTAAGGGAATATATAAACACCAAACCAGCAATGCAAGAAATGTTAAAGGGTCTGCTGTAATAAAAATAAAGAGGAAGCGAAGAAGGAACTCGGGGGTAAGGACTAAAAATGGCAACAGATAAATACCTATCAATAATAACTTTAAATGTAAACGGAAAAATCCTCCAATCAAGAGACATAGGGTGATTGATTGGATAAGAAAATGATCCACATATCTGTTTTCTACATGAAATCCACCTCAGGAAAAGAGATGCACACAGATTGAGTGTGAAAGGATGGAAGATGGTATTTCAGGCAAATGAAAAAAAAAAAGCTGGGGTGGCATCACTTATGTCTGACAAATTAGATCTCAAAGTGAAGGACATAACAAGATATAAAGAATAACACTTCATAATACTAAAGGGAACAATCCAACAAGAAGAAATACCTCTGGAAAACATGTACGCACCCAATATAGGAGCACCTAAAAATATAAAAAAAAAAACTCCTGGAGGGTATGAAGGGAGAGATTGACAGCAATACAATCATAGTCAGAGACTTTAATAAACCACTGTCACCACTGGACAAACCCTCTAACCAAAAAATCAGTAAAGAAACATCAATCCTAGATGATTCATTAGACCAGATGTAATTAATGGATATCTTCAGATCATTTCACCCCAAAGCCACAGAATATACATTCTTCTACAGTGCACATGGGTAATTTTCAAAGATAGATTATATATTGGGTCATAAGAAAAGTCTCTTCAAATTCAAGAAGATAGAAATCATATTGAGCATTTTCTCAGACCACAGGGGCATAAAACTGGATATCAACTATAATAAAAACTATTGAAGGAAATCAAACACATGAAAACTAAACAGCATGCTAATAAACAAGGACTGGGTAACCAGAGAGATCAAGGAAGAAATAAAAAACATCACGGCAACAAATGACAATGACAATACGAAATTTATGGGACACACTGAAAGCAGTCTTCAGAGGGAAGTTCATAGACCTAAAGCCTACTGCAAAAAATAGAAAACAATGGTAATAAATTACCTAACCCTACAACTCAAAGAGCTAGAACAAGAGCAAAAAGAAAAGTCCAGTGTTCTCAGAAGGAAGGAAATAGTGAAGATCAGAGCAGAGATAAACAACATTGAGACCAAAGAAACAATTCAAAAGATCAACAAAACCAAGAGCTGATTCTTTGAAAGGATAAACAAGATTGATGGACCTCTAGCCAGGCTCACCAAGAAGCAAAGAGAGAAGACCCAAATAAACAAAATCAGAAATGAAAGAGGAGAAATAACAAGAGACCCTGTGGTAATAAAAGGATTGTTAAAAAATAATTTGAACAACTCTATTCCAACAAATTGGACAACCTGCAAGAATTGGAAATATTCCTAGAAAAATATAACCTTCCAAAACTCAATCAGGAAGAATCTAAACATCTCAATTATCCAATAACTATGGGAGAAATTGAAACAGTCATCAAAAAGCTTCCAGCAAATAAAAGCCCGGGACCAGATGGCTACACAGGAGAGTTTTACCAAACATTCAAGGAAGAATTAAAACCTATCCTCCTCAGACTATTAAAAAACATTCAAGAAGAAGGAACACTTCCAAACACCTTCTTTGAAGCCAGCATCACCCTAATACCAAAACCAGATAAAGACAACACAATGAAAGAGAATTATAGGCCAATATCTCTCATGAACATAGATGCCAAAATCCTCAACAAAATTCTAGCAAATCAGATCCAGCAGTACATCAGAAAGATTATACACCATGACCAAGTAGAATTCATCCCAGGAATGCAGGGATGGTACAATATCTGCAAATCAAAAAACATGATACATCACATAAACAAATTGAGAGATAAAAATCACATAGTCATATCAATTGATGCAGAAAAAGCGTTTGACAAAATCCAACACTCTTTCTTGATAAAAACTCTCAGCAAAGTGGGAAGAGAAAGAGCATACCTCAACATCATAAAAGCCATATATAATAAACCCACAGCTAACATCATACTCAATGGGCAAAAACTAAAACCATTTCCCCTAAGAACAGGAACAAGACAGGGATGCCCACTCTCACCTCTCCTGTTCGACATAGTACTGGAAGTATTAGCCATTACAATTAGACAAGAAGAAGAAATAAAAGGCATCCAAATTGGAAAAGAAGAAGTAAAGCTGTCCTTATTTGCAGAGGACATGATATTGTACATAAAAAACCCAAAGGACTCCATTCCAAAACTATTTGACTTAATTAATGAATTTGGCAATGTAGCAGGATACAAAATTAATGCTAAGAAGTCTGTGACATTTCTATACTAATAGTGAAATTACAGAAAGGGAGACTAAAAAAGCAATCCCATTTACCATCGCACCAAAAAATTAAGAGACCTAGGAATAAACCTAACTAAAGAGGTAAAAGACCTAAATGTAGAAAACTACAAGACCCTGAAAAAAGAGATAGAGGAAGATGTTAACATATGGAAAAGCATACCGTGCTCATGGATTGGGAGAATCAACATCATTAAAATGTCCATACTACCCAAAGCAATCTACAGATTCAATGCACTACCCATTAAAATACCAACGACATATTTCACAGACCTAGAAAGAATTCTTCATAGATTCATCTGGAACAAAAAAAAAAAGACCACCAATAGCTACAGCAATTTTGAGAAAGAAGAATAAAGTAGGTGGGATCTCAATACCAGTTTTCAAGCTATATATATTACAAAGCAACTGTTCTCAAAACAGCCTGGTACTGGCACAGGAACAGACATATAGACCAATGGAATAGAATAGAGAACCCAGATAACCACCCAAACCAAAATGCTCAACTATTATTTGACAAAGGGGGCATCAACATACAATGGAGCCAAGATAGCCTCTTCAATAAATGGTGTTGGGAAAATTGGATGGACATGCAAAAAAATAAAACTTGACCACCAACTTACACCAAATACAAAAATAAACTCAAAATGGATACAGGACTTAAACATTAGAAGGGAAACCATAAAAATACTAGAGGAATCCACAGGCAGCACAATCTCAGATATATGCCGAAAGAACTTCTTCACTGATACTGCTCCAAAGGCAATTTAAGCTAAAGAAAAAATAAATAGGACTACATCAAAATAAAAAGCTTTTGCACAGCAAAAGAAACCATCAACAAAGCAACAAGAAAGACCACTGTATGGGAGAACATATTTGCAAATGTTATCGCTGATAAAGGTTTAATCTCCAACATCTTTAGCCAACTTATACAACTTAATAAAAGGCAGATAAATGATCCAATATAAAAATGGGCAACGGACCTAAATAGAACCTTTTGGAAAGATGACAAAAGGAAGGCCAAGAGACTCATGAAAACATGTTCAAAGTCACTAATCATTCGAGAGATGCAAATCAAAATAACAATTCAATAGCATCTTACACCTGTCTGAATGTCATCAACAAATCATGGCAGGACAAGTGTTGGCAAGGTTGTGAAGAAAAAGGAACCCTTGTGCACTGTTGGTGGGAATGCAGACTGGTGCAGCCACTGTGGAGAAAGGTATGGAGTTTCCTCCAAAAACTAAAAATGGATCTCCCATTTGACCTTGTAATCCCATTCTTAGGAATTTATCCTAAGAAATCACAAACACCAATCAGAAATGATTTATTCACCCCTATGTTCATAGCAGCACAATTTACAAGAGCTACAATTTGGAAACAGCCTAGGTGCCCGTCAGCATATGAGTGGATCTGAAAACTCTGGTACATCTACACAATGGAATTGTATGCTGCCATTAAAAAGAAGGAATTCTTAACATTTGCAGCAACCTGATTGGAACTGGAGAGCCTTATGCTTAGTGAAATAAGCCAGTCAATGAAGGAGAACTATCACATGATCTCACTCATTTGTGGATAATAAAGAACATTATAAACTGATGAACAAAAGGATAAATACAGAGGCAATAAAGCATCAAACAGACTGTGAAATTACAGCAGGAAGATTAAGGTTAGGTGAGGTAGATAAGAGATCAATCAAGGGACTTATATGCATGCATATGAGCATAACCAATGAACATAGACACTGGGGGGTTTGGGGTATGCCTGGGAGGGATGGGGGGCAATGGGGAAATATGTATAAAAAATTAATAAAATAAAAAAATTAAAAAAAATAAAAATAGGGTCTTTTTCCATTGATAATTACATTGAAATGTGTTCATTAGAATGGGTCCAAGTACAATATGACTGGTGTCCTTATAAGAAGAAGAAATTCTTACACAAATAGGCACAGAGGGAAGACCATATGGAGAAACAGGGAGAAGATGGCCATCTACAAGCCAAGGATAGAGTTCTACAGAAAAATTCAGCCCTTATGATAACTTAATCTGAGTTCCAAACTATAAAAATAAATATCTATTATTTAAGTCATACAATCTGTGGTACTTATTGGGGAGCCTTAGCAGATTAATGCAGATTCTAAATTGCTTAATTCTGAGTTTCAGAATTCTCAGCATTTGGATAGTGACTATTATTGAGAGGATTTCTGCCTGGACACCTAGGCACACCGATATGAGGAGAAATGTGCAAGTACGCCAAGTGTCCTGATATAAGGGTGAATCCAAGTAAATTCAGTTTACTATTCCCGAGGATAAGTTGAATTATGGATACTTTATTTCTGTGAGAAGTAATTCAATTGAGTAGGTGTCTGGAGCCTCTAGACTTTATTTGAATATTAATTGCACAGATGATATTCGTGTACATGTCTGCCCACTAGTTTTATTCTTAATTAAAGATCACTGTATGTCTGATGTTTTCCCTCTGGTTATAGTCATTGTGTTTGCACATAGAGCATTTTATTTCCCTCAGATCTTAAGTAATTTTTCTTTATCAGCCTCAGAAGAAACAACAGTGTTTGTCTCCAAATGTTGGTAAGGAAAAACGTGTGTAATTGTAAAATGAGGCCCCAAGCCTCCTGCGGTATGGCAGAGTACAATGCCAGCCCAGCTTTTCCTACATCCCACACCCTGCAAGAGGCTGAGACAGATTCCAACAGGGCATAAGTGGGGGAGCTATGGGAAGCAATGAAGGAATAAGGACACATATGTAATACCTTAATCAATAAAAAATAAATAAAATAAAAAGTAATGCTAAAGACAAAAAAAATGCTTCAAGCTAGATAGCACATATCTTTTTTTAAAAAAAAAGAATTCTGCAGATTTGACATTTGGAATTCCATTTGACTGAAAATAAAAATGAAGTTGAAAATAATTAAGTGACATTTCATCAGAGCACTTATTAAACATTTGTTGGCTTGCTTTGCTGCCCATTTGCCCTGAGCTAATATTGTAAGGTAAGCTTCACATGAGTAAAGGTCCTGCTTGCTGATGTCTTTAATAGTTCATACCCAGTGCCTAAAACTGGGCAAATAATCTGGAAACATTAATATCTGTTGGATGCATAAATCAACTAATCAATTAATTAATTAATTAATTAGAGAGTGAGTGAGTGAATGAAAATCACAGAGCTAACTTTGACCCTGGTATGTCTTTACCTACATTCACAATCCATCTTCCTTCAGGAGCTGCCTGGGCTGCATGAGTACTCTGGGAGTAGCACACATTATTTGGTCTGTCTTCCTACCTCATTCCACTGGTTATCTCTCCCATCCTTCCAAAAATACCTCTTCTTATAGGTATTAAACAGGAATAATGTTATCTTACAGCTGGAAATCTTTGTTTGGGTGTCATTAATGAAATATCAAGATTCCCCTAATATCTACCACCTCAGCCAAGAAGCATCTTCACACTTTGTTTTGAGGCAGGGATGCTCACAAGTATGGTGATCCTGTCAGATCTGGAAGACTGACAACCCAGGCTGCTATCCCCCTTGGGCAGTGCCTGGGGGTCTTACTCCAGTAGTTCTTAGCCACACTTCCATGTTGTCTTCAAAGAACTTCCTGGACCTAGAGCTGGTGGTGTTAGCCTCACTTTACCAAATAAGACCTCAAAAGCCACAGTGACTTGTCTAAGACCACAGACAGTTATCAGCAGAGGCAGAGCTCAGAGACTCAAATTAGACTGGTATCTTTTTAATAGGTCAGACAATAGCTCAGTTGCTTCATTTGTTCCACCTAAGATGTTCTGGGTCCTCAAGTAAGTATAAGGTTGCAGAAGCACGTAGCTTGGTGTGGTGAACACACCATAGAAGGGAGCTTATGGAGCCTGGAACTTAATTCCTAACAGAAACAAAACTCAGGAAGCCTG
The DNA here is from genome assembly GCA_011751065.1 of Lasiurus cinereus. Classification (NCBI taxonomy): domain Eukaryota; kingdom Metazoa; phylum Chordata; class Mammalia; order Chiroptera; family Vespertilionidae; genus Lasiurus; species Lasiurus cinereus. Next base: position 56,817,121 of record JAAGEH010000393.1, read on the forward strand.
ACCCACAGCCCACACTCTGGAGGGCTGGCAAGTAGGAACCTTTACCTTGTTTTCTCTTGTTTCTTGACCACAAGTATATTTAGCGACTGTGATTTCTGTCTGAATTCAACATACTTTACTCTCTTTTGAATTAGGCCCAAATTCATAATGGGTGACAATAACCCAGTGGAGGAAAAATGCCTCCCACAATCTTGCATGTCTCCTATCTACTATCCTCAAGACTAGGTGTCAGCATTTCCTAAATTAAACTATGCCATGGACTTTTCCCCATTCCCTGAGAGCAGGACTGATAGCCCCCATGTGAACTTAATTATTTCTGCAGTTATGTAGACAAAGTTTGGCTGAATATCATCCCCAGCGAATAAACCAAAGTCTATCTTCATGTCAGAGGAGAATAAAATCTTCCAGAGCACAGCTGCTGCCCTACGAGCAGTTCCAGATCTCATTGGTTGCAACAGCCATTTACTGTAGAAGGAAAACAGGAATGGTGAATAATTATTACCAATTTTTGGGAATAGGTACAGGTTAGGCAGCATTTCTATCTTAAAACGACATTGGAAGCAAATATTTTTGTCTGGAGTGTAAAGTGACAGATAACAGCGGAAATGTATGAGAAGCCAGTTGAAAACAGATGGCTTTATCTTAGGTGTGTAAGAAGATGGTGAGTGGAAAGAAAAGTTTGTAGAGGAGCCATACCTCAAAAAAAAAATGATTTGTTTCCTTTAAGAGAGAAAGCAGTTTTAAGGAGAGCCATATTTTGATGTCCAGAAGCACTTGATGGCTTATAATCATCTACCTTCAATAACATATCTCTGTGAAGATGAAAGATGGAGAAACACAGTGAAGGAATTGCCATGCTGCTCCTCATTTCAGTTCCCAGGAACAATGGATTTATGGAATCAAATGTGGGACAGAGCTCGAACTGAAGTCTCTTTTCTTCCTGGAAAAAAAGAGTGGTTATCAGTGAACATTTTCCTGGATATTATACCTTTTGGATCATTATTTTACTTCTCTTTCATCTAAAATTGTGATTTACCTTAACAGCATATTGGTGGCTTGGGAACCTGGGGAAATATTGGAGAGTCAATATAGATTTTATGGCTTCGATGAAATGTCAGGAATCAGACAATATTTTTTTAATTTGAAAATAGTTATTAAACCATTTGTTAATAGTGAGTCACAGGAAGCAGAACTGAAAGAGACCCCAAAAGCTATCTCACCTAACTGGTCTCAGTCTATTTCACATGCTCCACACTTGAGACTCTCCCGCCTAACCCAGGCCCTCCTGGGGTCGGAGACCTCTCTGGAGTCTAACTATAAGGCTTTCTTTAAATTGGACAGTATTGGTACATTCATCTCTTTATTCTAGTCACCTGTACAGAGTAATATTTGAAAATAAATTAAAGGTGTTAATATGCTCTTCATGTTTACTTCCCTGAGGGGTATGCTAGCTCCTTACCATCCTGATTACTTCCTCTGGACTTTGTCTGGTTTTTCATCCTCTATTTTAAAATGTTACATTAAGAACTTGACACAGACTTAAATTCATCAACACACATATAGTGACCATTTAAATCACCTTTTATTTTGGAGGTGCAAAGGGACTATATGATTTGCTAAGATCACAGAGCTATTCAGGGACACATTTCTAGGATTAAAATACAGGTCTCCTACTTCTAAATCTAGTGTAAAGTAGTCTAAAATTCAAGGTACAGATAACTCGTTTAAACCTGTCTTAGGGTTAAATTTGGAAATGTAAAGACTTCAAACACAGCAAAGATATTGAAAGAAATAAAAGGGGGAGGATAGAGAAGAGGAGGAGGAAAAGAAGAACACAAAGTAAAAACCACACAAAACCATAAAGTAAGGGTAAAAAAAAAAAGTTCAATAAAATTCTGGGGAGGTTTGCCCATGATGAATACTTTGATACTTCTTTTGCAATATCAAAAACAATTTTTCATAAGTGGGTTTTCATGCTATCTGTATCTCTTGACACATTCATAGTAATACTAGGTTATGTTTCTGGAGTCTAGTCTTGCCCAGTCAGAACTAATTGCCATAGAATAGAGCCAGCAGTGCTGTGGATGCTATTAAAGCAAATGCCATGTTTAACAATCAACACAAAGTGGAATTTCCTCAGGCAGTGATATGATAGATTTCTGAAGGTCAGTAATAAATGGGTGCTGATGAACCCAAGGAAATGAGGTTGAAGCAGAGTTAGGAGGAAGTGGAAGGGTGTTCCAGGCAGAACTGTAAGGGTGGAAATGAACTATAAATTTTATGGAATAAAAGGTTTAATTTGGAAGTGCAGTAAATTGGGAATGATGAGGCCATCATGTGGGAAAATTTGAATGGTAGTTCTTCAAAAATGTCTACTACGTACTTAATACATGGAAAACATTGTGGAGGGTGCTAGAAAATTATTGGGTAGCAGGATTCAAGGACTGTACAGTTCAGAAAGGAAGATATTCTACTCCAAAGGAGAAACAAGATAGAATATAGGTGATTATAGCACAAATAATCTGAGAGGGGTGTCAGGCAATTTTTATGAAAGAAATGGTTATTAAGCTGGATTTAAAGGGACATTGGGAGTAGGTTGATGAGAAAAGGAGTGTTCGGGGTGGAAGAGGGCCTATCTAATGCAAATATACAGAAGCACGAGTGAGCTACTGGATGATGGCTAGTGTAACCTGACAGACAAGAGGTGAGAAGCCATGCACAAGGATGCTGGAGAGGAAGGTGGCAGCAGGTCATGATACCTTCCACAGATACCTGCACACATGCTGAGCCCTAAATGGAGAGCCACCAGAGGCACCTGGATGATGCCTCACTTATAGCTCCTGCCCTGAAAATGTTCACAGCACAGAATGTGACAGGGATTAAAAGTCTGCAAAGGCATATGCTAAATACCATGATAAAGATATGCACAGATCAAAGACCAATTAAGGAAATAAATGTATGCATTTCACCCACAATTTGTTTTCATTTATTCACCAAATATTTATTGGGTGCCTACTATTATGTTAGGTACTAAGTACATTAAAGTACATGAAAATCATATCCCATTTTTAAGAAACTCATAATCTCTCTTGCATGACATACAAGAAAATTAACATTTACACACAAGCATGATAAAAATCCAGGCAAAGATAGTCATGGTGCACAATGAGAGGACAGAGAAAAATAATGTACCCAGCCTGGAGACCAGAGAAGGGTGTAAATAGAGACAAAAAGCTTTGTATAAAAGGCTGAGGAGCAGATAGCCTTATGGACAGTAGCAGCCTCTCCAGGTAGATGGTTGGTTCATATATATCTGCCCAGATAATCCCTTCTGTTTACAGTGTTGCAAGGCAGTGAAAATACTCTGTGACATGATTCATAGCAACACTGCCTGCATTACAGCAGAGCAGAATTTCATTTTAATAGACCCCAAATCAGTCCTCTCTGGAGACTGGATCATACATTCAGATGGTCTCCCTGGCCATGATTTCACCACTTGCATCCATGTTTTCATCACACACTGTAATAAAACAAGAGCCTTTTAAAGGCAGTCAGTCATCCAGGGATCAAAGCCACCTGGCAGAGTTTGGTTGTCTGCCAAAGTAAAACTTAGCCTGTATTGCTAGGCAATAAAATAGTGTCTCTAAAATAAATATTTGAAGTTCAGGAGACATGGTGGCCAGAACGCAATATTTTAAGTTATAAAAGATCATATTTGGAGTTCAAACCTCAGATATATATGTGTGTGTATATATACACATCCTGTCTAATAAAGGAGTAAAATGCCAATTAACCATCACTCTGTTACACCCACAAGCCACGCCCACCAGCCAATCAGAACCAAATATGCAAATTAACCCAACCAAGATGGCTGAGGGAACTGTGTGAGCAGGATGCTTGGGTTTCCCTGGCAATGAGGAAGCCAAGCTTTCCACACACCCTGGCAGACCCAGGCCTCCGCTTAAGGCTATAAAGTTTCAATTGTACAAGATAAACAAATCCCAGATACCAGGGTCTCCACTTGGGTCACTGGGGGGCATGGCCTGTCTTCAAACCACCACAGGCCTCTCCAAGCCCAGGCCTCCTCACCCCCAAGGGAACCTCCACTCTGATCTGGGACATGCTTCAGGGCAAACCAGCAGACCCCCACCCATGCACCAGGCTTCTATTCTATCTAATAAAAGAGTACTATGGAAATTGACCATCACTCCAACATACAAATGACTGCCCCCATGTGGACACAAGATGGCCACCTCAAGATGGCCAGCAAAGGAAGGCAGTTGGGAGGGACCAGGCCTGCAAGGAAGAGCAGTTGGGGTGATCAAGCCTGCAGGGAAGGGCAATTAGGGGTGATCAGGCTTCTAGGGAAGGGCAGTTAGGGGTGACTAGGTCAGCAGGGAAGGGCAGTTAGGGGCAATTGGGCTGGCCAGGGAGAAATTAGGCATTAATCAGGTTGACAGAGGAGTGGTTAGGGAGTGATCAGGCTGGAAGGCAGAAGCAGTTAGGGGCAATCAGGAAGGCAGGCAGGTGGACAGTTGGGAGCCAGCAGTCCTGGATTGTGAGAGGGATGTTCGACTCCCTGTTTAGGCCCAATTCTATCTGGATTTGGCCAAGGGGTAGTCAGACATCCTTCAAGGGGTCCCAGATTGGAGACAGTGCAGTGTAGTCTGGGCTGAGGGACATACCACCCCATGCACGAATTTTGTGCACTGGGCCTCTAGAGTGTGTGTGTGTGTGTGTGTGTGTGTGTGTGTGTGTGTAAATTTTAATTTACTTGGTTAAATTAAAATTTATATGGAAAAACAATGAAGTTTAAAATACAATATTAGTAGGAAAAAGCTCAGAATAAACTTGTATTAAACAAATATTAAATCAGCAAAAAAGAAAAATATAAGTTTACAGTCAGAATTTTTGTTCTAACTTTTAATGTCTTTGCAAAGACATTTGGATTACAGAACAGTGAAAATGGTTTGGGTATAATTTTTCTTGCTTTTAATCTTGGATCAAGAGAAAAGATAAACTTTGCCTTTGTCAAAAAATTTACTGTAGACGAAACCGGTTTGGCTCAGTGGATAGAGCGTCAGTCTGTGGACTGAAAGGTCTGAGGTTCAATACTGGTCAAGGGCATGTACCTTGGTTGCGGGCACAACCCCAGAAGGAAGCGTGAAAGAGGCAGCTGATTGATGTCTCTCTTTCATTGATGTTTCTAGCTCTCTATCCCTCTTCTTTCCTCTCTGTAAAAAATCAATAAAAATATACTTTTAAAAATATGAAAAATATGAAAAATAATTTACTATTACTATAGGAGATCGCATCCTAGAATTCAGAAATCCTGGAATTTCATCCAAGTATCTCAACTCTATTTGACCTTGGATTCTTCATGATTACAAGAAGACATAGGGGAGAAAAATAGTGGCGGAGTAGACAGACACATCTGGAGTTTTGTCGCGGGGCAGAGGGAGAGAGAGTGGCTGAGAGTCACACTGGGAGTGTTTATGGGCAAGTTAAGAGTCAGTTATCCTCCAGGAGAATGTGTGGAACTGCTGGACTGGGCTCTCCTGTCCAGGCAGCCCCACTGCCACGGGGATTTTCTCTGCCGGAGCCACCAGTGCCAACACAGAGACTGCGCCATCTTGCAGAGAGAGGTGAATGTCTACAGCGGTCTGAAGCCAGCGGCTGGGGCAGCCAGGGACCCGGGGACCCAGAACTACGCTCTCCAATCAGTGCAGACACACAGCGGGATCAGAGATCCACACAGCACATGGAAAGGTCAGATTTCGCCCAGGATAAGAGGGAGGTGGATGTCTCCAGAGGTCTGAAAGCCTGTGGCTGGCTGAGGCAACCACCGAACAGCCGGGGACCCAGAACACTGCTCTCCAAATGGCACAGACATGCAGGCGGCAGATTCAGAGATCCACACGGCACACAGAAAGGTCAGATTTCGACTGGGATAGGGTGAGGTCTCCTACCCCCACAGAACAGACACGTACACTGTGGGAACTGGGCTGCAGGAAAGCTGCCTCTGGAGAGGTCCTCGGAGGTGGGCAGGGTGTGATCCCTAAGTGTGGAGGCAAACTCTCCGAGCTGTTGACAGAGGAGAGCTCTGGAAATGACTCATTTTTTATCTGAGGCAGAGGGACAGCCTGAGAGTTATTACAGTGTCCCGGCTACAAAATCCCCACAAACTGGCTTTGAGAAGCACAGAGTAGCAGGATCTGAGCACAGCCTAGAGAGGTCCTGTGCTTTGTCTCAGAGATCAATTCCGAAACACTGCCACCCAGTGGATGACACACAAATTGACTCTCGCATAACCACAAAAGAATAAAAGATTAAAACACCAAGTGGGGAACACAGGGAACTGCAATACCTTCCCTACTGGGAAACAGGAATGCCAAGCAGAATAATAGTGGAAGTGAATGACCATTCTATTTTTTTTTCCTTTTTTCTTTTTTTTAATTTATTATTATTTTTCATTTTTACATATTTTAATTAAAAGACTATTTTTTTCTTTCCGCCTCAATTGATTTTACCTTTTTAATTACTACATTTTTGTTTCAACTAGTATTATTAATTACTACTATTATTTTACCTTTTTGGAAAAAAACAAGTGTCATTTTGTTTTCTCTTTATTTTACTTCGGGATTAGAGTTGTACATTCTATTTTCATCTCTCCTTTAGCATAATTTTACTCCAACTCAATTCTACCTTTATGCCAACACTTTCCTCCTAACTTTCCCCATTTTGTTGTCTTGTTTCTCTTTCCCTTTTCCAACTTCAGATTCTCCCTATTCTTTCTCTTTACCTGGTTAAAATTTCACCCCATATATATCTAATTTCAAATCCCCTACTACAAATCCATACAAACCTCTCTTCTTCTTATCTTCACTAGTCAAAAAGTTGTTTTTTCTGTATGTCCTTTTGTTGCCATTTGTCTGAAAAGTGATTATATCGATTTTTTGACATTTTTTGTGAAATTGTTTTAGCTTAATCTACTTGTTTTATTTTTCTTTTTGCTTGCTTTGTTTTTTTACCTCTCTTTTCCCTTGCCTCCCTCGATACCAGTTGTTATTTGCAGTTTGTATTAATCTCTAGGTACTGGTTGCAGGCCTTTCTTGGGATTAGTGACTGTTCTATTGGAGTTTTCTCCTGACATCTATATTTTGTTCCGCTTTTCTCTCTTATCAGCTTTCTTTTCTCTCTGACGTTATTTCTCTTTCTCATTTCTTTTTCTCCTTCTCCTTTTTTTAATTTTATTTAAATTTTTAGTTCATTTATTTATATATTTTTTTCTCCCTCCCCCAGTTTGATTTTGGCACTTCTTCCATTTCTTTTTCCATCAATTTCCTCTTCCTCTTTCTCTACTTACCCCTAATTTGTCTTTCATTGGTAGTCACCTTATTGGTGATTATTAACATCGTGAATACATTTTTGTTCAGTGCCTTGTGTGTGGCACTGGGTTGTGTTGTAGTTTGTGCCTTTGAATCAACATAGGAGAGAGAACTATGTAACCAGACACCCGGAGAAGAAAAATCATGGGCAGAAGAAGAAACAGCCCACATACGACAGATAGGCAGGTATCACCAGTAAAGGAAGTAAACGAAATAGAAGCAGAAATGAGCCTGCCAGAGAAAGAGTTCAGAGAAATGGTCATAAGGTGGGTGAAAAGAATGGAAGATAAATTAAACAATGTGAGTAAGAGCCAAGAGGAAATTAAGAAGACCCAAGAGGAAATGCAGAAGAAGCAAGAAGAAATGGAAAAGAAGCAAGAAGAAATGCAGAAGAACCTAAAATAAATACAGAATAATCAAGAAGAAATGAAAAATGATATCACTGCTATAAAGAACTCAATAGAAAGCATCAAAAGTAGACTAGAAGAAGCAGAGAACTGCATCAGTGAGATAGAAGACACAGTAGAAAAAAATACCCAAGAACAGCAGCTTCTAGCTAAAAAAAAAGGTAAAAAGCAAGAGGAAAGCCTAAGGGAACTTTGGGATAACATGAAACAAAACAACATCCATATAACTGGGGTTCTAGAAAGAGTGGAAACTGAAGAAGGATTAGAGAACCTGTTTGAAGAAACAATGACAGAAAATTTCCTCAATATAGGAAAGAAAAAACCCACACAAATCCAAGAAGCTCACAGAGTCCCAAGCAAAATTAACCCCAACAAACCGACACCAAGGCACATTGTAATTAAATTGGCAAACACTGAAGACAAAGTAAGAATCTTAAAAGCAGCCAGAGAGAAACAAAAAGTTACCTACAAAGGAACCCCCATAAGATTAGCTAATGATTTCTCAACAGAAACTCATCAGACCATAAGGTCATGGAATAAAATATACAAAGTCTGCAAAAGAAGGGTCTGAATCCAAGAATACTGTACCCTGCAAGACTCTCAACCAAAATTGAAGATGAAATCAGAAGCTTCACAGTCAAAAAAGGACTAAGGAAATATATAAACACCAAACCAGCAATGCAAGAAATGTTAGAGGGTCTGCTATAATAAAAATAAAGAGGAAGCGAAGAAGGAACTCGGGGGAAAGGACTAAAAATGGCAACAGATAAGTACTTATCAATAATAACTTTAAATGTAAACGGATTAAGTGCTCCAATCAAAAGAAATAGGGTAACCGATTGGATAAGAAAACATGATCCATATATCTGCTGTCTGCAAGAAACCCACCTCAGGAAACGAGATGCACACAGATTGAGGGTAAAAGAATGGAAGATGGTATTTCAGGCAAATGAAAATGAAAAAAAAAAGCTAGGGTTGCAATACTGATATCTGACAAATTAGATCTCAAAGTGAAGGACATAACAAGATATAAAGAAGGACACTTCATAATACTAAAGGGAACAATCCAACAACAACAAAAAAATAACTCTCATAAACATATTTGCACCCAATATAGGATCACCTAAATACATATTAAGGTAGAGATTGACAGCAATACAATCATAGTAGGAAACTTTAATACCCCACTGTCACCATTGGAAAAATCCTCTAAACAAAAATCAGCAAAGAAACATCAATCCTAAATGACTCACTAGACCAGATGGAATTAATGGACATCTTAAGAACATTTCACCCCAAAGCCACAGAATATACATTCTTTTCCAGTGCACATGGGTCATTTTCAAAGATAGATCATACATTGGGTCATAAGAAAAGTCTCTTCAAATTCCAGAAGATAGAAATCATATCGTGCATTTTCTCAGACCACAGTGGCATAAAACTGGAAATCAACTATAATAAAAACTATAGAAAGAAATCAAACACATGGAGACTAAGCAGCATGCTATTAAACAATGACAGGGTAACCAGAGAGATCAAGGAAGAAATAAAGAACATCACGGCAACAAATGACAATGACAACAAAACAATACAAAATTTATGGGACACAGTGAAAGCAGTCTTGAGAGGGAAGTTAACAGACCTACAAGCCTACGGCAAAAAACAGGAAACAATGGTAATAAATTACCTAACCCTACAACTCAAAGAGCTAGAACGAGAGCAAAAAGAAAAGTCCAGTGTTCTCAGAAGGAAGGAAATAGTGAAGATCAGAGCAGAGATAAACAACATGGAGACCAAAGAAACAATTCAAAAGATCAACAAAACCAAGAGCTGGTTCTTTGAAAGGATAAACAAGATTGATGGACCTCTAGCCAGGCTCACCAAGAAGCAAAGAGAAAAGACTCAAATAAACAAAATCAGAAATGAAAGAGGAGAAATAACAACAGACCCTGTAGAAATACAAAGGAATGTTAAAAAATACTATGAACAACTCTATTCTAACAAATTGGACAACCTGCAAGAATTGGACATATTCCTAGAAAAATATAACCTTCCAAAACTCAATCAGGAAGAATCTAAACATCTCAATAGTCCAATAACTGTGGAAGAAATTGAACTAGTTATCAAAAAGCTTCCAGCAAATAAAAGCCCAGGGCCAGAGGGTTACACAGGAGAGTTTTACTAAACATTCAAGGAAGAATTAAAACCTATCTTCCTCAGACTATTCAAAAGCATTCAAGAAGAAGGAACACTTCCAAACACCTTCTATTAAGCCAACATCACCATAATACCAAAACCAGATAAAGACAATACAATGAAAGAGAATTATAGGCCAATATCTCTCATGAACATAGATGCCGAAATCCTCAACAAAATTCTAGCAAATTGGATTCAGCAGTACAGCAGAAAGATCATACACCATGACCAAGAAGGATTCATCCCAGGAATGCAGGGATGGTACAATATTTGCAAATCAAAAAACGTGATACATCACATAAACAAATTGAGAGATAAAAATCACATAGTCATATCAATTGATGCATAAAAAGCATTTGACAAAATCCAACACCCTTTCTTGATAAAACCTCTCAGCAAAGTGGGAATAGAAGGAGCATACCTCAACATCATAAAAGCCATATATGATAAACCCACAGCTAACATCATACTCAATGGGCAAACACTAAAACCACTTCCCCTAAGAACCCACTCTCACCTCTCCTGTTTGACATAGTACTGGAAGTATTAGCCATTGCAATTAGACAAGAAGAAGAAATAAAAGGCATCCAAATTGGAAAAGAAGAAGTAAAGCTGTCCTTATTTGCAGATGACATGATATTGTACATAAAAAACCCAAACGACTCCATTCCCAAACTATTTGACTTAAGTAATGAATTTTGCAATGTAGCAGGATATAAAATTAATGCTAAGAAGTCTGTGGCATTTCTATACACTAATAGTGAAATTACAGAAAGGGAGACTAACAAAGCAATCCCATTTACCATTACACCAAAAAAAATTAAGATACCTAGGAATACACCTAACTAAATTGATAAAAGACCTATATGTAGAAAACTACAGGACACGGAAAAAAGAGATAGAGGAAGATGTTAACAGATGGAAGAGCATACCATGCTCATGGATTGGGAGAATCAGCATCATTAAAATGTCCATACTACCCAATGCAATCTATAGATTTAATGCACTACCCATTAAAATACCAACAACATATTTCACAGACCTAGAAAGAATTCTTCATAGATTCATCTCGAACAAAAAAAGACCACGAATAGCCACTGCAATTCTGAGAAAGAAGAATAACATAGGTGGGATCTCAATACCAGATTTCAAGCTATACTACAAAGCAACTATTCTCAAAACAGCCTGGTACTGGCATAAGAACAGACATATAGACCAATTGAATAGAATAGAGGACCCAGATATCCACCCAAACCATTATGCTCAACTAATATTTGACAAAGGAGGCATGAACATTCAATGGAGCCAAGATAGCTTCTTCAATAAATGGTGTTGGGAAAATTGGACAGTTACATGCAAAAAAATGAAACTGGACCACCAACTTACACCAAATACAAAAATAAACTCAAAATAGATACAGGACTTAAACATTAGAAGGGAAACCATAAAAATACTAGAGGAATCCTCAGGCAGCACAATCTCAGATATATGCCGAAACAATTTCTTCACTGATACTGCTCCAAAGGCAATGGAAGCTAAAGAAAAAATAAACAAATGGGACTACATCAAAATGAAAAGCTTTTGCACAGCAAAAGAAACCAGCAACAAAACAACAAGAAAGATCACTGTATGGGAGAACATATTTGCAAATGTTATCACTGATAAAGGTTTAATCTCCAAAATCTACAGCCAACTTATACAACTTAATAAAAGGAAGATAAACAATCCAATAAAAAAAATGGGCAAGGGACCTAAATAGAACCTTTTCAAAAGACGACCGAAGGAAGGCCAAGAGACACATGAAAACATGTTCAAAGTCACTAATTATCCAAAAGATGCAAATCAAAACGACACTGTGATACCATCTTACACCTGTCAGAATGGCAATCCTCAACATATCAACAAACGACAAGTGTTGGGGAGGATGCGGAGAAATAGGAACCCTTGTTCACTGTTGGTGGGAATGCAGACTGGTATAGCCACCGTGGAGAACAGTATGGAGTTTCCTCAAAAAACTAAAAATGGATCTCCCATTTGACCATGTAATCCCACTCTTAGGAATTTATCCTAAGAAACTACAAACACCAATCAGAAAGGATTTATGCACCCCTATGTTTATAGCAGCACAATTTACAATAGCTACAATTTGGTAACACCCTAAGTGCCCGTCAGCAGATGAGTGGATCAGAAAACTGTGGTACATCTACACAATGGAATTCTATGCTGCCATTAAAAAGAAAGAATTCTTATCCTTTGCAGCAACCTGGATGGAACTGGAGAGCCTTATGCTTAGTGAAATAAGCCAGTCAATGAAGGAGAAGCACCACATGATCTCACTTATTTGTGGATAATACAGAACATTTTAAACCAATGAACAAAAGGATAGATACTGAGGCAGTAAAGCATCAAACAGACTGTCAATTTATAGCAGGAAGATTAATGAGAGGTGGGATAGATAAGAGATCAATCAAATGACTTGTATGCATGCAGATAAGCATAACCAATGAACATAGACAATGGGGGGTTAGGGTATGCCTGGGAGGGAGGGGGGCAATGGGGAAATATGTATACATGTAACACAATTTAAAAAAAGCTGTGGATTAAGGATATAACTTGGTTGATAGAGTAATTCTGAGGAGTAGTCTTCAGCTATATAAAAAGCAGAAGTTTATCTCCACTGAAGATGGAATAAGTAAAAATTTGTTTTTTACTGGTTTTCTGATGTGTACATATAACTTTTAATGTGGGACATAATTGTTATTATTGGTATAATAATAATCCATTGCTTTTTATTTGGCAAAGTGCTTTCATATACATTACTAGAGGCCCAGTGCATGAAATTCATGCACAGGGGAGGTGTCCCTCAGCCCAGCCTACACCCTCTTCAATCTGGGAACCCTGGAGGGGTGTCTGACTGCCCATCTAGGCCTCATCCTACCAGGAAAAAGACCAATATCCCAACTTAAAGCAGTAAAGCATGGGGCTTTCCTTCTCACTAGAGGGACTGTTTTTCATTCTATTCAAACCTTCAGCTGATTGGATGAAGTCTACCCACATTAAGAATGCCAATCTGCTTTACTCAGTCTACTGATTCTAAAACTGATCTCATTCAAAAGCATCAAGTGATTTTTACCCTGTGATTGGGGTGGCAACTTCTGTATCTAGCCTAAAGAGTTCTCAGCCAGGTTCAAGGATGCCATGTCAGTGTCCTACAAAATACTTGACAACATATGTTTCTCTTTTTTCTATTACAGAAAATTAGAGTGGCAGGTACTTAATATATAGGATCAACATTTTCAACTTAGAATGCCTGTGCTATCCTAACAGGGCAAGCAAGCTAAGAAAGGAAATTTCCAATCCAGATTCTGGGACAAAAGGAGTGCAAAACCAACATTGTTCCAGTCAGAGCCTACTGCTCTCTCAGCACTAACACATCCCTAAACCCTCCTTTCACCATTCACCTCTGTTTCCTGGTTCTGCCCTCTCATTCTTTCTGTGTGCAACCTCCTACCTCCACCAAGGCTGCACAAGTCCATCCTTTTCTGCCTTTCACAGGTCATTTTTTCTCTCAGTCAGTCCTTGCACCAGGTCTGCAAAGCTGTCGTAATTGTAAATTGAACTCTTGTGAGTTCATGTCTTTCTACAGTTGCTCTGTTGCCATTTCACTCAAACTGCAATTTTGATTTTTCTAGCCACACATCTCCCTAAAAAGCATTTCTAGAGACTACTATTCTTATGCTCACCCTTTGAGTCATAATTCACAATGTATTGCTTTTTACTGAAGTTTTTAAATAGTGATTACAGGGCTCTCATCTCTCAGTAAACTTTTCCAGTTTAAATTACAAACCAGGTGCTTTAAATTGTATACTCATTATATGAACATTGTACTGTCCTGACCTCTTCTTCAAAACTTTATTTTTAACTTAACTTACAATAGCATCTTTAAAGAGCTAGGAACCATGATAGACACTATGAATAGGCATATAAGATTCTCATTCATGTATGATAGGTGAGGAGAATCAGGTTTAGTATTGTTTGTTAAGGAAATAACATGGAGAGGCAAGAATCTGAACTTAGATCTATTTTACAGGCTCTTGATTATCACTTTATTTTTAAATTGTTAATTAATTAATTTATTGTTAAATACTTCTGCAGCATGCAAAGTATAATATAATGAACAGTTGAGTCCTGGCTAATCTGCTTAAAAATATGGTTGAAAACCAGAGAGGGTCAGACCTACATTGCCATCATTTGTCCACCATCCAGTTACTATTGCTGACGTGTACACATAAGGAACTGTTAGACATTGAAACTGGGAATCAAAACTATTGGACATTGAAATTGGGACTCAAACATTTTTTGTTCTTATAGGTTTATTTCTAGCCTGCAGAGGCAAGATGTTTTTGAAAAAAGAATCGGGGAGTGGGGGTGTAGGGGAGGGGGAACAGATACAGAGACAAAGAAGCAATGAACAGACTGTCATACTACAGCAGAAAGGCAGGAGAGATAGGGTGGGGAGGGAGGGGGAGGAGCTGGAAGAGATCACCAAAGGACTTGTATGTATGAATATAAGCATAACCAATGGATACAAGACACAGGGGGAAGGGGCAGGTGAGGGCATGTACTGGGGGGTAGGGAAGGCCGGGGGGATGTCAATAGGGAAAAAAAAAGACATATGTACTACTATTTGTAATACTTTAAACAATTAAAAAAACAATAAAATATATTTTAAAAATAAAAAATATGTGATTGAAAGCTTTGTAGATGACAATCTATTGCATTTCCCTCACTCATCTTCCATCCCCAAAGCTGCCCATGGAAAGAACTGGAACTGGGGTGGCCTTTCAGAATTGTCCTTATTCAAGTAAGGGGCTGGGCTTCCATGCCTCATATCCAGTCATCGGATATGTGTTACTGACTTGAGTCAGGGCATATAATTTGGATAAAGCATCTCCCTTTGTCCAAAGATTTAGCTATGAGTTTCCAAAGCTAAGACTCCTGATAGCTGGAAAACTAGTGTTTTGTCTTATATGTAGGATCTATGAGATAAGTTATAGTATCAAATATAGATACTGATAGAAATATTTGCTTCATTGTTGGCTTGTGCTTGCACATAGGTTTATAAAATAATATGAGCTTGGTATAGATTGAATTGTTGGTCCAATTTCTTGTTGTTCTTACATCTGCAATGTTCTATATCTATGATAAAAGTTATGAAAACTTATCAAATAAACTGTGATGCTCTCCTTTCATGTTCTCTTGTATTACTTCTTCCTTAAATGGTTGGAAAAACTCATTAGTAAAACTCTGAATTGTTTGTTTGTTTGTTTTTTCATTTGTTATATATTTAATTTGGGATTGTTATAATGTTGTTGTTATTTAAAAAAACTGTAATTTTTATTTTTATTTTTGAGTTTATTTGGTGATATTTTTTCCTAGGAAATGTTTTGGTTTTTATAGATATTCTCAATTATTAGTATAAGTTATTCATAATCATCTCTGATTTCTTTGAATCACTAATCTACATGCATTTCCCCTTTCCATTATTATTATTATAAACATATGATTAATCATTAATAATTAATGTTAATCATTAACCTCATATTCATCAGGGTAAAATAAACAATGCTGCAATATAAATTACTTTCAACATAATAACTTAACACATCAACAATGCATTTCTTGCTAATGCAGAGACCAGTGCAAGTAGCTGTCTCAATAACACAGGCTGCTATGAGGACTTCCCCAGGCATAGAAGTATATGGTGGCTTTTCAGTGCTTCAAGCCCTGAAGTGATTGACATTTCACTTTCACTCACATTTCCTTGTCCAGAAATACTCACATGGTCCTTCCAAACTGCAAGGAAACTGAGAAGTTAGGTGTTTCAGAAGAAGAGTTGAAAGAGATATTATTGAGCATTCTAAGTGTCTATCACGCATTTAACAGAACAGAGTCTAAATTTAATCAACAGATCCATTTTTCTACCAAACAATTGAAGAATACAAGGACACCTCAACTTTAACAGTCTCCTTTTTTCATATCTATTACAGATATCATTTATTTTGTCACAGTATTTTTAAGTCTTTAATAAAATTTTGTTTATTATTATTGTTATTATTATTACTACTATTGTCATTATGAGAGAACATAACCTCATCTTCCACCTCTTATCCTCATCAAGACTTTCATGACCTCTCTGGGTGTTTTTGGAAAAATCAAGCAGTCTAGCTATTACAGGAAAAAACTGAGACTCATGCTACTGAAACAGCTGGGAGCTCATGGCATTCAAATTTTGTGGAACATTTTATTCACTAATGGATTAAACCTAGAATATATTGGTTAAATTCAGATCATGTTTAGGATTATTCTGAATTTTGGTGTAGTCCTCATATATGTCAAATCTGAAATCATGATCCCTAGAAAATATTAAGATCTGTCAAATAAATACCTTCTATTATACTCCTTTCCAGTTCACATCTTCATGCATTGTCATCTTCGATTCTTCTATTAGAGAGAGGTCTGTTTCTTCTTTTCAGGAGGATATTTTCCTTTGCCATGTATTCCCATTTGCCTCCTC
Organism: Lasiurus cinereus; assembly: GCA_011751065.1. Lineage (NCBI taxonomy): Eukaryota > Metazoa > Chordata > Mammalia > Chiroptera > Vespertilionidae > Lasiurus > Lasiurus cinereus. The sequence goes on from JAAGEH010000393.1 coordinate 56,833,689, forward strand.
TAAGACATTGTCTTATTAATAATTTCCTTTCTTTTACACATTAAATTTTTCTTTCTTTCCTGGCATTTTTCATCTGAACCTCTAGATTCCAAAAGCAAACAAAAGACCAACATTAAATGTGTCATTCAATCACAAACTGCCCGCATCCTGTTTCTTGAACACTAGTAGCAAGTTAGTTATTCATTCTCCCTATTTCCCTGCTTAAAAGGACTAAGGAGGGACCCTATCAGGTGGGGAAAGAGGGATCTAAAGTGTTCATCACTTTTATCCACAGTTGTCACTAAACCCAAGGGTTGGTCCAGATATTAAATGCACACCAGGAGGAAATCCAATAGCCTGGTCCTCAAATTTGACAGAAGTCATTTTAAAGTAGAGGCAAGGGCTGGCTCATGTGGCTTAGTGGTTGAACATTGTCCCATGACCTGGTTGCAGACTCCATCCCCAATAGGGGGCATGCAGGAGGCAGCCAATGTTTCTCTCTCATTGATGTTTCTGTGTCTTTTCTCCCTCTCCCTTTTTCTCTTTAAAATAAATAGAAACATACTTTAAAAAATAAAGTAAGGGCAAGTTCAAAGCCCAGGATATCCTGGGGATAAAGCTCAGGGGGAAAACATCAGTATAGTAATTCTGGAGCCCGTGAATAGCTACTACTGCACCTGCTCAGTCCCTGGTTTCTCGGCTTCCAGGTGCCTATCCAAGATAATTATAGGTGAAAAAGACAAGTAAGGAAATATTAGAATTTAAAATTTGAGACTTTGTTGCTGTTTATCCGTTTCTACTAGGGCAAATGCAAACCCAAGGCCCTGGTGGTTCAGAATTCACATGTGAATGTATCAGCTGATGCACCCGTGAAACATAAAGGTGGCTAAAGATTCATTCTGAAGGTCAAAAGCTGTAAATTTGACTTTTTTTCTTAACTTTTTTCTTTAGATCTTCTCTCTAAAATCAAGACAGACTTCCCTTTAAGCATGATTTCATTTTGTGAAGTTCCTTCCTTTCTTGCTGGTGAGAAGATATGAATGAAAAGGACTCACAAGGTTAATGTCACTGATGAAGATAACATCTGAGAGGAGGTGGAATACCAAAGGCCTGATCCCTTTACTGAAACTAATATTGCATAAAAAGTAATAAAAATAAATACATTTTTAATTTTCCACTTAAAACAAATATATCCATAATAACAGCATTTACAATCTACCCTGGATAAGTTCATATGTAGGTATAATTTTAGTTTCCAAGACTGGCCCAGCCTAAGAAAACCACCTGAATCTACATCCTACATAACTAGTGTATCACTTAATTATGTGTATTTTTTTCAAAAGATGGAGTTACACATATGTTGACATATATGCAACTTGATATGTATGCAATTTTGTTGTGTTGACAATAAGCTTTAAAACTGCTTATGTCAAATTTTGTGAAGGTGTTAACATCATACGTATTTTTATGCTTAAAAATGTGGAATTTCATGCCAAAAAAAAGAGCATTTGAGAGAAGTTTTAATTCATTACTTTATTTTGAAGTAAAATGTTGCTGAAAGTTATCCTATACTTTGGGAGGCTTATGGTGAACATGTTCCATCTCAAGATACTTGTAAATGCTGGTTTAAAAGCTTTAAAAGTGATTATTTCAATGTGAAAGTCAACCTAAAAAGTTTGAAGAACAACAATTATAAGCATTTTTAAATGAAGATGTATGTCAAACTCAAAAACAACTTGCAGAAAGATTAAATGTTGCTCAGCAAACAATTTCTGATCATTTACAAGCAACGGGAAAGATTTTAAAGGAAGGAAAATGGGTGAACTGAATGAAAGACAAATGGAAAACCAAAAAGTCAGCAGTAAAATGTTGCTTCAATGGCATGAACGTCTTTTTTGCATCAAATTGTGACTGGCAGTGAAAAGTGGATTTATTTTGAGAATCCTAAATGCACAAAATTGTGAGTTGATCCAAGTCAACCATCAACATCGACTGCAAGGCCAAGTCACTTTGGAAAGAAGACAATGCTCTGCAATTAGGAAGGTGTGGTGTATTATGAGCTTCTAAAACCAGATAAAGCTGTTAACACTGATCGCTGTCAACAACAAATAATCAATTTGAAGCACGCTTTGATTTTAAAATGAGCAGAATGTTCCAGAAGACATGGCAAAGTAATTTTGCTTCATGATAATGCACCATCACACACTTCAAAACCAGTTAAAGACACATTAAAAGATCTTGCCTGGGAAGTATTAACCCTTTTACTGTATTCACCAGACCTTGCTCCTTCAGATTCCCACTTAATCTGATTGATGGCATACACATTTCTGAGCAGTATCTTCTCTATCTTTTTGTTTTCAAGAGATCATCTCTATTTTTTTTCCCCAAGTCAAAATTTTCAATGAGTTACTGTTCTTCTAAATACACTTACCTGTCAGCAGTGTGCTTTGATTCCTGCAGTGCTGATCCTCAGTTCAGATATGGGCTTTAAAAAAACAAAAACAAAAAAAAATGAAAGTACATTCTAGTGCATCTTAGCTGCCAAGGTGTCTGCTCATTTTCTCTTAAAGTACAGATTCACTCGCTGGAGGCCTTATTATTCATAAATGTATAATATCTTCCTATATTTCCAGAATATAGGAGAAAAACAGACATCTTTAACTTTATAGCTCCTTGGCAGCCCCACGCAGCTTTGTCCATTGTAGTAACCAAAAATTTCTGGGGTTCCCAAGGCCCAGGTCTGCAGTGTCCTTGACAGAAGGGCCCCTCTGGACCCCTGCAACCAGGTGTGCTCACTGTGCCTTTGTGAGGTGCCTGCTAACAATGGCATCTCAACACTTACACTCCTTTTTCTGAGAAGCCAAAAGGACTTCAGGGATTCATGTGGACTCACATATGTTAACAACATGGGATGTTCTGCACTGAAAAGCATGGGGCTTCCAGAGGGGAAATTGTAGAAGTGTGGGTAGCTATAGAAAATAATTGCAAAAAATTGCTGGGAATCTGTGTGTGTGTGTGTGTTTGGGTGTGTGTGCCTGTGTGTGTGCGCCATCTCTTGCTACTTGTTGATTTATTGATGGTAGCCATGCTGGCAGGTATGGGGTGATACCTAATTGTAGTTTTATTTGCATTTCTCTAGTGATTAGTGATGTTGAGCATTTTTTTCATATGTCTCTTGGCTTTCTGTGTGTCCTCTTTGAAGAAGTGTCTATTTAGGGTCCTTTGCCCATGTTTAAATTAGTTTGTTTGTCTTTCTAATGTTGAGTTTTATAAGTTATTTATATATTTTTAAATTAACCCCATATCAAATAGATCATTGGTGAATATGTTTTCCCTTACAGTTGGATTTCTTTTCATTTTGTTGATGGTTTCCTTTGCTATGCAGAAACTTTTGAATTTTATGTAATTCCATTTGTTTATATTTTCCTGAGTTTCCCTTGCCCTCAGAGACATATCAGCAAAAATATTATTGCAAGAGATGTCTGAGATTTTACTATGTTTTCCTCTAGGATTTTATGGTTTGATGAATTACATTTAAGTATTTTATCCATTTTGAGTTCAGTCTTATGTATGGTGTGAATCGATGGTCTAGTTTCATTATTTTGCATGTATCTGTCCAATTTTCCCAACACCATTTATTGAAGAGACTATCTTTACTCCATTATATGCTCTTGCCTCTTTTGTCAAATATTAATTGACCATAGAAACATGGGTTGATTTCTAGGCTCTCTATTCTCTTCTATTGATCTTTATGTCTATTCTTATGCCAGTACCAGGCTGATTTGATTATAATGGTCTGTAGTATAATTTGATATCTAGTATTGTGATACCTCCAACTAACTCTTTTCTTCTTTCTCAAGATCGCTGCACTGTTGGTGGGAATGCAGACTGGCATAGCCACTGTGAAAAAAAAAGGATGGCATTTCCTAAAAAAATTTAAAAATAGAAATGCATTTTGACCCAGCAGTACCACTTCTGAGAATATATCCTAAGAATCCTGAAATACCAATCAGAAAAAATATACGCATGCCTATGTTCATAGCAACGTTATTTATAATAGCCAAGATCTGGAAACAGTCCAAGTGCCCTTTGGTAGATGAGTGGATAAAAAGTTATGGTACATTTACACAATGAAATACTATACAGCTATAAAAGAGAAGGAATTCTTACCCTTGTGACAGCATGGAGGGACTTGGAAAGTATTATGCTAAATGAAATAGCCATTCAGAGAAAGACAAGTACATTTGATCTCACTCATATGTGGGATCTATGAACAAAATAAACTGAGGAACAAAATGGAATCAGAAGTATAGACACATGAAACAGATTGGCAGTGCTCAAGAGGAGGAGGGTTGGAGTGACTGAATAAAGAAAGTGAAGAGATGAGCTAAAGAACATATATGCATACCCATAGAGACAGACAATAGCTTGGTGAAGGCCAAGGGAGGTAGAGGCAGAGGTGGGAAAAGGAAAGCGGGAAAGGGAGACAACTGCAATAGTACCAACATTAAAGATTCTTAATTTTAAAAAAGAAAATAAAATCTATCTACTGAACATAGATGCTAATGAATCAGAACCCTCAAACATTATTGAGCCCCCCACCCCTACAACAAGAGATAAGCTGGTTAAAAATATTTCTAGGCTCAGGCCCTTCTTGTTCTCTGAACCCAGCAATTTGTATAAGTTCCTCTCCCACTTTTACTTATTCTAGCTACATAATCTTTCTGATTCTTATCATTGAGCAAATTTCTTCTTCTTTGACCAAAAGATAACCTCTGTTGACCCTGGCTTTATGTAAGGCTGCGAGTTCATGTGTGTTTGTGAATTATGAGAATTTAAAAATGCATAAGAAAATCTTTATTCATAGATTGTTTTCTTAGTTCACTGCACAGCAATTTTATAAACTTATCCTTATAAGAGAAAGACCATCATCACAAGAATATTTAGACTCAAGTGTTTTAAGGGACATATAGCTACTTACAGTTACAGTCATAATTTGAATTTTAAGTTTGCTGATAAAAAAAAATGTATGCTCTTTCCAAGTCTGAACAAGAAATATCTGAAGGTATAGAGTTACATTTGAGGAAATCCTTGCTTCAACAATTACAAACTCAAGAAATTGAGGACATTTACCAATTGGTCTGATTTTCCTGATAACATGATTGAACCATTCACTGGTTGGAGGCTCAGGGTATACTAGGGAATAATGCAATGTCAGACATCTGTACAAGAATGAAATAGGAGGAGCTTTATGGCATTTGGGATTAAACCTGTTGGCTTTCTTGAAATAAATTTTCAAGTCAATTGCATCAAAATATTAATTATTTTATTATTTAATGCCTACATTAACTAAATCTGGGTGTACAGCTGTAAAAATGACAGATATATGGTAGGCTAGATAGTAACCACCTAAAGATGACTATGATTTAATCCCTTGTGAATATGTTACATTTCATAGAAAAGAGACTTTACAAATATGATTAAGGTTAAGGATCTGAAAATGAAATTACTATTTGGAGGCTGCATTAACAAGATACCACAGAGTTGGTGGCATAAATGACAGATACTTATTTGTTCACAGTTCTAGAGCCTAGACATTCAAGATCAAGGTAGCATTTGGATTTATTCTGGTGAGCCTCTTGCTGGCTTATAAATAGTTGTCTTCTTCCTCTGTCTTTACATTCCTCTTTATTCTCTGTGTGGGCATGAAGAGAGAGAGAGGGAGGGAGAAAGGGAAAGAGAGAGAGAGAGAGAGAGACAGAGAGAGAGAGAGAGAGAGAGAGAGAGAGAGAGAGAGAGAGAGAGAGAGAACCTGATATCTCTTCTTTTTCTTATAAGGATACCAGTCCTATCAAATTAGGGTCCACCCTTATGGTTTCATTTGACCGTTTTAAAGGCCCTTTCTACCTCCAGCAAGCAGTCACCTTTGGGGTTAGGGCTTCAACATATGAAATGGTAGGGAGAAGTTCACAAATCAATCTGTAACAAATAATATCCTGAATTATCCAGATGGGCCCAATCCAACCATACGAGCACTTAAAAATAGAGACTCTTCCCTCGATAAAGTCAGAGAAATAGGATGCAATAGAGCCAGGAGAAAGTTTAAGTCTCAGAGGGACTCAACCTGATATTGCTGATGGGAGTACCCACAAACCAGAGAGTGCAGGTGGCTTTTGGAAGATAAGAATGTCCTTACATCTAAACAACCACACAGTCCTACAACCACACAGAATTGAATTCTACCAACAACCTACATAAGCCTGGAAGCAGATGGTCTCCTAGATCCTCCAGGAAAGAATTGGCTCTATAGATATCTTGATTTCAGCTTTTTTAAAACTCAAGCAGGGAAACAAAACAAACCCACTGGATTTCTAAAAAGCAGAAATCCAAGATAACAAATTTGTGCTGTTATTAGCTTCAACGTTTGTGGCACCTTGTTATAGCATCAAAAGGAGACTAATATAGATATGAACTCTTCTTTCCTAGAGCTTATATCCTAGTGAGAGTGATACCAATAGAGCCAGTTGAGCAAATATGTAAAGAATAAAAGAATTGTTGTGTGAGAAACAAGTAAACAGATGAAGTGAATAAAGACATGGGGACCTATGCATTAAGAGTTGTTGGTAAAAGTGATATTTAAGCTGGATAACAAGAAGAGAAGGAGCTGGCTGCTCAAAGAACCAGAACATGAACATCCTGCACAGAGGAAACACAGCTCAGGGTATTCAAGAAACTGCAAAATGTTCAGAGAGGTTAAGCATAGCAAAGGGAAGAATTTAGAAAAAATAAAATTATAAAGTAGCCTGAGTAGAGAGCTTGCAATGGTTTATAAAGTGCGATTAGAAATTTGAATTTTATTCTCAGAACAGCAGGAAATCCTTGTAAGTTTTTAAGCATAAGAGTACTATGAGAATGAAATTTTGAAATGTAAAGAGGGCATTAATAGAAAAACAGATAATTTTTTAAATAGCATTAAGTTAGTTAATAGTATTTTACCTATGTTAATTTCTTAATTTTGATCATTGTACCATATATAAGCTGTGAACTTTACAGGAGGCTGGGTGAAGGGCTTATGAGAACTCTGTAATATCTTGGCAACTCTTCTACAAGTCTAAAATTATTTCAAGAAAAGGCAAAAAAAAATGTCATGACCCACTTTCTAATTTAGGAAAGTCATTTCTTCTTACTTCTCAGTTGAAGTACGGGTTGTTAAGGCAGAAGAGTGAGCGTGTGAATACCAGTCAGGAAACTAATTCAGTGTGAGACAGTGGGACAGAATTTTGCTAAGGAGCAAGGTCAAAATCTGCTTTTGAAGCAGAATCCTCAGTTCCTGATGATGAATGTGGTATGTGAGTGTGCATGTGAGTGTGTGTGTGTGTATGTGTGTGTGTGTGTGTGCGTGCAAGTGTTCATTGTTGGAATGAGCAGTGAAGGAATGAGAGAAATTAAATTCTAGGTTTCTAACCTGAAAAATTAGATAGTGACTTCATTTACTAATGGGAAGATTACAGCACAGGGGAGAAAGAAATATGAGTTTTTAAGGCCCATGGCTTCCAAATGAAGATGTCAAGTGTGCTGCAACTGAAAGGTACAATCTGAGCTGCCGATATTTAAATGACACTCCTCTGTGGTAGGGGGTAAGAGGCATCCGTTCCTATAAACTAATAAGAGAGTTAACTTCCAGGAAAGAACCTCAGACCAATAGATTTGTGCTAGGAGGATATTTTTTTAAATTTTCAAGTGGCTTTCTTTTTCTTTCTTAATAAAGTTCTTATTAGAAATGCCATTTTATCACAGCTGTGCTAGGCAGAACAAGAAAAGAATAGAAATTATCTGTTTATGCTTGAGCTGCAGTAAAATGAGGAGAGTAATGGCAGGTGAATCAAGATTGTGGACATAAATGTGTTCAATATTTTGAACCAGGGGGGTCTATTTTTTCTCTTTTCATAGAGGGAGAGAGAGAGACACATATACAGTATATGATATATCTTGAATATATAAACTTATATATAACTATATATATACATATACAACTACATATAACTAAGTATCAGTATACATATATATATATATATATGTCACTACATATGTATATATGTGCACATTTATACCTATATCTTTATAAAACAAGCCAACTCTTTCTTCATACCTGGCACAGAAGTTGTAGCATCTGAAAATCATTGCTGTGTTTTGTATTAGAAAATCTGTAAAGGATCTTCTAGAAGGATTTAAAGCATAAGAAAGTTTATATTACTCCCCCAAATCAAGGTTGAAGATGATCACCACATGAGGGAACAGAAAAATGTCCCCACTTAGTGTGTCTGAGCCATGAATGAATGTTCTCATTACCCTCTTTTGTTAGAATTATTTCATAGATCACTCACTTTATTGATTTCTAGTCCAGATCTATAAGGGATTCAATGCCTGTCTCTCTTCTAAACAGTGTGTAAAGTGAAGTTTTAAAAGGAGCCTAATTCAGAGACCAGAGACAAAACATGGACCATGATCTTCATGTAGTTTAGATTGTGTTACAAAATAGAGGGTCTGACTTTCTTGGTTAGGTTGTTTAGTTGAAATAACAGAAACACATTCCGTTTCATTAATTTAAACAATTGTTCACATTTTAGATATATTGTGTAATATAATATGCCACAAAGAATATTTATTTAGATATAACAAACATATTATTATAGAAAGAACAATCTCATTTTATTGGGATGAATTCAATTTCACTTTTCAAGTGGAAATTTTTCCAAATAAATTTCTATTTATTCAGTTTGATTTAGAAATCTGAAGGCAGGATGTCTTTACTGTACATGTCCCTTGGTTTTTATTTAAATATATTGAAAAATGGGTCAAGAAATGTTCTATTCTAACCCAACCCTATCTTTAAGGGTTTGGCCCTGCCTTTTCTAGTACTCCCTTGCTATGGAACACTGTGCTCCACTGTGAGAAAGTCAGAAATGCTTGGATGTTCCATTTCTCTCTAGTTGTTACCACTGTTGCTGCCTCCTATAGACCACTCTTCATTTCCCTGGAGTAGTCTAGCTTTCACATGGTCTAGCAGTGTGCCCGACCCTACCTGTCTACTACTTTAGGCATCAATTCCTTTGCTTTGACTTCAATGACATAGTCTGATAATACTACCTACGCATCAACTGCCTTTCACAAGGCAGTTAACTTCAGTATTGCCATCCAAATGGGGCTAACAGATAAATATAAAAAGCTCTTTAATAACTAGAAAGTTGTTGGTGCTACCAACTGAGTCTATTGAGATGAGCTGCCAGACCAAGTTGACCTTCAAGGAAAAAGTAAAGATATCCCATGAAGCAATTGTACAAAGCTTTAAGTGGAATTCCCTTCTTTAAGTGGTGGTAGACATCACTTCCTCTCTTAAAAGCATTATCATTCTCTGTTCTTTAACTTAGTTATCTTTTTGCAGGCTGAACCCCCTGCTGAACTCTTCAGACATACACTACTCATCCCAGTATACCCTCTCTTGGCAGTGGGTAAGTGGCAAATAAAAAGGTTCTCTCCATCAAATCGATTGAGGAGGGCAGGTGGCATGGTACCAATGATGTTTTTACTCTCCATGCTGCTTAATGTCTCCAAGATCAAACACAAAGATCACGGGAGGAACAGGTGATCAGCGGGTGACAACAGATGACTATACTCGGTTCTGGATGAGTTGTGCGACTCAGACAAAATGGATGGCCCCATTTAAAATGACTTCAGAAGTATCAAAGGAGGCCTCTGTAGTTACCGTATGTGCCTTCAGACTCGAATATTATTTTCCAGTCCTGCTGGTGCTCCTATTGAAGAGTGAGAAGGAAATGTGAAAAATTATTTCTTATCATTCAGACTTCTTTTTCATATGCTTTTTCCAAAGAGGAATACAAATTTCATATGTGGGTTTGGAAGGGGCTTGAGACAGTTTACCCCATTCACAGAAATGTTTGTAGTATACAAGAAAATAGGCCTACTGTGGCCAGTAGTTTTCACCAAGAAAAATAATAGATAATTACTCAGTATGGGCATTATATCCCAAGATAAAGAGTAATCATGGGGCAAGTTACATAGTTATATTTATTAAGCGAGTTTAAATTTTCATACTGAAAAGGCTTGTCAACTCCTTTTATCCTGTAGTTCAAGCTTTCATAATAATCAAAATAAAATCAAATTTTTCTCAAAATTTGATACAACAAATGTGGTTTTTTTTTAAGTATTGGTATCTTTAACATCATAAAAACTCAAGTAGTACAAGGGAAACATATGAAACATCTCCTTCCCACTCTAAATCCCCAGTGTCTTTATTCTCTCTCTCAGAAATAACCACTATTCCTGATTTCAATATATTCTTCCAGAGATAGTTTATCCTTTTCCTTTTTTACACAACTAAGGACCTACCATCTTTACTGTTCTATACTTTACTTTTTCTATTGAACTATTTTTATACTTATATAAATATGTGTGTTTAACTCATTTTTAATGGCTACATATCATTCTATAATATAAAAGCCTCCAAAATTTACTTATTTGTTTCTATTGATAATTAGATTGTCTTTGGTATTATAATCAATGCAGCAATTAATATTATTATGCAATTTTTGTGCATATGCTTGAAGTTTTTTGTAAGATACATTTCTCAAATTTTTAAAGCTGTGCATTTCAAACAGATATTGCTGATTGTCTTTTCAAATTGGTATCAATCTAAATAATCACTGATAATGCATAATATTACCTATTTGCCCAGATAGTTATTAACACAATTTGTCCACATAGTTGTATATTTAAATTTAATTTACTTTGTCCACTTGAGAAATTAAAAGAATGCTTTCTTTAAACTTGTTCTTGACTAGTAATTATAAATGAGGCTGAGTTGATTTTCATGCATTTAAATATATTTGATTGTGATTTGCCATCTTTTCCCCATTGATATGAAATGCTACCTATATATTATATTGTTGGCACATGTGAAATTGCCATTTTCATGAGTCAGAAAATGTTGAAAATCAGCAGTTTCAGATAGGATAAATGGATAGTTATATAAACAGATGGATGATACATACTTGTATCAAAATTTAATTAATATGACAAAAATAAAGAAAAAGATATCTCTTTAGATTCTGCTCTTTCAGAAATCTTCTTGTATTCCTATATTTTTATGTGAACATATAAATATGCCATCTTTTCCAAAAAATTAACAATGCTATTTTTAAAAATATGTATTGAATTACATTTAAATTTTGATTTAGAGATAATATCTTTGTACTCTTGAATTTTCCTCTCTTCCTCTTCTGAGATACAAAAATTTAATCTTTTAAATATATTAAATCTTCAATTTTTCTCAGTAGATGTCACAAGTTTTCATGTAGGTCTTATTTCTATTTATGAATTTTATTCCTGGATATTTTATAAATGTCATGACCATTAAGATTTTTATCTTCTATTATATTTTCTGATTTTGAGCCTGTAGAAGAAAATATTAATTTTGAGTACTAACTTTATAATCTAAATTTAAATACTTTATGATAATATAATTAATATTATTGAGTTATCAAATATATAATTATACCATCTATACATGATAATATTGTCTATCTCTCATATTTATATACTTCTTTTTATATCTAATTGCCTCAGCTCATACTTGTAAAACAAATATTTTGTTGTTAAGGAAGATTCTGGTTTCTGGTTTGAAATATATGTGTGCTGACAAAGTATTCATTTATTTCTATGAACATTTTATTAAGAATTTTCATAAAATATGCCTATTAAGTTATATTAAATACTATTTTAGAATATCTTTTACAGACTGAAAGAATTATATAATTTTTCTCCTTTGATCTCTATTTACAAAAATTTTATTAATAGATTTACTAAAATTGAACCATCCTTGCATTCCTACTGTAATTGCACTTGTGATAGAGTGTTCTTTAATGTGTTGCTGAACTCCATTTCCTAATGAAATACTTTATTTCAAATTTTATAATCAATATTTGTAAATGAGACTAGTTTGTGGCTTTATGGTGTAATATTATTAATGCAATAATGGTCTTTAAAAAAGAAATTGGAAAGTTTTACTTTTCTCAATTCTTTGGAATAATTTATGTAACATATAAGCAAATTCATCTCTACATATTAGAAAAATTTACCTGTGAAGTTACCTAGGTTTTGTGTTTGCAAAGAGAGAGTTTGGCAACATTTTTTATTTCTTCTAAGATTCATAATATGTTTTATTTCCTCTCAAATATTTTATCTTAATCATTTCTTCTATAAAATGTTAATGTAGTTTATATTTTTCAGTTTTTTTAAATAAAATAGACCATTAAAAGAATAATAGAATGACACTTCAACATATTTGGATGAGCTCAAGTCCCATCTAAAGAAGGGTTCAAGTTATTAATCAATTATTCACAAAATATTTGTGTTTATATGTGTGACTTCTATTGTTTCTATGTATAACAGTGGGCAGATTCAGGAACCAAAAAAAAAAAAAACTAGTTTCATGTGTGTATGTGTTGTGTATGTAATATGTATCTAAGTGGCTCTGACAATATTTCCATTCATAAATTATTTCAATTCACCATTATATAGTTGCATAAGTTAATACAGAGTGGGGCAAAAGTAAGTTTATAGTTATGAGTACATGAAATAGAGTTCACTTTTGTATTATTTATTAATTATTGAATTATTTTTCATATGAACAGCTGTAAATCTACTTTTGCCACACCCTGTACATACATACAAAATTGTTGATTACAATTTTATTATTTCATAAATGAAGAAATTCTGAAAAGTAGCTAATATGCCAAAGTTTTTAAAACTAATACAAAGTTGAGCTAGGACTAGAAATCATGCTTCAGAATTCTAAGATTATTTGTACTCTACTATTTCCCTTTCACTCCTCAAAAAGAATGAAAAACTGTACAATTATTACTTTTAGTTTTATAATTTGTAGTATAAGTGTATATGAGTTTTACACAGTGTATAAATCCTTAACTGAGAAAATACTATCATAAATCAAAATACTTCTAAACTTTTTTTCAATAGATCTATCAGCATAGTTAATTACATTTTTAAATAATTTTTGTAAATTATAGTTAAGATACACTGTCATGCATGATTCTTGTCTCTACAATATGCAAAAGAAATTCTTATTAACAACCAAAGGAATAGTGTGTGAAACTACAAAATATGATAAAAGACAATGTTATCTTGAGTTCTACTGTTCATTCAAAAGAACAACTAATGAGGACTGAGAGTGATTCTGTCAGATACATGGAGAAGGTAGGATCTTTCCTTAAACACAGTAGGTATTCATGAAAATTTTGGAATTTGGAAATAAAATTTTGGTTTTCAAAGCAACATAAGTATGAGCATAGATGCCAAAATGACATTGAAATGATGTAATGGTATAAAGAATAATTTTCTTCCTTAAATTGTTTAGAATTTTGAGCAAATAACAGTCTACATTGGAGAGTGTCATTTGTATGATTAAGTTCAACAGAACAGAAATAAAGTCCTACGTATTTTGACAACTAAGACCATTTTTTAGCCATTATGTTTAATTTACATGTCTGGGATTAGGTTAGCTAAATAAAGGTACATACACATAGGATTTTTGAGATACAGAGAGCCCAGAATTTCATGAGCATGAGCCACCCAAACCTAGCATAACTAAGACATTTTTATATTCATAAAAAACATTTTTTAATGCACCACCTTCACCAGCATCTTTCTTAGTAACCACACCATCTTATGATGCGTAGGAGATGTTGGGGAAAGAGAAAAATTAACCTAAGAACATTCTAATATTTACATTTTCCATGTCTTCAATCTTTTAAATATTATAAATATATTATAGTGAGACATCTCTATGACTCATACCAAACATCAAATATCTAAATGATAAATATGATCCACATAAGAAAAATAAATCTTCTTTATTTTCTTCCTTTTCCCTATGTTCATCGAGGATTGTACATGATACTAAAACAGAAGAACTTTACCAGGGATAGTCTCAGATTGTTAGCTGTAAATAAAAAATATAAAAGATTATCTATTAGATATATTTTGCATTAAGAAACTTCAGTGAATAAGGAAAAGTGCTTGAACTTTTTTGCCTATTTGGAAATAACCACTTTTTAACTAATATAAATTTCTTTCTGAGCATTACCAGTCCTCAAGAGTATGATCTTACTTGACTATGTCATTTGGTTATTATATAGCAAACAATGCAATTAATCTACCATGGTTATGCATTAAATCTTAGTGACAAAGAAAGGTCATAAGACATGAGTGGCTACAAAAGTCACTGCATTCTTTCAGGCCTGCATCTCCTCATTTGTGAAAAGAAAGATGGCCAGGTTAACTTGAAGATACATCACTTCCGGTTACTGAACTGCTCCTGAAACTCAGAAGGTTGCTTTTTTACTTATATCTCTTTCTGGTTTGGAAAATTTCCCAAGAAATGTAAGTTTTATTTAGGAAGAAGGAAAGAAAGAATATTCTTTTAAGATAAATAATTCTCAAATGGCCAGTGGATATAGATGCATCCAGCATCACATAATAAAGCATGAATATCTTATTATTTTTAGAACAGTCCAAAAGTTTATATCCTTATTCCCTGATAGTAAAAAGTGATCTCCTCCCTTTGCATGACCCCTTCTCATTATGAGACAGCAATTATATTCCAATCAGACCCACATAATTTGGAAGTTTCTCCTTACTTTCTTTCTAGAAGTCCAGATAAAAGTGTATGTGGTAAGAAAGAAAACATTTTTTTACCTTGATCGCCTCCCTTTCTAAATATTAAATGACCTCCCTTATTATTTCAAAAGCCAAATACTAATTATAAGTTCAGGCTAGTAACAGATTAACTAGAAAAGTTCTCTTACAGGGCAAGAGAGCCAATTTTTACATTTAGAATTGTGAAATGTACCCAGCATTGATTCTGTGATGTTAGCTGTTACCCATTAACAAGTTAGACAGTGAATGCTAATGGTACAAAACGAAAAAAAAAAACCCAAAAAAAAACACATGTCAATATTCATGAAGCTGTAGGAAATATAAATATAAATGTGGTTTCTATTACTCTCCACAGAGAGTTATAAGCAAAACTGAGTACAGGGAAGGAGAGCTTCTTTGGGAACATGAGCACAGTAGTATTTTGTGTGGGAAGGCAGAGTCCCTGGATTTTATAGTTCTTAACTCTTCCAGCCCCCTATCTGTGAATTGGCCATGAGTGATGAAAGTCTGTCTTGTCTTTGTCAAAATTTTATTGGGAGCTCTTAAAGGCAATTTAGTAAGGCCTACCACCTACTACCATGCTTCAGTGGAAACTTCTGGGACACCATGGCAGGCAGGCAAATGCTGCTGGTGGGTTCAGAATTATGGCCAATTACTGCTCTAAGATTGTGTTTCAAACAATGCTTTCTGATGTCTTCATTCAGCAACAGCTCATTTTCCACCCATCTTACAGGTATGAGGAAATTCTGTAGGAAAGTTTGCTATGGAAACTGCCAGCAAAATGTATCTAAATGGCAATAAATTGCAGAGAGTTTTTTGCAATAATAAGAAGTATTTATTTATTTTTTATTTTTTATTTTTATTAATGTTTTATAAATATCCCCCATTGCCCCGCCTCCCTCCCGGGCATACCCCAAACCCCCAGTGTCTATGTTCATTGGTTATGCTTATATGCATGCATACAAGTCCTTTGATTGAACTCTTATCTACCTCACCTAACTTTAATCTTCCTGCTGTAATTTCACAGTCTGTTTGAAGCTTTACTGTCTCTGTATCTATCCTTTTGTTCATCAGTTTACAATTTTCTTTATTATCCACAAATGAGTGAGATCATGTGATGCTTCTCCTTTATTGACAGGCTTATTTCACTAAGCATAAGGCTCTCCAGTTCCAACCAGGTTGCTACAAATGGTAAGAATTCCTTCTTTTTAATGGCAGCATAGAATTCCATTGTGTAGATGTACCACAGTTTTCTGATCCACTCATCTGCTGAAGGGCTGTTTCCAAATTGTGGCTATTGTAAATTGTGCTGCTATGAACGTAGGGGTGCATAAATCCTCTCTGATTGGTGTTTGTAATTTCTTAGGATAAATTCCTATAAGTGGGATTACAGGGTCAAATGAGAGATCCATTTTTAGTTTTTTGAGGAAACTCTATACTGTTCTCCACAGTGGCTGCACCAGTCTGCATTCCCACCAACAGTGCACAAAGTTTCCTGTTTCTCCGCATCCTCGCCAACACTTGTCCTTTGTTGATTTGTTGATGATTGCCATTCTGACAGGTGTAAGATGGTATCGCACTGTCCTTTTGATTTGCATGGCTCAGATGATTAATGACTTTGAACATGTTTTCATGTGTCTCTTGGCCTTCCTTCTGTCATCTTTCGAAAAGGTTCTATTTAGGTCTGTTGCCCATTTTTTAATTAGATGTTCATCTTCCTTTTTTAAATTTATTTATTTATTTATTTATTTATTTATTTATTTATTTATTTATTTATTTTTAATTAAATCTTTATTATTAAGGTTATTACATTTGTTTCTCTTTTTTGCCCTCCATAGCACCCCTCCATCCAGCTCCCACCCTTCCCTCCCTCCCATTGATCTCATCCATAGGTGTATGATTTTTGTCCAGTCTCTCCCTGTACACACCTCACCCCTTTCCCCCTGAGAATTATCAGTCCACTCCTTTTCTGTGCTCCTGATTCCAGTATGTTCACCAGTTTATTCTGTTGATCAAATTTTTAATTTACTTAATTTTTAGATTCACTTGTTGATAGATATATATTTGTTGTTCATAATTTTTGTCTTTTACCTTTTTCTTCTTCCTCTTCTAAAAAAGTACCTTTCAGCATTTCATATAATACTGGTTTTGAGTTGATGAACTCCTTTAGATTTTTCTTCTCTGTAAAGCTCTTTATCTGCCCTTCAATTCTGAATGATAGCTTTGCTGGATAGATTATTCTTGGTTGTAGGTTCTTCCTATTCTTCACGTTGAATATTTCTTGCCACTCCCATCTGGGCTGCATCGTTTCTGTTGAGAAATCAGCTGACAATCCTATGGGTGCTCCCTTGTAGGTAATTAACTGCTTTTCTCTTGCTGCTTTTAATATTCTCTCTTTGTCTTTTGCTCTTGGTATTTTAATTATGATGTGTCTTGGTGTGGTCCTATTTGGATTCCTTTTATATGGTGTTCTGTGTGCTTCCTGGACTTGTAAGTCTATTTATTTCACCAGGTGTGGGAAGTTTGCAGTCATTATTTCTTTAAATAGGATTTCAGTATCTTGCTCTTTCTCTTCTGGTACTCCCACAATTCTGATGTTGGTACCGTTGACGCTGTCCCAGAGGCTCCTTACATTATCTTCACATTTTTGGATTCTTTTCTCTTCTTGCTTTTCCAGTTGAGTGTTTTCTGCTTCTTTATATTTCAAATTTTTGACTTGATTCTTGCCTTTCTCTAGTCTGCTGTTAGAAATCTGTATAATATTTTTTATTTCAGTCAGTGTATGTTTAATTTCTAGTTGGTCCTTTTTCATCTTTAGTTGGACCTTTTCCATCTCTAGTTGGCTCTTTTGCATCTCTAGTTGGTTCTTTTTCATCTCCTCTTGGCTCTCGCTAAGTTTATCCAACTTTTCTAGCATATTCTTGAAAAACCTTATAAGCGTGGTTTTGAACTCTATATCCAGTCATTTGTTTACCTCCATTTCTTTTGTTTGTGATCCCTTCCCTTGTCTTGGCATTTTCACTATGCCGGGAGAACTTCTGTGTTGGATTTAGCCTTATGATACCAGACTTGCAAAACCGAAGAAGCATCTGTTGAGCTTGGGATGGGTGGAGTCTCAGGGCTTAAGGGACCGCCTTGCCTTCCAGTCGGCCCTGCCCTCCACCTCCCCTGAGTCTGACGTGACTGGGTAATGGCTGGAGCAGTCCTTGTACGCATGCCCAGAGTGCCTCTAGACTGCTGCCTTTCCACCTCCCCTGCGCATCAGGACCACAGGAGTCTAGGTCTCCAGGGTTTTGCCCAAAACAGGGGCTTAGTGGACTCAGAAGTGGCACAGTTGGGAGGGTCTATTTCCCGCCCACTTGGGAAAGCCAGCAGCACAATCAGCAGTCTGTCCTCCACACAGTGCCAGGCACGACCAGACCTCGATTATTTGCGACTCCCCTAAATTTCCATGCACTCCTCCCTTTTCAGTCCAAACTCCCCCATATGAATTTTGGCTGGATCTGGGGTTTAGTGTTCTAAGATAAGGGGTTCAATGCCTTTGGGAGTCTCCGTTTTCCTCCCGCCAGAGAAAGCCAGCCAGGTACTCCAACACCCGCTCTCTCAGCGTGAGCGTCTCCATACCTCAGCTTTTTGCAGCTCCTCTGGGTTTCTGTGAGCCCCTCCCTTTCCTTCTAGCTGTAGAATTTCCACTCAGCCTGCTTTCCTCTGGTTCTGGATGATGTCCGTTTTGTCTTTTAGTTGTAGTTTTGAAATTTTTGTGCGAGGCATCAGTTTAAGTGTTCACCTATGCCACCATCTTGGATTCCTCATCTACCTTTTATTAAGTTGTGTAAATTGGCTGTAGATTTAGGAGATTAAACCTTTATCAGAGATAACATTTGCAAATATGTTCTCCCATATAGTGATCTTTCTTGGTGTTTTGTTGATGGTTTCTTTTGCTGTGCAAAAGCTTTTTATTTTGATGTAGTCCCATTTGTTTATTTATTTATTTATTTTAGCTTCCATTTCCTTTTGAGCAGTATCAGTGAAGAAGTTCTTTCGGCATATATCTGAGATTGTGCTGCCTGTGGATTCCTCTAGTATTTTTATGGTTTCCCTTCTAATGTTTAAGTCCTGTATCTATTTTGAGTTTATTTTTGTATTTGGTGTAAGTTGGTGGTCCAGTTTCATTTTTTTGCATGTATCTCACCAATTTTCCCAACACCATTTATTGAAGAGGCTATCTTGGCTCCATTGAATATTCATGCCTCCTTTATCAAATATTAGTTGAGCATACTGGTTTGGGTGGTTATCTGGGTTCTCTATTCTATTCCATTGGTCTATATGTTTGTTCTTGTGCCAGTACTAGGCTGTTTTGACAACAGTTGCTTTGTAGTATAGCTTAAAATCTGGTATTGAGATCCCACCTACTTCATTCTTCTTTCTCAGAATTGCTGTAGCTGTTCGTGTTCTTTCTTTGTTCCAGATGAATCTATGAAGAATTCTTTCTAGGTCTGTGAAATATGTCGTTGGTATTTTAATGGGTAGTGCATTGAATCTGTAGATTGCTTTGGGTAGTATGGACATTTTAATTATGTTGATTCTCCCAATCCATGAGCATGGTATGCTCTTCCATCTGTTAACATCTTCCTCTATCTCTTTTTTCAGTGTCCTGTAGTTTTCTACATATAGGTCTTTTACCTATTCAGTTAGATTTATTCCTAGGTATCTTAATTTTTTTTGGTGCGATGGTAAATGGCATTGCTTTTTTAGTTTCTCTTTCTGTAATTTCACTATTAGTGTATAGAAATGCCACAGAATTCTTAGCATTAATTTTGTATCCTGCTACATTGCCAAATTCATTAATTAAGTCAATTAGTTTTGGAATGGAGTCCTTTGGGTTTTTTATGTACAATATCATGTCATCTGCAAATAAGGACAGCCTTATTTCTTCTTTTCCAATTTGGATGCCTTTTATTTCTTTTTCCTGTCTAATGGCAATGGCTAATACTTCCAGTACTATGTCAAACAGGAGAGGTGAGAGTGGGCATCCCTGTCTTGTTCCTGTTCATAGGGGAAATGGTTTTAGTTTTTGCCCATTGAGTATGATGTTAGCTGTGGGTTTATCATATATGGCTTTTATGATGTTGAGGTATGCTCCTTCTATTCCCACTTTGCTGAGAGTTTTTATCAAGAAAGGGTGTTGGAATTTGTCAAATGCTTTTTCTGCAACAATTGATATGACTATGTGATTTTTATTTCTCAATTTGTTTATGTGATGTATCACATTTATTGATTTGCGGATATTATAACATCCCTGCATTCCTGGGATGAATCCTGCTTGGTCTTGGTGTATGATCTTTCTGGTGTACTGCTGGAACTGATTTGCTAGAATTTTGTTGAGGATTTTGGCATCTATGTTCATGAGAGATATTGACCTATAATTCTCTTTCATTGTATTGTCTTTATCTGGTTTTGGTATTAGGGTGATGCTGGCTTCA
Source organism: Lasiurus cinereus (assembly GCA_011751065.1). Lineage (NCBI taxonomy): Eukaryota > Metazoa > Chordata > Mammalia > Chiroptera > Vespertilionidae > Lasiurus > Lasiurus cinereus. The sequence goes on from JAAGEH010000393.1 coordinate 56,853,902, forward strand.
TAGAAGGTGTTTGGAAGTGTTCCTTCTCCTTGAATGTTTTTGAATAGTCTGAGGAGGATAGGTTTTAATTCTTCCTTGAATGTTTGGTAAAACTCTCCTGTGTAGCCATCTGGTCCCGGGCTTTTATTTGCTGGAAACTTTTTGATGACTGTTTCAATTTCTCCCATAGTTATTGGACAATTGAGATGTTTAGATTCTTCCTGATTGAGTTTTGGAAGGTTATATTTTTCTAGGAATATTTCCAATTCTTGCAGGTTGTCCAATTTGTTGGAATAGAGTTGTTCAAATTATTTTTTAACAATCCATTGTATTTTCACAGGGTCTGTTGTCATTTCTCCTCTTTCATTTCTGATTTTGTTTATTTGGTCTTCTCTCTTTGCTTCTTGGTGAGCCTGGATAGAATTCCATGAATCTTGTTTATCTTTTCAAAGAACCAGCTCTTGGTTTTGTTGATCTTTTGAATTGTTTCTTTGATCTGCAAATTGTTTCTTCTGCTCTAATCTTCACTATTTCCTTCCTTCTGAGTACACTGGGCTTTTCTTGTTGCTCTCGTTCTAGCTCTTTGAGTTGTAGGTTTAGGTAATTTATTACCATTGTTTCCTGTTTTTTGCAGTAGGCTTGTAGGTCTATGAACCTCCCTCTCAAGACTGCTTTCACTGTGTCCCATAAATTTTGTATTATTGTGTTTTCATTGTCATTTGTTGCCATGACGTTTTTTATTTCTTCCTTGATCTCTCTGGTTACCCAGTCATTGTTTAATAGCATGCTGTTTAATCTCCATGTGTTTGATTTCTTTCTATTGTTTTTATTATAGTTTATTTCCAGTTTTATGCCACTGTGGTCTGAGAAAATGCTTGATATGATGTCTATCTTTTTGAATTTGAAGAGACTTTTCTCACGACCCAACATATGATCTATCTTTGAAAATGGCCCATGTGCACTGGGGAAGAATATATATTCTGTGGCTTTGGGGTGAAATTTTCTGAAGATGTCAATTAATTCCATCTGGTTTAGTGAGTCATTTAGGATTTATGTTTCTTTGCTGATTTTTTGTTTAGAGGATTTGTCCAATGGTGACAGTGGGGTCTCTTACTATGATTGTATTGCTGTCAATTTCTCCCTTAATATCCTCCAAGAGTTTTTATATGTATTTAGGTGCTCCTATATTGGGTGCATATATGTTTACCAGAGTTATTTCTTCTTGTTGGATTGTTCCCTTTAGTATTATGAAGTGGCCTTCTTTATCTCTTATTATGTCCTTCACTTTGACATCTAATTTGTCACATATAATTATTGCAACCCCAGCTTTTTTTTCATTTCCATTTGCCTGAAATACCATCTTCCATCCCTCCCCTGTAAGCCTGGTCACCCCTAACTGCCCTCCCCTCTTGGCCATCTTTTGGTGGCCATCTTGTGTCCACATGGGGGTAAGATCTTTTGACCACATGAGGGAAGTCCTCTTGTGTGTTGGAGATTGTCAATCTGCATATTACTCTTTTATTAGACAGGATAGAGGCCTGCTGCATGAGTGGGGCCAGATAGTTTGCCCTGAAGGGTGTCCTGAATCAGTGTGGGTGTTCTTTTGGGGTGGCCTTGGCAAGGGGCCTGTGATGGTTTGCTGGCTAGCCACGTCCCCTGATGACCCAAGCAGAAGCCCTGATATGGAGGATTTATTTATCTTCTACAATTGAAACTTTGTAGCCTGGAGCAGAGCCAAGCTTTCTGCTCGAACAGCCATTGAAACTTTGTTGCCTTAAGCGGAGGCCTGGGTCCACCAGGGTGTGTGGAAAGCTTGGCTTCCTCCATTACCAGGGGCAACTCAAGCCTCCCTCCTGCTCTCTCTGTGGCCATAGCCATTTGGTTGGGTTAATTTGCATACTCACTCTGATTGGCTGGTGGGTGTGGCTTATGGGTATGGCTTGTGGGTATAGTGGAGTTGTGGTCATTTTGCATATTACTCTTTTATTAGATAGGATGAATTAGGACACAGATAAATGAAATATCTTTGTAATAAACTTTATTGTATCCTTTGCTCTCAAATTTATCTGAAATATACTGTGAATCAAATTCCATCATTGCTGGATGGCAGCAGCTTTTTTGCATCAAAAGAGATAGTATAGCTATTTCTAAGTCTTTATTAGACATCATACTGTAGGTCTATAACTCCCAGAAATTTATGAAATACACATGGAAAACAGAATATAAAATAAGAAGTCGCATTGTGTTATAGACAAAGACAGAATAACATAGAAGTTATAATAATAAGGTGATATAATTTAACATTTTTTAACCAAACACACCAGAACTTATATGTCAATAGGGAATTTCCCCCTTCAAAGTAGCTACCTGGATGGCTCTATATTTTATACTTATTCCAATGATCTTCACATTGCTCTAGATATTTTGTGATTACTTTTTCTGGGATTACTTTTAAAGAACTTTCTTTTTAGCATTTTTAAATGGTGCTGAATTATATTTGTCAAGAAAAGTTTGACTTCAATTTAAGGCAGTTTGTAGCTTGGGTTGGTAGGTGATGGTTTATGAGATTTGAATCCTAGATAAGAAATTACTTTACGTATATTCAAGACATAGACTGGTTTACTTGTGAGCATTGTAAAAAAAAACTCTAAAGACCAAGAATCTGCAAAGAGAGATAACTAATACTTTAGCTGTAACTTGCCATTGGACTAAATACCTGAGCATGTAAAGTAACCCTTTTGCAGAGGAAAAGGGGTCTTTAGGGCCTTTGGAGCTTTTGCTTTTTGACCCAAAGGAGAGCAAAGAGTGAGGGCGCCTGATGTCAAACACTGTTTCCCAAGTTCACAATCCCATAGTCCACAGAATTACAGTTAAAAAAACATTTTATTCTTCAACAAAATTAAAATGGTTGAGACCAGAATGAGGCCATCATTGACTTCCTGGAGAATCCCCTGTGGTCTGTCTTGTGAAATGCTCAGGGCAGTGCAGAAAGGCCTGTGCAGCAGCAGCAGCAGCACAGGTCGTTTCTCCTGGGCATTTCAAGGGCATCTCCCTCATATCATGGCTGCCTCATCCCATGACTGTTCTTGAAAACACAGAGGCTCAAAGGACGGCCACCGTGGTCATTGGATAGCAGGAACAGTGGATTCGTTAACGATCAAAGCTGGTGCTGTGAGAGTCCTGATGTTATTTTTAACATCTCGGGTTCCTTTACCTGTGATTCTTAGTAAGGTCATTATCAGAATGTTGTAAGAATTTAGTTGGATAAAAGTTTGGCCTCCAGAATATCAGGTGTTCTTGCTCTTTGCTCTCCTGTGGAGCAGGAGCCAGTTCCCTCACACAGCTCCTCTTATGTCTCATTTCTATGAGGTGGATGAGGCTGTTTTCCTCCTCAGGGTCTCTGTTCCAGACGTGCTGCTCTTTGAAAGAAAGAAAAGTATTTCAAACTATCCTGCTGTTAATATAAAAATGATCAATGTGCTTTTTGGTCAAAAGATATGTTTTCTCAAAGTTCTTTCTACTTTATTTCATTTCCATCTCCCTGAAAGAATAAGAATCCATTTTTATGTCATTAAGAACAAATTAATGTTCTTAAGGAAGTTTTTTTTCCTGATTATAAAGTTTGTTCATTTTTATTTTGGGAATAGGGAGATTCAGATGACACTGGCATTGGTGACAACTTTGCTAAGACTAAGAAGGATGGCCCTGGAGATGAAGTTTTGCATCAATAGAAATTCTTTCCAATAATAAGGGATCTAGTGTATTTAGACAGTACCAATAATATTAGTGACAACAACAGCAATAAACATGGACACCTTTTAATAATTTTCTCTGTGTTCATTTCCATTTTTTCTATCTGTTTTTTTTTCTCATTTAATCTTCATATCACTATATAGTATAACCAGGAATATTTTACAAATGAGAAAAACAGCACAGAAAGGTTAAGTGATTGCCCACTGTGATACTTAGAGCATAGAAAAGGTGAGATTTGAACAGAACCAGACTGATCCCACAAACCCCAGGTTTTCCTATAACACTGCTCTAGCTCCTTAATTTGCCAAAATAAAGCATGTAATTTCTCAGAGTGCAGAACTGTCCTCCTGAAACTAGTGATAATAGTGGGGCCAGGACTAGAAGTATGTCCAAAATTCTACCTTTGACAGACTCCTTGACCTACAATTAGATGAACTGCCTAATTCATTCCATAGTGCTTTCTACTTACCTCATCACAGACTTTCACTCTGTATTTCAATTTCCTGTCGACCTCACTGTTTTCTCCAGTAAACGCCAAGTTCTTTGAAAGGACAGTATTTCATTAAAAATTGGATCTATAATATATAGAAAAGTAACCAGAATATAATGTCACTTGGTAGCTATTTGTTGAATTTATGAATAATCTCAAATGGAATGGGGATATGTAATGCATAGAAAATCCATTTAAATCCTGATTCTAGGATGCTGGCAGGCACAATGAGTTGCCAATTCCCTGCTCCATAGGTCACCAAGTGTATGTATAGGATGGAGATAGATATATACTATAAACATAAAAACTGATGTGTCTGGCTCTTTAAATATCTAGGCTGTATCAATCACAGTTAAGATATTAATAAAATTTAAGATCCTTGTCTTAGCTGGTTTGCTCAGTGGTTAGAACATTGGCCCATGGACTAAAGGATCCCATGTTCAATTCCAGTCAAGGGCACATGCCTGAGCTGTGGGCTTGATTCCCAGTAGGAGGCATGCAGGAAGCAGCCAATGAATGATTCTCTCCCATCATTGATGTTTCTCTCTCTCTCTCTCTCTCTCTCTCTCTCTCTCTCTCTCTC
>JAAGEH010000393.1:56858716-56918026 GCA_011751065.1 Lasiurus cinereus
TCTCTCTCTCTCTCTCTCTCTCTCTCTCTCTCTCTCTCTCTCTCTCTTTCCTCTCCCTCTTCATTCCTCTCTGAAATCAATTAAAAACATTTTAAAAAATTTTAAGATCCTTGATCATTGGCTAAAAGAATTGGCTCTGAGATAAAATAAACAGAACCCAGAGATTTCAATTTTCAAGCCTTCCCTTCCTCATGAAATGACTAAGTGAATATGAAGAAGGCATTGGGTGCAAGGACATATTGTCCGGATGTTGAGTTGCAACTAGTAGCCCACACGCATGAGGAATCTGGGTCAGCCAAGCTTAGTATTAGTTTCTACCAGTTTAGGAAATAACTAAGATTTCCCAACATCCAGCAGACAAATTTCTTTCTTCTTCCTTCTGCTTCTGGCACCTGCTGCTTGGAGTTCTGATAGAGCACCTTTCTCCTTTTCCTTGTCTGAGTGATATCCAGCAAGGTAACAGAATAAAACATCCCTCTCTCCACAGAAACCATTTGTTTTTCATCTGGGAAAAAAGTGCCTTTATGGAAGCTGTGGGATCCAGGTAGGAAAATGAGGAGAACTGTTTTGAGAAGACATGCCCACAACCAGGTGGCTGACTCACCAACAATGTATGGTCCTGACTGCATATCCAGAACTCCCCACTTCCTCGACGGAACCCCATTTGGATTTGGTTCTGTCACCAACATCATATGCTATGGGACCTGGGAGGTGCCTTTCCCACTCTTGCTTTTCTAATAGCCACACAGACCTCAATAGATTCTGAAGTGGCATGTGAACTGGCTCCAGTCCCTCTTGGCCATGGTCTGGGAGTCCTGGAAAAACACTGAATTAGGCACTCATTTACAGGTGGGAGAGCCTTTGTCAAAGTCCAAGAGTCCAACAGAGAAATCCCTGCTCATGGTTGGAGCAAACAAACTAGAGATTGAGTGCACTGGAGGTGGTAGGAGAACAGTTTTACTTTATTCACATTATCTCCCCACACACAAGGAAGCACAGCTCAATGCCAAGTGATCTTCTTAGCCCATGTATTCCCCCATGGGGGAAAGTTAGAGTGTTAGAGTAAGCACTCAACTCCCTCAGCTTTGTGGAATGCTGACATGAAGGCCTGATTCTCTCTTACTTCATCCAGAGTATTGAGCTGTGAGCTGCACAACTGGGAGGTGGTGAGTGGCTGGAAGAACAGCAGCCAGGATTCGGAATAAAAGGCACCACAGAGAAGTAGATCCTATTAAGAGACTCTATCAGGGCTCCTTTTCTCAAATCCAGGAAGAGCTTTGGACATGCATGTTCATGAAGCTCATGGGTCCCCAAACAAAGTCAATTTAAAGAGACCTTCTCCAAGATACTTTAAAATAAAACTGTCAGAAATCAGAGACAAAGAGTCTTAAAAGCAGCAAGACAAAAGAAGCTTGTAATTTCCAAGAGAACTCCCATAAGGCTGTCAGTGGGCTTCTCAGGAGAAACCTTACAGGCAAGGAGAAACTGTGATGATATATTCAAAACTGCCAACAATAAATACTATATCCAGTGAAATTGTCCTTCAAAAGGAAAGATAAAGACTTTACCAAACAAAGCTGAATGAGCTCATTACAAGAAAGACTGAATGTACTGTAGTTCTTCAAGCTGAAATGAAAGGACACTAATTAGTAACATGAAAATGCACAACACAATTGTCAAGGTAAAGGTATAGCAAAATTCCAAATACTCTAATACTGTAATATGGTGGTGTGTAAACCACCTAACTCTCATATAAAAGTTAAAAAAAAGTATTTAAAATAATTTATTAACAAATGTGCAAAAAGGTAAATTGTGACATCAAAAACATAAAAGGGGAGGTGAAAAGGATAGAAATTTTGTATGAAATCAAAGGTTAATAGTGTAAAGTAGAGAGTTATATCTATAATACATTTTATGTAAGCCTTATGGTAACATAAAGCAAAAATATACAGTGGATACATGATTATTAAAAGACAAGAGATAACAAGTGTTAAAGATAATATAAGGAGAAAAGGGAATTCTTACGCATTATTGGTAGAAATGGGAATTGGTACAACCACTAAGGAAAATAATATTTAGGTTGCTCAAAAATTTGAAAACAGAATGACCATATACTCTAACAATTCCACTTCTGCATGTATGTGTGTGTGTGTGTGTGTGTGTGTGTGTGTGTGTATAATCACAATCTTGAACATGTATCTGCATCTTTATATTCATTGCAACATTATTCACAATAGTCATGATATGAAAAAAAAATCTGTGTTTATCTCTGAATAAATGGTTAGAAAAAAAGATACACACAATAGATATTTAGTCATGAGAAAGAAATCCTGCCACTTGCAACAATATAGATGGATTATTATGGCATTGTGCTAAGTGAGATAAGTCACACCTAGAAATACAAATACTGTATGATTTTACTTATATGTGAAATCTAAAACAGCTGAATTCACAAAAATAGGAGCAGAATAGTGGTTGCCAGAGCTGGAAAAGAGGAGATGTTGGTCAAAGATACAAAATGCCAGTTATAAGATGAATACATTCTGGGAATCCATGTGCAGCATGGTGACTATAGTTAATAATACTGCATTATATATTTGAAAGTTCCTAAGACAGTAGATTTTAATGATCTCACCAACACAAAAAAAAGGTGGTAATTATAGGAGGTGATAAGGTAATTGCCTAATTCTATTGTAGTAGTTATTTCACAATAAATGCATGTATAAAAATCATCACGTTGCAAAAATAAGGCAATGATATTTGCCAGTTATATCTCAATAAAATGGAGGAGAAAAAGAATTCTCATGTCTCACTTTGTATCTATTGAATAAAAAACTCTGATGATGTGGCTCAAAATTATTCTCAAGGACTATTGCCCCAGAGAAATGTTTCCTATTCACAGGCCTAATCTTTCTTCTCCCTCTGTTGTCTTTTGAGTTTAGGGCAGTCAGACCTAACTTTTATTTACTTTCTGTTCCTGAATCATGCTCCTCTGTTTGTTTGAATTTACCTGAATTCCAGATTACTAACCTATCAGTTGATTTAAAAAATACTGCCTGGTCAAATCCAGCTTACCTGCCCCCATATGTTTAAGTCCTATTGAAACTGTGTGATGGTACATGAGTCACTGTCTACCAAGTAACAGCATTGCTACATGCCTCTAGCTATAGCATGACTAATAACTGGGCAGAATAATCCTGAAACACAGAAGCTTACCTCACACAGCAATTTGTATCTTAGCATGCCTTTAAGAAGTATCCTTTATTTATCGCAACTTCAGTCATTTCTATTCCCCTCTCCAAAATAATCCTAAGCAATTGAGAAACAACTTCAGAAATAAATCAGAGCATTTTCCTGGTAAATCAAACTAAGAGGGTTTTGAAATCTAGTGTCCTATTGAATATCAACTACTTCATCACACTGATGGTAGATGCTTTTTTGAAGCCAATGAGAAGTATATAAAACCTAATGGCACCCTTGATATAAGTCTAGTCATTTTGCATTTATAGGCCTACATTTGAAGGCACAGGGCAACTGTGTACTAAGGTCTGAAGGAAATTTTGAAGATAATATAGAGCAAATTTGAGATTCTGGAGACATTTTTATTTTAAAAGAAACATCAACTGTTAATTTTGATGAAAAAAATACATCAGAGATCAATGTGTATCTTTACCTCCATGTTCCTTCAGGGCAGATTCTTCCTCATCAACTAATTAGTTTGGAGTTTGATAAAACATATGTTTGAGAAATGAGTGAGATGATATTGTCAGCGACTGGCTGCCTGTTAGTTCAGCCTTTTAGCCCTGCAAACTCCTTATGGATGAGACTGAGTAGGGAGGGTTTTTGGAGGATCCTGCAGGCATGTTGATGGTATTGCATAATTGACACCAGGAAAGCCTTGTGCTAGCAAATTCACAGGTGCAGCAACAAGGAGAATGAGATGACTTTTCTGAGTAGGCAGAGCTGGTGAGAAGCAACTCATCCAATGGTTCCTAAATGTGAGCACTACATCTTCAGTCCTACAATATTACCACCAGAACATGCCTAATCTTAAGGGCATGCTCTGTAAATACCTATATCTGAGCACACTGGATGAACTGGTAGTAAGGTGCCAGAAGCCAACTTGCACATGGTTTTTATGTTTCTGTTTTATTTTTCTATGTTTTGTCCAGAGGATTCTTGGAAATTATTTAAGTTGGAAGGCTGAATAGTGTTTACCTAAGATATTGGAACTCATTCTGTACAAGTCATATATCTGAGCCCTAAGGAGTAAACTGAAAGTCCTGTTTCAGTATGGCATTCATTAAGGAGCGGAGTTTGGGTGAGAAAAAGCTTCCATAGGTGGAGGAGGTAGCCTCATGCCTACTTCTATGTGAGGCTTTGGCAAGGCAACAACAACATTGCCAGCACAGCTCAACACAGCACTGAGGACAACACCTACATTACAGGCATTAGTGTTGTTAGCCATGGGAGCTGCCCTTTCATAGCTACTGATCATGAAAGAGAAAAGCAAACAAATCACCATGAGTCCAGAGAGACTCAGAAAACTTGCAGAGGGATGAAGTTCCGAGGAAGAGTACCAGCAGATTTATGTTATCCCATATTTATGCAAATATTGGTAAAGCTTGAGTTATAAAAAAAACAGACAAAAAACCTAAGGTCCATGAAACCTATTAGCATGCCAATTTTGCTTCTTTTCCTATGTCATCTGTTTGTTCCAAACCTTCTGGAAACTCCACTTCTACAGGATAAACTCCAAACACCTTATCATGTAATTCCAGATCATTAGGTCTACCCCAGTCTAACACAGTAATATTCTCATTCCTCTCTCTAAATTGCATGCTAGCTACATACTGATTTCTAGTGTTCTTGGATGTGTGTTTTCTCTCTTCTCTTCCTCTGCATATTCTTTGCTTGTCAAAGCCCAGGTTAAGCACTGCCATTTTTTAAAGTTTTTATAATTACCTCAGCCCACAGTAATCTTTTATGTCCAAATTTTATTTTAGCCTCCTTGATATTTATTCATTTAACTTTTAGCAGACATCACCTTGTTAGTCATCTTTTTATGTAATATTTTGTTAATTTCCTTGATTGTATCATAAAACCATTTACTTCTCCTCAGCCTCGTGCTGGGCCTTGCCCACTCCTTTCCAACAGAAAAGGAGTATTACTGATGATCTGACAATGGTATCTCAGTGTGACTGCCTCATGATTCTTTTTGTTGAGATATGAGAGCAGAGAAGAAAGCCCCAGTGAATGGCTTCTCAGCACATAAGCACAGTCATCAGTACTTTGACTCTCATTAATTCTTCCCCCTCATTAATTCTTCCACCCTACTAACTGGGTTTTCAGATCATTCCAGAGAGTGGATAGTTTGAACCATTTGTTGACTTTCTGAATGTAAGTGTGGTACCCTGAGGCCAGGATGAAATCATTGGGCTAATTTTCATTTTTTAACATAAATTTCCTAAAGCCTAGATTTGCTTTCTTGGAATAAAGTCATAGAATAAAAAATTGTCAAAGGTGAGAAGAAACATATGTGACACATTATTAGTATTTCCACTGTCATCTTAATCAATGAGTCAGTGAATTTTGGTTTGAATCATGTTCTTATATTTATAATAACTGTTTGACCATGGACAGGTTATAAGACTATCCTCAACAGAAAATTGCCAATAATATTTCTTACTTAGAAAGCTATTGATGGAGATTAAGTAGGTAAACATATGTGAAGTACCAGGAGTCAAAATTTATATATAGCAGTGTGCTAACTAAAATATCAATTATTATCAACCAAGTAGTTACATTAATTATATTGTAATGGGCACCAAAAATATGAGTTATCATACATTGTCTTTTTCCTGAATACTATTAAATTCAGTGAGAAAATTGAACATAAGTGTAAAAATGTGCAAAAAAAATGTGTAAAATTCCACTTTTCTGGTAAGTTCTAGGTCATATTAAAGCTATGAAAAAGACCTAGGTGGTTTGGCTTAGTGGATAAAATGTCAGCCTGTGGACTGAAAGGTCCCAGATTTGATTCCAGTCAAGGACATATGCCTGGGTTGCGGGCTCTATCTTTGTAGGGGGTGTGCAGGACACAGCCCATCAATGGTTCTCTCTCATCATTGATGTTTCTATCTCTCTCTCCCTCTCCCTTCAATAAATCCCTGAAATCTCTGAAATCAATAAAAAATATGTTTTTTAAAAAAGCTTTAAAAAAATGACACATATACTACATACTCTCAAGGAGGAATCGATGCTTCCAGGGAACTATATTTAATGTGTAGTGAAAATATAGGGAAATTAGTTGCATATATGTTACATGAATATCAGAGTCTTTTTGTTTACAAGTAGTAACTTTGAAAAAGTTCAAACTTCCTTAAGCATAAAAGGCAATATATTGTTTTTAATGTCAATAGATTCACACTAAGGAATTCAGGGTCACTAGTCACCTCTTGGTGTATATAAATTAAGTTGTAGAATGTACAAACCACATGGCTCTATGCAGTGGACCTGCATTGGGTAAGATCAGGGCTAGTGGGTTACTAGTTTAAGGTCATCAAGAACCAGATTTTTTCTGTCTTTCCTTTCTGCTTGCTTCATTGGCTTTATTCTTTGGATTGCAGTTTAGTTCATGATGATTATTGAAGTTTCATGTTTTTTGTCCAAAATGATAAAGGATTATGATTATTGTAGATAGATAGATAGATGATAGATAGATAGATAAAGTGGGTAAAGGAGACAGAGAATCAATTATCTTTTCATCTGACTGGGCAGATATATTCACTTAGACAAGTACAATATCATGTGTGATTGACTTAAGTTTGGGTCTTTAAACCATTGATGATCATGGTTGCCTCAGACTAACCAGGATACACCTTTGGACCTAAGGTCATAACTTGAACCTCGTGGTTACTACACAAATAATAAAAGATGGAAAATATATTGGAAGTCAAACACAATGTCTAAACTGGGCCTCAGTACAATATGAGACTAATTAGCCTCATGGCTTTTTGTACACATTACAGGCTTGGTGCATGAAATTCGTTCAGGAGAGGGTGTCCCTCAGGCCAGCCTACACCTTCTCCAATCTGGGATCCCTTGAGGGATGTCCGACTGCCCTGCCTGGATTGGGCCTAAACGGGCAGTCAGACATCCCTCTCACAATCCAGGACTGCTGGCTCCCAACTGCTCACCTGCCTGCCTTCCTAATTGCCCCTAACCACTTCTGCCTGCCAACCTGATCACCCTCTATCCACGCCCCTACCAACCTGATTGATGTCTAACTGCTCCCCTACCAGCCTGATTGCCCCTAATTGTCCTCCCCTGCAGGCCTGGTCACCCCTAACTGCCTTCCCCTACAGTTCTGGTCCCCCCAACTGCCTTCCCTTGCAGGCCCAATCCCTCCCAACTGCCCTCTCCTGCTGACCATCTTGTGGTGGCCATCTTGTGTCTACATGGGGGCAAGATCTTTGACCACATGGAGGCAGCCATCTTGTGTGTTGGACTGATGGTCAATTTGCACATTATTCTTTTATTAGTTAGGATAGAGGACTGCTGCATGGTGGGGGACATCTTGTTTACCCTGAAAGTATCCCAGATCAGGGTGGGATTCCCTTGGGGTATGGAATGGCCTGGGCAAGGGGCCTGTGGTGGTTTGCAGGCCAGCCACACACCCCAGTGACCCAAGCAGAAGCCCTGATATCTGGGATTTATTTATCTTCTACAGTTGAAACTGTGTAGCTTGGAGCAGAGACTAAGGCAGGCCAGAATGTGCAGGAAGCTTGGCATCCTCTATTGCCAGGAAAATCCAAGCCTCCTATTTGCTCTTTGGCTGCAACCATGTTGGTTGGGTTAATTTGCATACTCACCCCTGATTGGCAGGCAGGCATGGCTTGTGGGTTTAGATGAGCTATGGTCAATTTACATATTACTTTTTATTAGATAGGATTTTTTCTTTTATCAATACTCTTCATCACTTTCCACAGACACCACAAATACTGGATACTGGACACCATTGGAAGTTGTATCATGGCTGGGGCAACATGATCCTTCCCTGCTGCTTCAAGTCATCCCCTCCCAATTCAGTCAGAGCAGGCAATCTGACAGTCAACATCAGCCATGTGCTTTACATGAAGGCAGCTGGTAAATTGGAATGATATGAGTAGACTCATATGTTGGGTAGTTTCCCAAACTTCTAAATCAGTTATAATTCATTAAGGACCCAGTGCACCTTGGAAGGAACTGTGGGCTGTGAGGCTGTGGTGAGCATAGGGGTGGGTCTCTGCCCATCCTCTGTGTCCCTTCCCAGACCTTCCCACCACAGCTCCTGAGCCCCTGTCTGCCAGAAGCCCCATTCCCATCACCGCCACTCCCATGCACTAACAGTGCTGGCCCTACTTGCACCTGCTGACAGCATGAAGCAATTGGAGCCAACGCCAGCAGTAGGTGTGAGTGGGGGCAGTGCTGCCACCAGGTGCAAGTGGAAGCTGCTTCCCTGGTCACCCCTCAAGAACAGAGGGAGATGGAGAAGCCCTCAGAGGCAACCAGGCTGGCAAGGGGATTATTGAGGGATGACCAAACGACTGAACAAGCAGGCTGCATGTGGTGAACAGGCCAGTGGTAGGGGGACATGAGGAGCAACCAGGCCAAAGAAAATTCTCATAGAGGATAACTCTGACTTAATCCTGCAGCGGAAAGCTAGAGACAGAATAGGTCACACCCAGAGTTCTCTGGACTAAAGACAGGGAAGTCTAACTACTTATGCTCATGCACCCATCACATCCATCAGTCATCGGGTAAAGGATGCTATTGAGTACTTCAGGAAAGCTGTCTCTGGCAGCCTAAGGGCAACCCTTTGACAGATTCACAGTGCAGACTATCAGATATAAAAGCAGACCATGAATCAGTGCATGAAAATGGTGAAGGAATTGAAAAGATATGGATGAAGTACTAATAGACTCTTCCCTAAACATGGAATGTAATTCCCTCAGATCTGGGCTTAGCTTGCTCATTCATTTTCTTCAGGTCACTGCCCAAATGTCACCTTCTCAGTGAGGCCTTTCCTATCAACCCTATAAAGTAATACTCCTCCATCATTCTCTGTCTTCTTATACTAATGCATTTTACATCTTCTCATTGATTAGCAATGTTATAGTATTTACTGGAGGGCCAGTGCATAAAATTTGTGTACAGGTAGAGTCCCTTGCAGCTGCTGACTGAAGACCAGGACCACCCTTCCCATGGTTGGCCAGCCAGCCCTACTCCTTGACCAAACTCTCGGTTGAACACCTGGTTGAGGGAACAAATTTTCATATTAGACTTTTATTACTGTGTATGTGTCTAGTGTGTATGTACCTCCATTAGAATATAAGGTTCATATAAACAAGAATGTTGCCTAGTTGGCATTGCTCAGCAGTTGAGCATTGACCTACGATCCAGAAGGTCACGGTTTCATTCCTAGTCAGGGCACATGCCAGGGTTGTGAACTTGATCTCCAAAAAGGGTCATGCAGGAGACAGCAGATCAATGATTCTCTCTCATCATTGATGTTTCTATTTCTCTCTCCTTTTCCCTTCTTCTCTGAAATCAATAAAAATATATTTTAAAAATGAATAAATAAATCCCTAACTGGTTTGGCTCAGTGGATAGAGCGTCAGCCTGCAGACTAAAGGGTCCCACGTCCAATTCTGGCCAAGGCATGTACCTTGGTTGCAGGCACATCCCCAGTAGGAGATGTGCAGGAGGCAGCTGATCAATGTTTCTAATTCTCTATCCTTCTCCCTTCCTTTCTGTAAAAATATCAATAAAATATATTTTAAAATATTAAAAAATAAATAAATAGAAATAAGCACTTTGTTTTGTTTATTGCTGTATGCCCAGAAATTGGAAGTTTCCTGACCCATAGGAGACAATAGTAGACACTCAATAAATATGATTGAATGAATGCATGAATGAATGAATTGATTAAGTTGGAGAATTAGGCAAAGACCAAATCAGATAAGGCCTTGTGGCAGACAGGGGCTCAGGAGCTGTGGTGGGAAGGTCTGGGAAGGGACACAGAGGACGGGAAGCCATTGCTGTTTGCTCTACCCTGAGATTCCACCCCACTCAAGCTGTGCGCAGAGGCTTGGTGTAAGAATGGACTGGTTCTTTGAATTCTAAACTTACCTCACAAACTGCAGCTGAGTCAGAAAGACCAAGAACATCAAAAGTAGGCCTAAGGCCCCACAGCAATTGCATTGCTTCAGAGCTGGGCCTCATCTAAAACCCAAACAAAGAAGAGGAATCTGTAGATCTGTCGGAAACCAAATATTGTTCTCACTAGATGGATGTAAACAGGAAGCCAGAAGGCTGGTCAACCTTAATTGCTCTGAAAGGTCAGAGCTATTTACTCACTGTTTTGTTGAAACATTATTGGTTGAAGCAACCTCTATGTTTGTTTCTTGTTAATTTCTGTTTTTGTTATTTCCTGCCTAAAGGCTAGGGGTGTGTCCCAAAGCCTTAATAAAAGGGAGAAAAAGGCCAGAGCAAGTGGCAGTCCTTTCCACTAGAGGAAGGCTCCCGCCTGGCCCCCCAATATCGCCAAATTTATGCTTTCAGTCTCTCATTTCGTTTGCGTGCAGCCTCCTTCAGAACCCGAACCCTGACCCGGGAACCCTGAACCACGCGGGACGTGGAAAGAGGTTCCCACATAGATCCATACATACCACCTGCTGGGTAGCCTAAGGCAGAGGCTAAATTAGCACCTCCTTAGAGATCCAAGAACCAGTGTACCCAGGGGTCAGAGTAGGATTATCCAAATTACAACTCCTCAGATCCATAAGGGACATACTCAGGGGGCAGACTCAGTGAGCACCAAAGCCTTACTGAATCAAGTCTTGCCTTATAAAGGTATCTCCAGCACAGAAGTTCTTCCATTGTAGACACAGCTGATCCTCACAACCAAGTAGCCTGGAAGTCAATTCCTCCCAGTGATACCAACAACAATCAAGAATTAACTACAACAAGACTGTGCCCACAAAGGGATGCAGCAAGAGTGTCCACCTCAGGTAACTGGGGAGACTGAGCCAATGGGCCCTATAGGACACCCAGCACACAAAGCCGCTCTATCAATTCAGGGAAGCAGCCAAAATGTGGAGACAAAGAAACAAGTCACAAATGAAAAAAAAATGGAGGAAAGCAAACAACTGCATATAGAGTTTAAAATTATGGTTATAAGGTTTTTCAAGAATTCTCTAGAAAAGGCTGATAAATTTAGTAAGGCCCTCGAGAATATGAAAAAGGACCAACTAGAAATTAAGCATACACTAAATGAAATATAAAATATTATAGAGATCCAATAGCAGACTACAGGATTGCAAGAATCAAGTCAAAGGTTTGAAATACAAAGAAGCAAAAAACACTCAATCGAAAAAGCAAAAAGCAAAAAGAATCCAAAAATATGAAGATAGTGTAAGGAACCTCTGGGACAACTTCAAGCATACCAACATCAGAATTATGGTGGTGATAGAAGAAGAGAGAGAGCAAGATACTGAAAACCTATTTAGAGAAATAATGACTGAAAACTTCCCGCACCTGGTAAAAGAAATAGACTTACAAGTCCAGAAAGGACAGAGAACCTCAAACAAAAGGAATCCAAAGAGGACCAAACCAAGGCACATCATAATTAAATGCCAAGAGCAAAAGACAAAGAGAGAATACCAAAAGCAGCAGGAGAAAAACAGTTAATTACCTACAAGGGAGCACCCATACAACTGTCAGTTGATTTCTCAACAGAAACTATGCAGACCAGATGGGAGTGGCAAGAATTATTCAAAGTAATGAATAGCAAGAACCCACAACCAAGATTAGTCTACCCAGCAAAGCTATCATTCAGAATTGAAGGGCAGATAAAGAGCTTCAGAGATAAGAAAAAACTAAGAAAGTTCATCATCACCAAACCACTATTATATGAAATGCTGAAAGGTATTCTTTAAGAAGAGGAAGAAGAAAAAGATAAAGATAAAAATTATGAACACTGAATACATATCTATCAATAAGTGAATCTAAAAATCAAGTGAATTAAAAATCTGATGAATAGAATAAACTGATGAATATAATAGAATCAGGGGCATAGAAAGGGAGTGGACTGACAATCCCCGGGGGAAAGGCGGTATAGAGGATGCTGAAAGAGACTGGACAAAAAGCATACACCTATGGATGAGGACAGTGGGGGCAGTGGGGTAAGGGCATGGGGTGGGGTAGGAACCAGGGGAGGGGAACTACGGGGGGGAAAAGAGAAACACTTGTAATAATCTGAACAATAAAGATTTATTAAATTTAAAAAAAGGCACAATTGCCAAAAATAAAATAAAATAAATTTTGTTATTTTTTTTTATAAAATTAGACATATGCTTCATATGACCAAGTAATACAACTTCTGGGTATTTATTCTAGAGAAATAAAACTTATATTCAGTCAAAAACCTAAACTCAAATGTATGCAGTAGCGTTATTCAGAATTGCCAAAAACTGAAAGTAATACAAATATATTTTAGTTGGTGAATGGATAAACAAACATCCACACAATGGAATATTCTTCAGCTACTTCCCCATTAATTCAAATAGTGTTATAGTTAGCTTCTGGTTAGCAGGGACTCTAAACACTTATCAAAATAAAGTTCTTCTGAAACAGAAATAAACTCACAGATAGATATATGGAATAAAAGGGTGGTCTTCAGATGGGAGGGGAGTTGGGAGGATGGGTGAAAAGTGAAAAGGGGATTAAGAAGTACAAATTTGAAGTTATAAAAATAGTCATGGGACCCTGGCCAGTGTGACTCAGTTCATTGAGCATGCACCAAAAGGATGCTGGCTTGATTCCTGGTCAAGGCACTCGGGTTCCATCCCCAGTAGCGGGTGTACAGGCAGCCAATTGATGTTTCTCTCTTTCTTTCTCTTTTTCTCTCCCACATCTTCTCTCTTTGAAATCAATAAAAAATATTTTTTAAATAGTGGTGAGGATATAAAGTACAACATATGGGATATAGTACATAATATAAAAACTGTGTATGGTGTCAAATGAGTATTAGACTTATCAGGATGGTCACTTTGGAAAATATATCAATGTCTATCATTATGTGCACACCTGAAACTAATATAATATTATATATCAACTGTAATTGAAAATAAGTTTTTAAAAATACTATAAAAAGTAGAGCTGTTCTAATACTAATTATCTATGAAAATAACCTTCCGCTATCCCTTAAGAGAGGAAATGACTTCAAAGTTTTGGGGGGCTTTTGTCTGTAATTTTCCATTTGATTTTAAGGAAAAGCATGTGACTACAAACAACTTAATTATTTCAGAATACTTAAATTGGGACCACTTATTCCATGTTAGTGTTGAAATAGACCAAAGTGAGTTTGGCTGAACAGATGAATATAAAATAAGGTTGTGTGTATAGCTTCAAGGTACGTGGCTTGTCAAATAATTGGTTTCTTCTTGTACCATAGTTGCTCCTTATTCTGCTCTCCTTATGCCAGACCCTGTCACTTTTCTCTCATCTCTTGAGTCTGTTGCATACCTTGGCCTCTCAGACTATACTGGCCTATCCTGCTTTAGCCCTGCCCTGGACTCTGCACAGCCCAGGTCTTTGCAATTTGGCTATCACTGCCTGCTGGCCCTGACCTCCATGAAAAGGAATCAGATCTCCCTAGAGAAGGTGGACTTCGAAGAAAGTGTGGGTTCACTGAACAGGAAAATAAAGCCATTCTAAGAAATTAAGATAGCATATGCAAAGACTCCATGGTGGAAGAGAGAGGCAAGGGGGAAATCTGTGTAACCTAAGGGCCAAAGCACAGCATCAATGTTTAAGGACATGCTGTACCGAAAAAACAAACACAAATGTTCAGACTCCTGTGCTATAGCCGCTGCCTCAATCAGCATACCTAAAAATATTTCAGATTTCGACCTTCCTGTGCAGGAACATCAGTTAAATAATGAACTTTCAATAACAGCACACAATGTCATCAGGTTAACAGACACTTCTTCCATTTTCTCCTGCATGTGCTAAATAAATCCATTTACTATTGATCTCCACAGGTAAGTTTCAGCCTTAATGTAATTCTTACTGTCAAAGCAGAGTAAACAGATAGTTCCTTGAAGCACTGAAACATGTTATTTTTTACTCATCAGACGAATCCTCTATGGATTCCTGGGCAACCTGATCCATTTGGTGTTTCATTACAAAAGTAACCAGCTTGGAGGCTTACCATGTCCAGCAGGAGCTGAGCTACAGGGATTGAATGACAATGACAATGTGAGAACTCTAAGGGAGGAAAAACAGGCACATAGAATACAGCCAAGGTTCTAGCAGATTTCTGATTCATGATCACTGCCACCACACATAGATAAGAAAGGATAATTTCTCATCTGAGGTTCTGGCATCTGACCCTGGTGCTCTGAGCAGGGTCATTTTATTTGGCAGTATTGCCATATGAACATGTGGTTGCCAACCCACTGGACAGACTTGTGTGTTCTTGAGTAAATTCCCAATGGCTAGAGCTTGAGAAGGTATGAGGGTCTCAGTTCCATGTGGATATCATTAGCTTCACTTGTCTCTCAGTCATTTAACATGCTGTGTCCTCCTCCAGGAGTACTTCTCCATTCAGTATACTTCACTCTCTTGAACAAGAGGCCCTTTTCTGGCACCATGTTTAGAGCTATAGTTCTCAACTAGTTCCCAGACAAGTAGCATGGATATCACCGAAGGACTTGTTAAAAATACACATTCTTTTTTTTAAAATTAAAGCTTTATTATTCAGATTATTACATTTGTTTCTCTTTTTTCCCCTCCATAGCTCCCCTCTACCCAGCTGCCACCCTTCCCTCTTACCTCCCTCCCGTTGACCTCATCCATAGATGTATGATTTTTGTCCAGTCTCTCCCTGTACACCCCTCACTCCTTTCCCCCTGAGAATTATCAGTCCACTCCCTTTCTGTGCTCCTGATTCTATTATATTCACCAGTTTATTCTGTTGATCAAATTTTTAATTCACTTAATTTTTAGATTCACTTGTTGATAGATATGCATTTGTTGTTCATAATTTTTTATCTTTTACCATTTTCTTCATCCTCTTCTAAAAGTGTACCTTTCAGTATTTCATATAATACTGGTTTGGAGTTTATAAACTCCTTTAGCTTTTTCTTATCTGTGAAGCTCTTTATCTGCCCTTCAATTCTGAATGATAGCTTTGCTGGATAGATTATTCTTGGTTGTAGGTTCTTGCTAATCATCACATTGAATATTTCTTACCACTCCCATCTGGCCTGCATCGTTTCTGTTGAAAAATCAACTGAGAGTCGTATGGGTTCTCCCTTGTAGGTAATGAACTGTTTTTAATATTCTCTTGCTGCTTTTAATATTCTCTCTCTGTCTTTTGCTCTTGGCATTTAATTATGATGTGCCTTGGTATGGTCCTCTTTGGATTCCTTTTGTTTGAGGTTCTCTGTCCTTTCTGGACTTGTAAGTCTATTTCTTTTACCAGGTGCGGGAAGTTTTCAGTCATTATTTCTCTAAATAGGTTTTCAGTATCTTGCTCTCTCTCTTCCTCTGGCACCCACACAATTCTGATGTTGGTACGCTTGAAGCTGTCCCAGAGGCTCCTTACATTATTTTCATATTTTTGGATTCTTTTCTCTTCTTGCTTTTCCAGTTGAGTGTTTTTTGCTTCTTTGTATTTCAAATTTTTTACTTGCTTCTTGCCTTCCTCTAGTCTGCTGTTAGGTCTCTGAATAATATTTTTTATTTCAGTCAGTGTATGTTTAATTTCTAGTTGGTCCTTTTCCATCTCTAGTTGGATCTTTATCATCTCTAATTGATTCTTTTTCATCTCTTCTTGGGACTCACTAACTTTATCCAACTTTTCTAGGATATTCTTGAAAAACCTTATAAGCGTGGTTTTGAACTCTATATCCAGTCATTTGTTTTCCTCCATTTCTTTTGTTTGTGATCCCTTCCCTTGTCTTTGCATTTTCACTATGCCGGGAGAAATTCTGTGTTGGATTTAGCCTTATGATACCAGACTTTCAAAACCACAAAAGCCTCTCTGTTGAGCTTGGAATGGGTGGGGTCTCAGGGCTTAAGGGACTGCCTTGCCTTCCAGTTGGCCCCGCCCTCCACGGCCCATGAGTCTCAAGTGACTGGGTAATCGCTGTAGCAGTCCCTGTGCGCACACGCTTTTGCGCAGTGCCTCTAGACCGCTGCCCCTCCAGCTCCCCTGCGCTCCGGGACCATATGAGTCTGGCTTCCCAAGGTTTCGCCCGAAACTGGGGTTTAGTGGAGTTAGAAATGGCACAATTGGGAGGGTCTGTCTCCCTCCCACTCCTGAAAGCCATTGGCACAATCAGCAGTTGTTCCTTTGCGTGCAGTGCTGTGTGAGCCACCAGACTTCTGATCTTTTGTGACTCCCCTTAATTTCTGTACACTTCTCCCTTTTCACAGTCCAAACTCCCCCCGAATGAGTTTCAGCTGGATCTGGGGTTTAGTGTCGTAGGATAAGGAGTTCAATGCCATTGGGAGTCTCTGTTTCCCTCCCGCTAGAGAAAGCCAGCCAGGTTCTCGGGCACCTGCTCTCTCCACGAGTGCGTCTCCGTACCTCAGCTTTTTGTAGCTCCTCTTAGTCTCTGTGAGCCTCTCTCTTTCCTTCTAGTTCTAGAATTTCCACTCAGCCAGATTTCCTGTGGTTCTGGATGATGTCTGTTCTGTCTTTTAGTTGTAGTTTTAACATTGTTGTGCGAGGCAGCAGTGTAGATGTTTACCTATGCCACCATCTTGGATTCCTCCAAAAATACACATTCTTGAACCACACACCAGACCTACTGAATCAGAAACTCAGTGGTGTGGTGCTCAGATATTTGTGTTCTAATAAACTTTTCAAATGACTCTCACATTCCAAAATGTGAGAATTACTGCTTTCAGGGCCCAATTCTGGTCATCTCCTAGCAGTGCCCCTCTTCAGAGAAAGGGAATTCTAGAGATCATACCTTCCTCCTCTAGACCTCACTCTTGGTATCTGAAACCCCAACATTCCTTGTCCATCTGGCCTCATGCTTACTTTCAGGGTCAGTCTTCTCTGGGTTTGTCATTAGGGCTGGCCTGTCCACCAGAGTGCAAATTCCTAGGTCTGAGAGTTAGGCAATAGTGAAGTGGGTAGGGGAGGATCATGTGGAGGGAGCTGTCTATCTACGTATGTGCAACAAGGCATCATACAAGGCTGAGGGAGCTTGTCTTGGGCCAGGGAAGGGCCAGGCATCAGCTGTGCCTAGGTTGCTCCATTTCAACATAGGATTCAATAAGTGTCCGAGAATTTTGAATTTGAGCCTAGAGTTCCAGGTTGTTATAAAGGTAATTTTTTTCAAAGTAAAAACAAAATAAAACAAAACAAAACACTTAGCTGATTTAACAGTTTGTTAGTTTGAGTTAAATTTTCAATAGACCTGCAGAAGATACAGGGGCTTGTTTGCTTACCTATTTGCTTTTCTTCTGCTTAAATATGAGGCCTCAGCTTAAATATCTTTTCATTGCTGAAACTCTCCTTGTGCCTTTATGCTTTAGTAGAGGCCCCTAATTTGTGCTTTCATATTTTCTGCAATCCCTTATCTTGTAACTCATCAATTGTACTATCAACTCTTATGTAATTGTATACCTATTTCCTCTAACAAACTATGAGTTCCAAGTGGATATGTTTCTATATCCAGCCCATAGCATAGCATAATGACTGGCATACAGTATATCCAATGAACAAATAATGAAGGAATAAATTATATAGCCTTTACTATATGAAAGGTGCTATTATAAGTGTTTTTATTGATTTTGAGAGATAAAGAGAGATGTGTTATTCCACTAACTTATGTACTCATTGGTTGATTCTTGTATGTGTACTGACTGGGGGTAAAACCTGCAATCTTGGAATATCAGGACACACTCTAAACAACTGAGCTGCCTGTTCAGGGTCTCTAAGATTTTTGAAATAATAATTTATGTAATCCTCACAATAACTCTGTGAAACAGATAGTATCATTATTACTATTTTAAAAGTAAGAAGAAGAAGAAGAAGAAGAAGAAGAAGAAGAAGAAGAAGAAGAAAACCTAAGTTTAGAGAGACTAAGGAACTCCCCAGAATCTATACATAAATGTCAGAATCAAGTTTAAATATAGTAGAAACCAAGATGGCAGCATAGGTGAACCCCTAAGCTGCTGCCTCACACAACAATTTCAAAATTACAACTAAAAGACAGAAAAGACACCATCCAAACCAGAGGAAAGCTGGCTGAGTGAAAATTCTACAATTAGAAGGAAAGAGAGGGACTCACAAAGACTCAGAGGAGGTGTACAAATCTGAGGTACTGAGACACACTCATGGAGAGGATGGGTAGAGGAGGATCTGGCTGGCTTCCTCTAGCAGGAGGGAGACAGAAAAACCCAACTGCATTGAACCCCACTTCTGACTGCACTGAACCCCAGTTCCAGGCGAGACTCATATGGGGGAATCTGGACTGTTGTGAAAAGGAAGGAGTGCAGGGAAACTTAGGGGATCCTCAAAAGACAGAGGTCTAGGGGTGCACAATAGTGCACATGAAAGTGTGCATACAGAGCACTGACTGCTGATTGTGCTGCTGGCTTAAGCAGGAGGAAAATAGAACCTCCCAATAGCTTTGAAATCCAGGTCCAACTGCACTGAACCACAGTTTCAGAAAAAACCCTATGGACCCAGTCTTATATGGGTCCCTAGAGTGCATGGAAACACAGGGGAACTGGAAAGGCAGAGATCTGGAGGCAAGTACACATGTGCAGACACAGCTGATCCTCAGAAACAATTGGCTTGGAGGTCAATTCCGCCCAGTGATACCAACAACAATCAAAACTTAACTACAACAGGACTGTACACACAGTTCACAAAGGGGTGCACCAAGAGTACCCACCTGAGGTAACTGGGGAGGCAGAGCTACTGGGCCAGATAGGACACCTAGCACACAAAGGTACTCTACCAACTCAAGGAAGAAGCGAAATATGCGGAGACAAAAGAACAGATCACAAACAAAAGAAATGAAGGAAAACAAACGACTGGATATAGAGTTCAAAACCACAGTTATAAGGTTTTTTTAAGAATTTCCTAGAAAAAATGGATAAATTTAGCGAGACCCAAGAGGAGATGAAAAAGGACCAACTAAAGATGAAAAAGGACCAACTAGAAACTAAACATACACTGACTGAAATAAAATATACAGAAACCTAACAGCAGACTGGAGGAATGCAAGAATCAAGTCAAAGATTTGATATACAAAGGAGCAAAAAACACTCTACTGGAAAAGAAAAAAGAAAAAAAATCCAAAAACATGAAGACAGTATAAGAAGCCTCTGGGACAACTTCAAGGGTACCAACATCAGAATTATGAGAGTGCCAGAAGAACAGAGAAAGCAAGATACTGAAAACCTATTTGAAAAAATAATGACTAAAAACTTCCCCGCCTGCTGAAAGAGATAGACTTACAAGTCCAGGAAGTGCACAGAACCCCAAACAAAAGGAATCCAAAGAGGACCACACCAAGACACATCATAATTAAAATATCAAGAGCAAAAGACAAAGAGAGAATATTAAAAACAGCAAGAGAAAAACAGTTAATTACCTACAAGGGAGCATCAAGCTGATTTCTCAACAGAAACTATGCAGGCCAGATGGGAGTAGCAAGAAATATTCAAAGTGATGAATAGCAAGAACCTACAACCAAGATTAGTCTACCCAGCAAAGCTATCATTCAGAATTGAAGAGCAGATAAAGAGCTTCACAGATAAGAAAAACTAAAGGAGTTCATCAACACCAAATGAGTATTATATGAAATGCTGAAAGGGATTCTTTAAGAAGAGGAAGAAGAAGAAAATGGTAAAGGTAAAATTTATGAACAACAAATAAATATCTCTCAACAAGTGAATCTAAGTGAATTGAAAACCTGATGATCAGAATAAACTGGTGAATATAATAGAATTAGAGGCATAGAAAGGGAGTGGACTGATAATTCTCAGGGAGAAAGAGGTAAGGAGGGTGCAGGGAAAGACTGGACAAAAGTCATATACCTATGGATGAGGACAATGGGGGGAAGGTAAAGGCAGAGGATGCGGTTGGAGCTATGGGGGGAAAAGGAGGAACAATTGTAATAATCTGAACAATAAAGATTTATTAAAATAAAAAAATAAAATAAAAAGATTTAAATCTAAGTACATTGGATTCTTTAGACAATGAATGAATGAATGAATGAATGAATGGAAGAAAAAGGATCCAAGAATCAAAATGAGTCATAGTTTAAGGACTGTTGAGTTTAAAAAATAGACAAGCAAAATTTATCATCAAAAATAGGAAACAAATGCAAAATGTTAAAGAGGTAGAAATAGAAAAGCCCAGGAAGAGCTGAGAGAGGGGCTAAGGGCCACTTATAAAACAGGGACAAATTAATTATTGCTTTTATTCACTTCCAGTCACATGATAATAGGTCATCCCAGTTTAAAAAAACAGAAGCAGGGCAAACTATTTAAATATTCCAAGTTGTATATGTTCTCCCTTCCCCATTTACATTTTTAAATGATGTTCTAGGACCTTCTGAGATTGAGAAGTGTTGACCATAATTCCATAGTCATGCTTTAGGGATGCAGACAATTTGGTAACAAAATGATTTCCAAATAATGCATTGTTATGACCAAAGCACCAGTAGAAACCAGTATAAGCACAGTGTAGGAACTTGAACAGCCTCACAGACAACAGAGTAGACCTTGCCCCATGGCCACAGTTCAATCTGACTTTTAACTTTAACCAAGGCCATTTCTGATGTTCTCAGAAGGCACAGAGTTTTCCTAGAGACCCAAAGCATCTGGAGGATCATATTTCATAGTGTTTGAATGGAAGACACCAAAGTCAAACTGCTTAAATTAGAATCCTGATTCAAACATTAATAGCTACTAGAGAGCCTTGGGTATATTACTTAATGACTCTGAGCTTCAGTGTGCACGTTTTGTTACAGTGTGAATAACAACACTACCTCTTGAGCAGACTCATGTGAAGATGAAATCAGAAACTTCATGCATTCAACATGTATTTAATGAATGTCAACTACATTCCTAGTACTCTTTTAGTGTCTGTATATTTGCTCACAAAGTAGATATGACCTGTTTGCACTGGATCTGGTACACAATAAGCATCCACTATTCTGAAATCAAAGGTGACCTCCTGGAGGTGACCTCTCTATAGCATTATAGGGTACCTCCAGAAAAGCAGCATGGAACAGATGGGTGAGGAGAATTGGTATGTGCCTGGGTAAGAGCAAGAAGGTGTTCCCTGAAGCAGCCCAAGACGGCAGATCCTCAAAAAAAGAGCCTACATTCCTATTAAGGGAGAGCCAACACCTCAGTCCTGCAGTGGGTCTATATCAGGCCCAAAGAAGAAGGTGAGAGTGGGAATGGGAGTAACCAGATTGTAATGGGTAAGGCAAAGCAAAGTTAATGATTTGCAAACGAGGCTACTGACACTTTTATAAATTATGGTCAGCAATAATGATGGTAGATTAAAGGAAAACCCATAGATTAATTAAACCCATAGATTGCAAGGTCCTTGCAATCAAGAACCTTGCCTTATTTTCTTTTATAATATCACCAAATACAAAAAATATCACTAAAGTAATAACAATAATCATAATTATAATGGCACTGCCTTTTATTGAGTGTCCATAATGTGTTAAATCTTAGAATAAACTAAAGGCCTAGTACACAAAATTTGTACACAGGTAGGTCCCAAGTGGCTGTTCTCTGCTGGCCAGGGCCTTCCTTTGTTCCTTGCTGCCCCCTGTTGGTCATAGCATGTCATAGTGAGCAATCGAACTTCCAAGGGGACACTTTGCATGTTAGGCTTTTATATATATAGATAGATAGATACTTCACAAATATAATTTGATTGTTATCATGTTTATCAGTGAACATTTATTTTCTCATTGATTCATTTTATTATTAAAGAGCAAACTAAAGCTCATGCATTTGAAGTAACTTACAAAAAGTCACTTAACTAATTAGTAGTGTAGGTGACATTCAAACTTAGGTCTGCAGTCCTATACAATATTGTCTAAGGAGTATAAGCAGTCCATCATTGGTTAATAACCAACTGAATCTCTCTAGATCTTAGTTTATTCATGTGTAAAATGGAGCTAAGTTGCCCTGGGCAGGTGGCTCAGTTGGCTGGAATATCATCCCATACATCAAAGGTTGCAGATTTTATTCCTGGTCAAGTTATATACCTTAGTTGCATGTTCAATCCCCTGTTGAGACACAAATGGGGTGCAGGCCATAGATGTTTCTTTCTCCCTCCTCCCTTCCTCTCTCTCTCAAAATTAGTGAAAATATATTCTAGTGTGAGAATTTTAAAAAATTTAAATGGAGCTAACTTGAATCTACCTCATAAGGGGATTCTGAATATTCAATGAGCTAATTCATATACAGCACTGATTACAGTGCTACATAAGTACTGCAAATGATACCTATCATTAGACCTATCATCCTGGCTTCCAAGTGCTTTTCTTTTTAAATGAATTTGTACATCTTTATGATTAAATGTCAATACCACTGGATTCAGATAATAAAAACCCAATAAAAAGGAATAACAAAAGAAATATGATGGTACAAATATGTATTATGGTTTTGTCTTAAAGAGAATTAATTAAATTTAGTTATGTAAAAAAATCACTGCTCATAGTAGCCAACATATTTAAATGAATCAACTTTATATTTTTACGTATGAACTAGAGGCCCAGTGCATGAAATTCATGCCCCGGGGGATTTCTCTCAGCCAATCCTGCCCCCTTTCTCAATCTGGAAGCCCTCAGGGGGTGTCCTACTGAAGGCTTAGGCCCACTCCCTGCAGGCCTAAGCCATCAGTAGGCCTCCCTTTGCAGGAGGCAAATCTGGTTGAACAGGGGAAGGTGACATCCCCATCACCCTGCTGCTGCTGCCACTACTGGCCATAGCAGCTGCCAAGGTGTATTCATCAACACAGACTCCAATCCCTTCACCATGAAAAAATGACAACTTTCGTTAGGCATTTTCAAGATGTGTTTTCCATAAGATATGACATTTCTTTCTTTTTTTTATCCTCACCTGAGGATGTTTTCATTGATTTTTAGAGAGTGTGGAAGAGAGGGAAAGACAGAGAGAAACATTAATGTGAGAGGGACACTTTGATTGGTTGCCTCCTGCATGAGCCCTGACCTGGGCCCCAGCCAGGAAGGATCCTGCAACCTAGGAACATGCCCTTGACCAGAATCAAACCTTGACCCTACAGTTGGCAGTCCAAGGCTCTATTCACTGAGCAAAACCTGCTAGGGCAGGATATGACATTTCTTAGCCCCTCTAGCAGCAGACTTTTGTTTTATCCTTCTGGAGTGAGGTAGAAAAACCCTAGATCACCTTCTTGGATTCTTATTAGGCAAGTTACCAAGAATACTGTGAGTAGCATACAGGGAGCTTATCCAATAAGCAGGCAGTCAGAAGGTGTTTCCTCTGCAGCTCACTCGCAAGGTCTATATTGCTGGAAAGGGCCTGTCCTAAGCCACAAGCAGGCCCTCTCCCTCTTCTTCCCTTTCTCCCTTTCTCTCTCCCTCCAGTCCATTCTCTCTAAAGAGCAGTGAAAAAATAACCTCTGGTGAGTATTAAAAAACAAAACAAAACACAGAATAACAGGCCTCCTCCCTGGAGATGCTGAATATGTAGGCTCTGAAAGAGAATTCTTGGCTCTGTGAAAATCCCTACATGTATTTTATTAACAATATTTGGAAAATTAGCCTAAGCCACACCAATTATTCAAGTTTGTGCTTTTCTGTGTTCCAGGGAAGAATCAAATGATCTTTTGTTTTATTATGTCAAAACAAAATTTTGCATGTGTTAAATACATAATTCTTATTCAAATACATAATAGCAAATGCAAAAGTTCTATTTAATTCAGTGAAGGAACTGGCAGGATGATAATGCTGTTCAAAGGAGATTGCTAAAGATGAAAGCCGAAGTCAAACTGCTAAATTAGATACAATCTGGCTAATGTCCTATTGGATAATAAAACCATCACTTTTTTGAATTGGTGTGTCTTCTAGACAGAAATGATTTACATCTTTAAAAGCCTAAATATTCTTTTCATCTTCTCACTTTGCTAATCATTATATGCTGAGTGGCCAGATTATTATGATCTCTGAACACATAATAATCTGGCCACTCAGTCTATATTCTATATAATAAAAGGATAATATGCAAATTGTCCCCTTGACCAGGAGTTCGACCAGCAGGCCAGCCAGCCACCACTCATGTCCCCTCCCCCTGGCCAGGCTGGCCAGACCCCACCATGCACAAATTCATGCACCAGGCCTTTAATACACACACACACACACACACACACACACACACACACACTGAGTGGCCACATTATTATGAATTCATAAATCATAATAATCTGGCCACTCAGTGTATATAACTTTCCAGGGCTGAAAAATGTCAAAATATATGGAACTTATTTAACTGTAAATAGTGAGTCAGAGTTATGTGTTTCATAGAAAAGGAAATAATCATTCTGTGGGTTTCTAATGACCCCAATTATACTGAAATGGCTTGCTGTCAACATTTTACTCCAGGCCTGTGATTGGCCTCAGAGGCTGTGAGTGGACCCAGACTTGCGTCTCAGTACCCACAATCAGCTCTCAGGGCCGGCAATCGGCTACAGCTACAGCTACAGAGGCTGTGAGTGGGCCTGCCTTCTCCTCTTTGGGCCTGTGCTCAGCCACAGAGACTGCAGCCCAGCCCCAGAGGCCCTCTGCAGCCGGGGTGTCATTGCGGCAACCAAGCAAGCATTTTGCCAGGCTGCTCACCCTGCCCCCTCTCAGTGACAGCCCCCCACCCCCAGGACTGGGGGACTCTGGCGAGGCTGAAGGGACTGGGTGTCACCATCTTGTGGCTACAGGTGCCGCCATCTTTGTAACAGATAGTTAATTTGCTTATTAGCTTTTTATTAGATAGGATTAGCTTCCTGTTACACACAAAAACCAATTGAAACTTGTCTAGTGTTTTATACTTTTAGAAGCATCATCTTATTTGATCCTGAACAACCCTCTGGGAGTAAACACTATCCCATTTTTCACAAAGGAAACAGCCCTCAAAAGGAAAAAGACACTTGCTACAGATAGTATGTCAAACTATATGACTTGAGATTAACTCAAAATCTCTCAGCTTCTCAAACCAGACTGCAGCTCTGAAATTGAAAAGATCATTGCTGCCAGTTAAAACCAATAAAGACAAGGAAATGGCCAATTAAACTCTTGCTGTGTGATGGAAATTAAAGATGATGAAAATTATCCAGGTCAATTCAGTTACAAATGTTTACATGCACTAAGAATACTCTTTCCCCTGACTCATGGGGTTATCATAGGTGGTTGTCCAGACTGCCCAAGGCAGAACCAAGAAGAATGGAATGGAAAGCTGGCAACCTAATGACTCTACCTCACAGACAGGGGGAAGATCCTTTCCTGTGAAAGACAAAGTAACTCTTACCTTGTAAAATCACGGTAACATCCCCGACAATTTCTATGTAATTCTACATAGCACTTACCAGTTGTAAACACACAAGCACTGAATTTGGTTAAACCAAAATTATAACTTGCATTGATGAAAGCTTGCTCAGTTCGAGAAAGCAGCTAATTATTAAGAATACAGGCCCATGCTTTCTCCATTTTGAGAAATGCCTTCCTTATACTCAGAAGAACAATAATTTTCTAAGGGATATATTAACCTTTATTTATAACAATTGTGTTAACATGGTTGTTATGAGCACAATGACCAAAACAGAAAAAAAAATCCAACTGAAAAATTATTTTTAAGAATTCAGGTCATGCCCAAACCGATTTGGCTCAGTGGATAGAGCATCAGCCTGCAGACTGAAAGGTCCCAGGTTCGATTCCGGTCAAGGGCATGTATCCTGGTTGTGGGCACGTCCTCAGTAGTGGGTGTGCAGGAGGCAGCCGATCAATGTCTCTCTCTCATCGATGTTTCTAACTCTCTATTCCTCTCCCTTCCTCTCTGTAAAAAATCAATAAAATATATTTAAAAGAAGAATTCAGGTCAACCAAAACAATTTTTATAGAATGTTATCCTATATCAGTGGTTGCCAACTCATTAGTCAACAGAGCCAAATATCAACAGTACAATGATTAAAATTTCTTTTGAGAGCCAATTTTTTTAAACTTACACTTCTTCTAATGCCACTTCTTCAAAATAGACTGGCCCAGGCCATGGTATTTTGTGGAAGAGTCACACTCAAGGGGCAAAAGAGCCACATGTGGCTCATGAGCTGCAGTTTGACAACTACAGTTCTATATAATAAAGAGGTAATACGCAGATTGACCCTAATGCCCTCACAAAATGGCTGCCTATGACCAGGCCAGCAGGGGCGTTAGTGAGGGATGACCAAACAACTGAACAATAGGCTTCATGGGGCAACCAGGCCAGTGGGGTGGAGGGGGCGGGATTTGGGGGCAACTAGACCAGCAGGGGAGGCAGTTGGGGGTGACCAGGTCGACAAAGGGGGCAGTAAGAGATTACCAAGATAGTACAAGGGCGGGGGGGGAGCAGTTAGGGACAACCAGGGTGGCCAGGGGGCGCAGTTGGTGGTGATTAGTCCAGCAGGGGAGGCAGTGAGGGGTGACTAGGCAAGCAGGGGAGGGCAGTTGGAGGTGACCAGGCTGGTGGTGTGGGGAGTTAGAAGCAACCAGGCTGGCAGTGAGGAAGCAGTTAGGGGTGGCCAGCAGGCAGGAAGGTGAGTGATTGGAAGCCAGCAGTCCAGGATTGTGAGGGGGATATCTGACAGCTGTTTTAGGCCTGGGTCCAAAACAGCAGTCAGACATCTCTTTAGGAGTCTCAGATTGATGAGCAGTTGGGAGCCAGCAGTCCTGGCTTGTGAGAGGGCAGACTGGACTAAAGGGACCATGCCCCGTGCACAAATTTTATTCACCAGGCCTCTAGTAAATCATATTTTATTGGAGCCCCATGCACAAAATTTGTGCACTGGGGAGGGGGTCCCCTCAGCCCAGCTTGCCCCCTCTCACAGGCTGGGAGTTTTCAGGGGATGTCCTACTGATGGCTTAAGGCCACTCCCCATGGGGAGCAGGCCTAAACTGCAATCTGGCCTCCCTTTGTGGGAGGTGACCAGACTGATCAGGGGAAGGTACCAGACACATCATCCCACTGCTACAGCCATTGCCAGCCCGTGTTTTCAGCAACATAGACTCCAGTCCCTTCACCATGAAAAACTGACAACTTTCTTTAGGCATTTTCAAGATGTGTCTTTCATAGGATATGACATTTCTTTCTTTCTTTGTTTTTTTTGTTTTGTTTTTTGTTTTTTGGTGTGTTTTTTTGTTTGTTTTGTTTTGTTTTGTTTTGTTTTGTGTGTGTGTGTGTTGTTAATCTTCACCTGAGGTTATGTTTCTATTGACTTTTAGAGTGTGGAAGAGAGAGGGAGAGATAGAGAAAAACATCAATGTGAGAGGGACACGTTGATTGATTGCCTCCTGCATGATCCCTGACCTGAACCCCAGCCAGGGAGGATCCTACAACCTAAGTACATGTCCTTGATCAGAATTGAACCCAGACACTGCAGTTCCACTGAGCCAAAACCGGCTAGGGCAGGATATAACATTTCTTAGCCCCTCCAGGAGTGGCCCTTCATTTTTTTCTCCAGGAGTGTGGTGGAAAAACCCTAGATCACCAGTTTTGGATTCTTACACCCAAGTTATTAAGAATATACTAGTGGCATACTCACTCTGGATTGGTTGTGGGCATAGTGGAGGTATGGCCAATTTACATGTTTGTCTATTATTAGGTAAGATTATCAATAACAAAAAAGTTCCACAATCTTAAATCCAAACAACTTTTATGTTTTTGTATTCTTTCCTAGTCTTGTTCTTTAATGCACATAATTTGTGTGCTATACAATTCCATCTTGTGCCTTTTAAAATTGCTAGATTTTCATATTTTTTGCTTTTGTTTATGCCAACTCTCTCTCTAGGACATTTCTGCCTTTGTTTGTAAGTCATGACCCTCTTCCTCCTTCAAGAAACTTTAACTTTCCTTAATTTTCTCACTTGCCTTGATTCTCCTTTAAAAGTTATTAAATTCTTCTTTGGGATTCTCTTGACTTTGCATATAGATTCAAGACATCTCAGTTACCCAGCAGTCACAAAGGCTGAATCTTTCCACCAGTTCTGTCTTGGTCAGTCATACTGCTGACCTCACTGCTCTCCAGGCTCTGTTGAAAAGGTTTCTCCCATTCCCTTTTTCTGTACTGTCATATTCCAAGACTTGACTTCCCTTAAATGTTGCCTCTTAATCACACTATTTTTATTATGTAATTTACATTTGAATCTGTTGTTCAAAATGCATTGTACTTATCAAAGTGCAAGATAGGGAAACATGCATGGGTGGTCCATGAGGTCCAAAAGGTTGGTGAGAACCACTTATACTGCATGAGCTCAGTAAAAGCTCTCAGAATGCATGAATGAATAAGCTCCTAGGCATTTAACCTTTGAAACATTAGGACCTGTGCTTAGTCTTACTGGTATTAAGATCCATCTGCATTAACTCAGATAATAGTTTGCTAAATATGTGTCCTGGCATATAATTCTTCCCACAAAATAATTCTATTCACCTATAGATAACTGATATATACAGTTTCCATTCCTCTAAGCTTGTCCAGGACTGTCCTGATTTGCTTCTATTGTCTCACTGTCCCACCTGGATTTTTCATTTATTTATTACTAGAGGCCTAGTGCACAAAATTTGTGCATGGGGGAGGTTGGGAGTGTCCCTCAGCCCAGCCTGAACCCTCTCCAATCTGGTACCCCTTGAGGGATGTCTGACTGCCGGCTCACAATCCAGGACTGCTGACTCCCAATTGCTTGTCTGCCTGCCTTCCTGATTGCCCCTAACTGCTTCTGCCCGTCCACCTGATTATCCCCTAACCACTCCCCTGCCAGCCTGATTGATGACTAACTGCTCCTTTGCCAGCCTGTTTGCCCCTAACTTCCCTCCCTTGCAGGCTTGATTGTCCCCAACTGCCCTCCCTTGCAGGCTTGGTCCCTCCCAACTGCCCTCCCCTGCTGGCCATCTGGTGATGGCTATCTTGTGTCCACATGGGGGCAAGATCTTTGACCACATGGGGGCAATCATCTTGTGTGTTGGAGTGATGTTAAATCTGCATATTATTCTTTTATTAGATAGGATAGAGGCCTGGTGCATGGGTGGGGGGCCAGCTGGTTTGCCCTGAAGAATGTCCCAGATAAGGGTGAGGTTTCCCTTGGGGCATGGGCAGCCTGGGAAAAGGGCCTGTGGTGGTCTGCAGGCTGGCCACATCCCCTGGTGACCCAAGTGAAGGCCCTGGTATCTGGGATTTATTTATCTTCTATAATTGAAATTTTGTAGCCTGGAGTGGAGCCAAGCTTCCTGCTTGCTCCGTGACTACAGCCATTTCTGTTGGGATTTATTTATCTTCCATAATTGAAACTTTGTAGACTTAAGCAAAGGCCTAGGCTGGCCAGGGTGTGCAAGAAGCTTGGGTCCCTCCATTGCCGGGAGCAACCCTAGCCTCCTGCTCGCTCCAGCTATGTGGCTGCCAACATTTTTGTTGGGACTTATTTATCTTCTATAATTGAAACTTTGTAGGCTTAAAGCGGAGGCTTAGACCCTCCAAAGTATGTGGAAAGCTTGGCTTCCTCCATTGCTGGGGAAACCCAAGCCTCCTTCCTGCTTGCTCTGTGGCTGCAGCCATCTTGGTTGAGGTTAATTTGCATACTCACTCCTGATTGGCTGATGGGCTTGGCTTGTGGGTCTAGCAAAGTGATGGTTAATTTGTACATTACTCTTTTATTAGATAAGAGATCGTTATTAACAGTTGTGTTAAAATGAGGCAGATTGGGTTTAATAAACTCCACTTAGCATTTCATCTTCTACCATGGACTCATCTGGTAAGATGTGTACAGATTTCTACCTTAGACACTTGTGAAAATCTGAGATGACTAGCCATAACCCAATTTTTTTCCTGGCCCTTTTCAGGTAAAATATATCCAATACCTCCCCTTTAAGGACACTATTAAAGGCACACAGTGATTAAAACCAAGCATGCTAAGACACTAGTAATAGGACAGCTAAAGTAGTGGTGAGAGAAGTATTTAAAACTGCTGTCCCTGCCATCTAGTGGCAGGTGCACCAGCCAGCTATTCATGGCCTGGGGCACAGCCTACAAAATGCCTCAGTCAGTTGAGTCATTGAGAAACATGGGAAATTATACATTGTAAAATTATCCTATCTAATAAAAGAGTAATATGCAAGTTGATCACCACAAGATGGCCTGCAGAGAAGGACAGTTGTGGGCAATCAGGCCAGCAGGGGAGGGCAGTTGGGAGGGACCAGGCCTGCAGGGGAAGACAGTTGCAGAGGACAAGGTCTGCAGGAAGGGCAGTTGCAGGGGACCAGGCCTGCAAGAGAGGGCAAGTAAGGGTTACCAGGCCACCAGGAAAGAGCAGTTGGGGGCAACTAAGCCTGCAGGGAAGGACAGTTAGGTGTGACCAGGCTGGCAGGGGAGGGCAGTTAGGGGCAATCGGGCCAGCAGGGAAGTGTGGTTAGGGGGTGATCAGGCTGACAGGTAGAAGCTGTTGGGGCAATCAGGCAAGCAGGCAGGTGAACGTTTGGAGCCAGCAGTCCTGGATTATGAGAGGGATGTCCCAGATTGGAGAGGGTCCAGGCTGGGCTGAGGAACATCCCCTACCCCGTGCATGAATTTCATTCACTGGGCCTCTAGTAAGTTATAGGATGTAAAATACATATAGAAAATGAAGGCTGGAACTCTTGTTCTGGAGCAAATAAAGAGGGGCTGACACATAATTATCACCATGATTTTGCCATTTGTTATATGATATAATTCTACAGTGTTTATTTACTTAATATTTTGTGTTTCTATTTTTATTTTACAATAAACACCATTGGCAGCAATAAACTAAAAACATACATTTTTAAAATTAATTTCAAAGAGGAAGGAAGAGGGAGAAAAAGATAGAAACATCAATTATCAGAATCATTGATTAGCTGCGACCTGTATACCCCTTACTGGGGATCTAGCCTGAAACCCAGGCATGTGCCTTGACTGGGAATGAAACCATGATCTCCTGATTCATAGGTTTGAGGCTTAACCACTGAGTCAGTCAAAATGTACATTTTTAATTCCTAAACTGAATTCAGGAATTTGGTCTATTTCACAACCTATTTTATTAGTTGATAATAAATATATGTCCACAGTAGAGGGAAGGGCATGTAGTGACCTCAAGAAACCTGTAAAAATAACAGCATCTGTCTGAAAAGCTTATAGGTACTTAAATAGGAGGAGACTCAAAGGCAGCAATTCAGCATGCAGAACCAGACCAGCATTTACAGATCACTCATGAAGCATGATTTTGTATTTAGATTTACTCACTTTCAATTTAAATATTTTTGAATACATATGAAGAAAAGGCTCCATTTGCAACAATAACATTAAAACATTTCATTGATGCCTGTACTGGAGCCATGTCATCTATTATAATTACTGAATTAATTCCAGTAACAGTTAAGTTTGTTATTTAATTTTTGAGAATAAAGTAAAGTTTTTGAAATTTTATTTTATTGATAGAGTAACATTGAATATTATTGAAAATGTTGTAATCTGGTTTAAATATTTAATCTTGAAGATAAAAGTATTCTTTTGTGGTATAATAATACAATTGTGGTGGATCATTTTGTGATAAAAAGATAATTCTTGCCAATTTAAGGAACCTATAAAATGTACTTGCCATTAGTTAGGGTACACAAATAATTTATAACCTTATCTGAACTATAACATTCTGCTAAGTTTTGCATATGCCCTGTCAGAATAACTGAACTGCAAAATGTCTGTGATGTAATTCAAGTTGCACATCCAAAGCTATTCCAGTACACACTTTCTCTCTTTACCACCTTACGTCAATCAGATTTTTAAAATATTTGAGCCTTTGAGGAACTACTCTGTAAATGAGCCTTAGTGTCCTACAATGGTACTGTTTTATTTGTTAAACAAGTTATCTAAAGTTTGGTTGTATTTTGTTAAACATCAATTAAAAATATGTAATCAAATTATTTAACAAATTAAATGTTAAAAATCTTCAGTTTTCAAACATTTCTGTAAACTGAAGTGATTTAAAAAGAAAACTGTCAATATAACAACACTGAAATTTACTCCTAGTGATGTTAGAAATGTACTCAACAAATTAAATGATGAAAGCTCAAATGTGAACAAGAGTTAATCTTGTAATTACATAATTAAACTTGGGAGTATCTCCATGTGTAAGAAGGGTCTTTTGATACAGCTCTTATTTCTAGCTGAAAGGAATTACATTTTGCAACAGTAAATTAATTGATATAAGTTAATTAATGGATTGGTCTTGTCAAAATACTTGTTAAAAAATATATTTGTCAAAGAAAGACTGGATGGAAAAATGGCAATACCTTGGCTTGTGTGTCTCAACTGTTTGGGCATCATCCCACACACCAGCTCATTTCCTGCTCAGGATACATGCCCAGGTTTAGTGCTCCATCCCCGATAGGGGATGTGCGGGAAGATTCAATTGATGTTTTGCTTTCATATCAATGTTTCTTTCTCTTTCTATAGCTTGCTCAATAAAAATATGTTTTTAAATTTTTTAATATATTTTATTGATTTTTATAGAGAGGAAGAGAGAAGGATAGAGAGCTAGAAATATCAATGAGAGAGAGACATCGATCAGCCGCCTCCTGCATGCCCCCTACTGGGGATGTGCCCCTAACCACTCCCCTGCCAACCTAATCGACATCTAACTGCTCCCCTACTGGCCTGATCACCCCTAACTGCCCTACCCTGCTGGCCCAGTCCTCCCTAACTGTCCTCCACTGCAGGCCTGGTCTCCCCCGCCCTCACAACTGTCCTCCTCTGCCAGCCTGGTTTCCCCTAATTGCTTTCATCTACAGGCCTGGTCACCTTTAACTGCCCTCCCCTGCAGGCCTGGTCACCCCCCAACTGCCCTCCCCTACAGGTCCTGTCTACTCCAACTCCCCTCCTCTGCAAGCCTGATCACCCCGTATTGCCCTCCCTTGCAGGCCTGGTCCTTCCTGAATGCCTTCCCCTGCTGGCCATCTTGTGATGGCCATCTTGTGTCCACATGGAGAAGGCCATCTTTGACCACATGGGGACGGCCATATTATGTGTTGGAGTGATGGTCAATTTACATATTACCTCTTTATTATATAGGCTAGACAAAACTATAAATCTTTTATTTTATGGTTTGTGTATGCTTTGAGGAAAAAACAACTTACATTTTTCTCTTAACTTGGTAGCTTTATCTTTTACATTTGGGCTTTAATCTTTGTGTAGTTCAACAGGTATATCGAGTATTTTCCTATAGTGTGTGAGCCTATTTTTTCAGCCTCTTAGTATTCTGATCACCAATTTCAAGTGTTGGGGCTAAACCCCAGACATGTAAGCAATTCTTGGGGCAGCAGTAGGATGTCCAAGAATTCAACTCCATTCTGACACTATGTAACTATATATAGCATTTGATGCCACTGGTTAAATGCTCAGTCCCACATGGCTGCCCCTCCTATTTCAGATGCCACTTGCAAGCCCTGGTTTATCATGAGTGCTTCTGACCAACCAACTATACCTGGGGAGTCTGCACGACCTCCTCCTGGGAACTCAAAAGCCAGTCACAAGTCCAGGTTACAGCCTGGCTACAAATCAGAAGTTTCCATGGATTGGATTAATTGGATATAGAGCAGCTCGCAGAACTCAGAGAAACAGTTAACAAGACCCATATTTTGCTTTTCTTTCCCAAAATTGACATAGCAATTGTGAACACTACTCTCACATAGAAGTTTAGAATGTTTGTTGGTAGAATTGCATGAAATTTATCAATTAATTTGGAGAGACAACATCTTTATAAGTTTAGGCTTCTCCACCATAAATCCAGTATAGTTCTCCATTTATTCAGGCTTTATACTAAACACACCATATTTTTCTCTGCAAAAAATATGATAAGTCCATAGTTGTCATTTATTTTGTTCTCTATTGATAATGTTATTTTGTGAATTATTTTGTGAAGAATATGTTTGCAGGGATGAAGGGATGTCATTGATTATTCCTAATACAGCTGGGATCTGGCAACATTTCAGAATTTTTTGTTTTGCTCGAATAATGTCTGTAGAAACTATCAGGTTATCTGTGTAGATAAATAAATCATCTTTAAGGAATAAATTTTATCTCTTCCCTTTCACTTTTTAAATGTCCCATCTATTATTTATTTACCAAGAATATTTAATGCTATAATAAATAATCCTGGTGATAACACTATTCTTGTATTATGGTTTTTTTTCTGGTCTTAAAGGCAATATATCATAGACTTTGTCAAGTTAAGGAAATTGCCTTTTGGTCATAGTTTTCTTAGTGTTTTTAACACAAATAAGTGTCAGATTTTATCAAATGCTGTTTGTTATACATCTCTTGAAATAATCACATTTTTTTCTTTAGTCCATTAATATAATGAGTTACATTGATAAATTCTTCTAAGGTTAAAGCTTTCTTAAATTCCTAATATCAAGCTGATACTTTTTTAATATGATGTTGAATTTGGTTAGCTGACACTTTATTTTGGGCTCAGATAACTTATAAAATAGTATTTTTGGGTGTACTGAAGGCAAAAGTAAATACAAAATGTGTGATTTAGAATCTGACCAGTCAGTAGATACAAGAGAGAAGTCTGGGAACTCAACTAATTTATTTTCTTCTATGTTTCATTTTGTCCAAGTGGTTGGTTCTGCCTTCTACTCTGCACCTTAAACTTGCTATTAAATGTTTAAGTAGAGATTGTTAAAAAGAAAATCACATTAGCACCTGCTAGGAAAAAAATAAATAATTTATTCTAAGCATTAGTTCACCACTCTAGAAGTTAGAACAAATAATCTGAAACAATGACCACATTTATACCAACCAATGCTGTGATGTTTGCAGGCAATGCTGTCAGAAACCTGGCAATTAAACTGCTTCCACTAATAGTAACCATTTAGCTTCAAAATTGGGGTATGGGGATCGCAGCATATAAAAGAACTAGAAAAGTAGTCTGTTAGTAACTCTCTCAGTCCTACACCTGCCACCAAAAAAAGACTGAGGTCGGCTGCCCTGGTATGCTCTAGAATACATGGATTCTGGACTTTGTTCAGAGAAAGCTTTCACAATACAAATGCAGGTGATTTGAAGAGTAGGTTTATTAAATCTGGGTATTGAAACAAAGGAAAAGCATAATATAGAAGAGGTAAGATCATAGCAACAAAAGTGAGCTACGCAAAACTACTTTTGACACGGAATTTTTGGAATGGAACCCTGATTCTTTGTCCACTGGAGTCAAAGAATGAATCCACAGACAAAGGGTACTATAGCAGAGGTGAAGAATTGTTCTTCAATAAATGTGGGGAGAGGGAAAGAGTCCCACAGAAAGGACTCCCACGTGGGGAGGGGAAAAGTGTCCCAGTGACTCCTTTTTCCTATGCTTTATTTTCTTCTATGTTTCATTTTGTCCAAGTGGTAGGTTCTGCCTCCTACTAGTCTCAGTTTTCCCATTCCACTTGCTGCAGTTTTCCCATTCCACTTGCTGCAGATCCTGGGGCCTTGATGTCCCCTCTGATTGGTCACTATTCCCTTAGATTGGTTACTATAGTAACTCCTGGGCTCTCACCTGGGAGATGTGAGTTTCTCCCCACTCCTTCCTTATTTTTCTATTCCCTTTGGGCTTTCTTCTTCTCCTTCTGGATGAAGGGCTTTCTTCCCTTTATTTTGTAAATATAGGCCTTTTGCTGTTCCCAGGTCCCTCATTCTATGGAAATGAATTTATTGCAGCTCTGCAGCCCTGTGCTTCTTCCATGGTCCCTTTAATTTCCAAAATTTCTAAAATTTCCTAAAACCTGTCTTTTTCACCCTCCCCCCACCAAATTCCTGTTTCATTTTGATGCTATGGAAATGTGAGAAAGAGTCAAGCTTAGGCCCTGTAGGAAGAAAGTCACAGAGGCAGAAGAAGTGAGCCAGCTGAGCTTTGTGGACTCAGGAAACAAGTTACAGAGACAAAAGGAGGGCCCTTAGAGACAGGTTTAGGGGGTTAACATGGGAAAAGCTGCTGCTGCCGACTGCTCTCCTGATTGCAAGTGTCATGAGGACCCTTAGTGCTTTGGAGAAAGGAAGCAAAGATACCTGCCTGAGGAAAGAAGTGGGGAAAGTGCAGGTGTGCTTTAGGGGGAGCATGCACTGGGTCCTTAGTCTTAAGGGTTTTGTTTTCTGAAGTTGAGAATTTAAGGGGAGGTCTCAGGGGAGAATCTCAATAGAATATTCATCAGTTTTCCAGATGTGATATTTAATATGCTGATGCATCAAAATGAGTATATATATGTGTGTGTGTGTGTGTATATATATATATATATATATATATATATATATATATATATATATGTAGGGAAAGGGGTCAGAGTCATTCTTTGATTAGTTTAACTCTCAAAGAATGCCACTAAAGAGGGACAGAACTGAGGTGGGTTTGCCCCTAGTAAGGTATAAAATGTGTAAACCATTTGCTCCTAAGTATTCTTGGTTAGAGAAGATAAGACCTTGTGATTTATTATTTGGCTCTAAATGACTTATTCTTTTAACTATCAGTCTCAGTTTTCCCATTCCACTTGCCAAGAAATTTGCCTAGCTTCTTACTATCCTGCCTGACACCTACCACCAACCTCCCCTACAAGAGACTTGAATTGTTTCTGCTAAAGTCTGCCTTTGAAAATAAAAGCAGTGCCATCTGTCACTGGGAAACAAAACTAAACACACGTGCATTGAGTGACTACTGTGTGGGGCACATCAGCACACTGAAGATGCTCATGCTATAAAAAGGTACCTACTGAGGAATTTCAATGTGGGCTGCTATTGAAATTACGGGTTTTGTTTGAGCCTGCGCCCTGAATCCTCATGTCCTTTCAGAAAGCTCTCTATAATATACTGAGATGAAGATTAGTGAGAAAGGAAAACTCAAACAAGAATTAATTAATAGTTTAATCAATTCACCCATGTTTTTGAGCTCCTGCTAAGTGCTAATCACTGATATTGCAAAGATGATCACACACTCTCTCTAAGTCCCTACTTTTAAGAAGGTAAAGACCTAACTTGTTTTATTATGTTTGCTTTATTGCACTTTACAGATATTGCACATTTTACAAATTGAAGGTTTTTGGCAACCCTATATCAACAAAGTCTATTTTTCCAACATACTTAGGTAAGGGTTAGCATTTTTTCAGCAATAAAGTATTTTTTAATTAATTATGAAATTTTCAGACACAATACTAGTGCACTTAATAGACTACAGTGTGGTGTAAACATAATTTCTAGATGCACTGGAAAACAAAACAAAAAAATGCACATGACTTGATTTACCACAGTGTTCTGGTACCAAATCCACAATACCTCTAGAGTGTGTGTGTGCAGTAGAGTGAGAGAGACCACAGTAAACAGCTAATAATAATGATAAGGATGATAATGCAATGTGAGAATGCTAAGAATGCATGGGGCCATATTGGGACAGAAGATATTTGCAGCCTAGACAAGGAGAAAAACAACTAAGTGTCCCATAGGAGAAAATGCCTGAGCTTATTTCTAGAAAAATAAAAGTTAGCTCAGTAAAGACAGTGCATGTGTGTGCAGGTGTGTGCACTTACACATATATATGTTGGTACAAAAGTAGTGGTGAGGAGGCAGAAAGTTCCAAATATATAGATTAGTGGACAACTTCATTGAAAATGTGTCAATCAGAGACTGCCTTTTTTTACTCTGGAAAACTGACTCTCCTTTCAGTGTTTCCTGTTTTTACTCTGGAAAACTGACTCTCCTTTCTACCTCTTTGAAACAGAAACACAGCAATGGGGTCCCAATCTGCAGCTTTGTGAATAAAAGCCTGTGTTTGTTTTGTCTCAGACTTAGTTTTTCCTTTGATATCAGAGATGCCACAAAAAGTAAAAAGTAGACTGATGCTGAGGGAGTGGTTAGACTGAAAGCAAGAAGGCAAATGAGGATGCTGATGCTCTGAATCAGGTGAGGAAGGGAGAAAAGGAAGAAGGGAAAGGGAGAGAGTGAAGGTGAGAAGGAGGAGGGAGGCAAGGTGGGAAGAAGGAAAGGAGGAAGTGAGGAAAGAAGGGAGGGAGGGAGAGAAAGGTTCTTAGCCAAGACCTGACAATAAGTATTAAAAGATACAGGCACAGGCACAAAGGGGGAAGAATTACACCATGTCTCTGATATCCAGTGTTGTGGGGCGACTTCCACGACCAGCTGCAAATGACCATGGAGACTGCTAAGTTGGTAATCAGCAAGCAAGGATTTTATTTTTCAAAATATTTTATTGATTTTCCACAGAGAGGAAGGGAGAGAGAGAGAGAGTCAGAAACACCGATGAGAGAGAAACATTGATCAGCTGCCTCCTGCACACCCCCACTGGGAATGTGCTTGCAACCAAGGCACCAGAATTGAACCCGGGACCTTTCAGTCTGAAGGCTGACGCTCTATCCACTGAGCCAGACGGGTCTCGGCAACAAGGATTTATTGAGCTGGCCAGCGACTGCTCTTCCTTTCTCCACACAGAGAGTCTAGAGAGCAGCAGTGACCCTTTGTGTAGGACCACTTTTAAGTACATTTACTACATCCTGCTTTTGCAGAGCAAACAACCCAAGACAGAACAGTTGTTCCCAAGCAACATCAGAATTGATGACCATGTTATTTACAGGGTCATCTTGTTCTTCAGAAAGCTGACAGTGTTCTATGAAAGAAGGCCTACGTGCTGGGAAGGGGCCGTGAGACCATATCTCAAGGCCTGGCCTGATGTCAGCACTAACAACTCTATCTGGGGGATAGTCAATGGCCTCTCTGTAATGGAGCATGCTCAAAAATTTCCACTCTCTAACATTAGGTGGGAAAGATAATGTTCTCTGAATGAATGTAAACCACAACATGCTTGTCCATCAATAATCAAATTAAGTTTTTTAAAACAATAATTGGAGGCAAGATTGTAAACCACTTTCAAAAAATAAAAATACCATTAACTAATGTATACAAAATAAACCCACAAGATTTGTAAAATAGGCCTTCCAATATTAGAGGGAAAATAAGAAAAGTGGTGGCTCCCTGCTCTTAGGACCTCACATGCAGAGAGCTGTGAGGTCAGGCCACCTGGATGCACCCACTGTCCCAGACAC
Source organism: Lasiurus cinereus (assembly GCA_011751065.1). Taxonomy (NCBI): domain Eukaryota; kingdom Metazoa; phylum Chordata; class Mammalia; order Chiroptera; family Vespertilionidae; genus Lasiurus; species Lasiurus cinereus. The sequence continues at coordinate 56,898,134 of JAAGEH010000393.1, forward strand.
CAGGAGGTTCCTGCAGCAGAGGGTCCTGCCAGGAAGTGTAAGACTCCCTGGCCAGCACCTCAGGCTTTGGGCAGAATTTGTGAGCTGCTCATGTTATTTATTAACTCTTCAAGCTGGGTTAGAAGTGATGATACACGGAATTGCATTTACTGTCTCCTCCATATTAGAGGTCTCCTTACAGTTATGCTCACATTACTATTCTGCTTATTTTATTTTATTTTTAAATATTTTTATTGATTTGAGAGAGGGAGAGAGAAATAGTAGATGAGAGAGTATCATTGATCAGCTGCCTTCTGCATGCACCCTCCCCCACATTGGGGATTGAGCCTGCAACCCAGGCAGGTGCCCTTAACCAGACTCAAACCTGGGACCCTTCAGTTCCAGATCAACACTCTGTCCACTAAGCCAAACTGGCCAGGGGATTCAACCCTTCAGTTCTAGGCTAACACTCTATTTACTAAGCCAAACTGGCCAGGACTCTAGAAGCACTTAGCAAAGTGAATAACCCCATATTGTAAGTTCCTTCCAAGTAAGGGACTGAATCTGAATTTCTTTCTTTCCCACCACCCTTTCCACTCATCTTTTTTTATTTCTTGATTTATCTCTATTACTGTCTCTTTCTTTGCCTCTTGTTTTTTTCTGCTTCCATTTCTTTTCCTCTACATGAGCATCTAAAATCCTGGTTCGGTCCCTCTTGCAGCATCTTCATCAGCTCTCCTAGAAGGCATTTAAATGGCACCAAGATGGAAAATGACTTCTCTTTGTTCTTATCTCTCCCCAAGGACAAGCACATCTGTACAATACAGGCTGGCTCTCCTTGGTTCACCAGGCACACAAGTGTGTGCACACACACACACACACACACACACATACAACACATTTGTGACCTATTTACTTATTTACTTCTTTAAAGAAAGTTTTAAGGACAAGAACTATGTGATACTTTTAATATCCCTAGTACCCAGTCTAGTGCCTGATATCTAGAAGGTACTTAACCAATATTAATTAGATGAATGTTTAATAAATGTAAATAAATGCAGAAAATTCTAAGATGAGTCAGGCATCCCTGAAACAAGGATAATAATTAATGACTAAACTGTGAAAACTATTATAGGAGGTGTAAACTACAAATCGGTGCACCACAGATCACACAGCACAATGAACATGTGTAATTGGGGAAGCTCCCTCCTTGTATGGGAGACAGTTAACCTAAATAATCTGCTTCCTTGTATGTGAAGTGTAGTTCCCACATCAAAATATGTCAGATCACTAAAAAAATATTTAGAGAACTGCAGTACAGTCTCAGAGAGTGAGATGGATGAAGTCAGCATTCGCTATCATTGATGCTTGCCAGTTAAACTCTATGAGTTGGGGAGAACGGGGCTATTATCTATGTACACAGTCAGGCAAGTGGCCACCACATGTTTCAGCCCCGCTGCAAGATTTGGGCTCCTTACATAAGCACAAGGGAACTACCTCCCATGTCCAAAATAACATTCAAGCTTTTCCCAGCCATCTGTCTAGGAAAAATTCAGTAGACATTTTGTAGAGACTCCCTCACAATTTATTCCCTCAAATCTTTTGAACAATTTGAGAACATGGCACAATTGCAAAGCTGGCTGTAGATGGAAATGTAAATATAAAATTTTAACGAGGACTTTTCCTTCTCACTTAAAAGGAAATGGTGAATATTTCATGCCCTTCTCAGCAAGGCTGCAAGAGCCTATAACCATTAGTGAGGTAGTCCTCATCTTCTCCAAAAAGCTAACACTGTTTTGTGAAATTTCATGATACCCAAACTTAGCCCTACTCTTCCATGAACACCCAAACTTCCAAGTCAAAAGCACTGCTTAGTCATTTCATTGTGCATGTGTGTTTTTGTCCAATAGATTGGGCATGTTAGAGCAAAGCTCCAATTGATTGTATAAAGCAGAGAATAGAGAGCCACTTTTGATAAAATGGATTGCAAATTAATTGAAAATTTCATTTTAGCCAATGTCCTTGGCAATCTATTTTTCCTGTAATGAGCTACTTTGATCACAGTGACTCTTCTAATGCCAGGGTAGGGCTGGCACAGTTCTAAGGAAGAAGAGAACATAGCAATACGTAGCGTAAAAACAATTAAAACTTCAGAAACTTACCAGAGAGTCAACAGGGAGTGGACAATCTTTCCCAATGTCAAAACCAGGATCTATAATAACAGAAATCTCAAAACAGTCAATCAAGACGATGGCTTTAGAGAAGAAAAGCAAAAACATTAGGAGTGTTAAGTATCAAGTGAGGTCACCCAAATAATTCTGTTCTTCAAGAGAAAAGCAAAGAGCAGCAAGACCCAGGTTGGGAGAATACAGAGTTAAGAGGAATAAAAGAGGGACAGGCTTCATTCACCTGACTGGCGCAAGGCAAGATTCAATCTTGTACACCAATGGCCTTGCAGGAAAACCAAGAATCCCCTGACACCTATGAAACTCAACGAAACATGTTCTGTGGTGTCCATGAATGTGCACAGCAGCCCTGAGGACTCTAGAGGCACTTAGCAAAGTGAATAACCCCAGTCTCTGGTCTTTGTGTGATCTTGGGAAAATGATTTAACTTTTCTAAGTCTCAGTTAGGGATTTAATAGCACTTGAATCATATAACATTAGTCTAGCTATGTCCTTAAAGACATTCAAGGTATTTGATACCTAATTGTGTTGTAAAATTATTTATAATACTAGAGGCATGGGGTTTTGGGGGGGGCGGGTCCCTCAGCCTGTCTGCACCCTCTTGCAATCCAGGATACCTCAGGGGATGTCTGACTGCCAGTTTAGGCTCAATCCCATAGGGATCCCTGAGGGATTGGACCTAAACAGGCAGTTGGACAGCCCTCTAGCAATCCAGGACCACTGGCTCCTAACCACTCTGCCTGCCTCCTGATGGTCCCTAGCTGCACAACTTCATCCAGAAGAACGTCAGAAATGATGCCCGGAAGGTCATTTGGCTATTCGGTCTAATTAGCATATTATGCTTTTATCGTTATATATTAGCCCTCCACCATGTATATTCCCCTCACAAAACAAACAAAAAACAATAACTGTTTCTAAAGCTACTTGTTTCTGAAACTATACCTACTTACACTACCATCTGAATAATTCTGGCAAAAGGAATGCAAGTCAACAGTAACCTGGATATTTATTTAAAGAAAAGCTGAGAGTGGATTAGAAAGTGAACCATGGCTGAGCCTGTCTCCTTTCCTTAACCTCTTCCAGCCTCCCTGTAGGTGGCGCTCCATCCGCCTCCAGATGTCTAATGTCTTCTAACTCCCTCCCTCCTCAGCAAAACTAGGAAAAGCTCACATAAAGGTCATTTACAGCATGTCTAGAGGTACTTCTTTCGCATCAGACTTGTGTTCTAAAACTTATTTCAGATGAGGAATAAAAGGCTCTCTATCTTATTAAAGAGACATTAAACATGGAAGAAATAAAAAAAGAGGTATGGCACTAGCACCACTGATGTTACGGCTAATGGCCAAAGACTACTCTGATTATTGCTAAAGCTGGTCCCAACTCAACCTATAAAGAATAATTAAACCTTCCCTTAATTAATCAGACTCATTCACAGTCTCAAAATTGTCTGTCACCCAGAACATTAGGATTATTATGAAGAGAAATGGAGACTGCATACTAATTTTAGATGCTAGCCGGGAATTTTCTCTTTGGAAGAAAACTACAATATTAAACTACTAGAGGCCTGATGCACAAATTTGTGCAGAAGTGGGGTCCCTTGGCATGGCCTGTGGGTACTGGGATGAAACCAGCAGTCCAACACCGCCTGCCGCTTCTGCCTGCTGCTCTCACTCATCCCAGCCCCACTGCACTTGCGGCTGGCTGGCTTGTACCCAGTTAATCCTGATTGGGAGAGGCTCACAGCATAGTGGCACTTGCCAGCCATGAGTCCTGTATCTGGCACCCATCTTGAAGGAGGTGGAAGGGAACCGGGACAAAATCAGCCCTCTGGGTAGGTGGTGAACACCATTGCCAGCCTGGGATCCAGATCCATCCCACTGATGTCATCCTGGTGGTTGGGAGCCACTTGGAAGCTGCTTTTATATTGTTTCTTCCTTGCAGAGTGTCTAGGGAGGGGAAACAGCCACGGTGCCCAAGGCCGACTTCCAGGAGGCCAGCAGTGCTGTTGGGATTGTCCATTGGTGCCTGTCCCATTCTCCAGAGATTGGACCTGCAGGAGTACTGAGGGAATGAGTGGCTGCCACTGGGCTATGGGTGGTCAGGACATATCGGTCAGCTGAGTGGCACTCCCACCGTGGGAGCGCACTGAATACCAAGGGGCAATTCCTGCACTGAGTGTCTGCCCCCTGGGGGTCAATGCACGTCATATGACCAGTCAATTGGTTGTTCAGTCATTTGGTCTCTTGGTCACTTAGGCTTTTATATATATACACAAGGCCCGGTGCACGGAATTCGTGCACTGGGGAGGGTGTCCCTCAGCCCAGCCTACACCTTCTCCAATCTAGGACCCCTCTCACAATCCAGGACCACTGACTTCTAACTGCTTACCTGCCTGCCTGATTGCCCCCTAACTGCTCCCTTGCCAGCCTGACTGACACCTAACGCTTCTCTGCTGGCCTGATTGCCCCAACTACTCTCCCCCGGTGGCCTGATCACCCCCAAGGTTTTTATTACTATTGATATGACCCTTCACAGAAAATTTTATTAACCCTACTTTACAATAAGGGCTTGATGATTGAATCGTTGGGACCAGACACCTGGATTTCCTTTCTATGAATGGTGGAGGGAATAATTATCTTGTCTTTAAGTTGCCCTGAAATTAAAATAAGATAATGACTTAGAAAAGTATAAAAGCACCATATAAAGACAACTGTCTTTTTCATGTACTCAAAAGACAATAAAGTGGTAAAATGAAAAACATTATTTTAATCTCCCCCTTCCTTCCTTTACAGCCTTTATTCAAATTTTGAAATTTATACAAATTTCACTCCAATTTTCATTTCTTTACATTCAATATTATTTTGTATTGGTTTCAGGTTTTATATTAGTTACAGAATAGTGGTTAGACAATCATATACTTTACAAAGTGTTCCCCGATATTTCCAGTACCCACCTGGCATCTATATTCCCTATATTCACTATTGGCTATACTCCCTATTTAGATGACAGTGGGTTTACAGGTTCCTTCCAGTCTTTTTTTTTTTTATTGTTCGCCTTTTCTTTCTCACTGCTTCCCTCATTTTCTTTATATAGTATCTCAATTGGCCATCAAAGCTCAGTGAAGGCGCTGGGACATGCTTAATCCATTTTGCAGACGAGGACACTGAGGCCAATTCCAGTTGGCTGTGGAACTTGACTCAGCACACAGGGAGCTCTCAAAGCCATGCTTTCTGCCCTTACTAAGGGGCAGCTGCCCATTACACAGAACAAACCTTCTCGAAAGGGCTTTGGAGCCTCTTTCTCAAGCACCTCTTCATTGTAGACACTCCACATTCTTTCCTCTCTCCCGTCCTCTGCCCCTATTCTTTTTTTTATTAATTTTTTATACATATCTCCCCATTGCCCCCCCCTCCCTCCCAGGCATACCCAAACCAGCCAGTGTCTATGTTCATTGGTTATGATTATATGCATAGATACAAGTCCTTGGATTGATCTCTTATCTACCTCACCTAACTTTAATCTTCCTGCTGTAATTTCACAGTCTGTTTGAAGCTTTACTGTCTCTGTATCTATCCTTTTGTTCATCAGTTTACAATGTTCTTTATTATCCCCCAATGAGTGCGATCATGGGATGCTTCTCCTTCACTGACTGGCTTATTTCACTAAGCAGAAGGCTCTCCAGTTCCAACCAGGTTGCTGCAAATGGTAAGAATTCCTTCTTTTTAATGGCTGCATAGAATTCCATTGTGTAGATGTACCACAGTTTTCTAATCCACTCATCTGCTGATGGGCACCTAGGCTGTTTCCAAATTGTGGCTATTGTAAATTGTGCTGCTATGAACATAGGGGTGCATAAATCCTTTCTGATTGGTGTTTGTAATTTCTTAGGATAAATTCCTAAGAGTGGGATTACAGGGTCAAATGGGAGATCCATTTTTAGTTTTTTGAGGAAACTCCATACTGTTCTCCACAGTGGCTGCACCAGTCTGCATTCCCACCAACAGTGCACAAGGGTTCCTTTTTCTTCGCATCCTCGCCAACACTTGACGTTTGTTGATTTGTTGATGATTGCCATTCTGACAGGTGTAAGATGGTATCGCATTGTCATTTTGATTTGCATCTCTCGGATGATTAATGACTTTGAACATATTTTCATGTGTCTCTAGGCCTTCCTTCTGTCGTCTTTTGAAAAGGTTCTATTTAGGTCCGTTGCCCATTTTTTTATTGGATCCTTGATCTTCCTTTTATTACGTTGTATAAGTTGGTTGTAGATTTTGGAGATTAAACCTTTATCAGTGATAGCATTTGCAAATATGTTCTCCTATTCATTGATCTTTCTTGTTGTTTTGTTGATGGTTTCTTTTGCTGTGCAAAAGCTTTTTATTTCGATGTAGTCCCATGTGTTTATTTTTTCTTTAGCTTCCATTGCCTTTGGAGCAGTATCAGTGAAGAAGTTCTTTTGGCATATATCTGAGATTGTGCTGCCTGTGGATTCCTCCAGTATTTTTATGGTTTCCCTTCTAATGTTTAAGTCCTATATCCATTTTGATTTTATTTTTGTATTTGGTGTAAGTTGGTGGTCCAGTTTCATTTTTTTGCATGTATCTGTCCAATTTTCCCAACACCATTTGTTGAAGAGGCATTCTTGGCTCCATTGTATGTTGATGCCTCCTTTGTCAAATATTAATTGAGCATAGTGGTTTGGGTGGATATCTGGGTTCTCTATTCTATTCCATTGATCTATATGTCTGTTCTTGTGCCAGTACCAGGCTGTTTTGAGAAAAGTTGCTTTGTAGTATAGCTTGAAGTCTGGTATTGAGATCCCACCTACTTTATTCTTCTTTCTCAGAATTGCTGTAGCTATCCATGGTCTTTTCTTGTTCCAGAGGAATCTATGAAGAATTCTTTCTAGGTCTGTGAAATATGTCGTTGGTATTTTAATGGGTAGTGCGTTGAATCTGTAGATTGCTTTGGGTAGTATGGACATTTTAATGATGTTGATTATCCCAATTCATGAGCATGGTATGCTCTTCCATCTGTTAACATCTTCCTCTATCTCTTTTTTCAGTGTCCTGTAGTTTTCTGCATAAAGGTCTTTTATCTCTTTAGTTAGGTTTATTCCTAGGTATCTTAATTTTTTTGGTGCGATGGTAAATGGGATTGCTTTTTTAGTTTCTTTTTCTATAATTTCACTGTTAGTGTATAGAAATGCCACAGACTTCTTAGCATTAATTTTGTATCCTGCTACATTGCCGAATTCATTAATTAAGTCAATTAGTTTTGGAATGGAGTCCTTTGGGTTTTTTATGTACAATATCATGTCATCTGCAAATAAGGACAGCTTTACTTCTTCTTTTCCAATTTGGATGCCTTTTATTTCTTCTTCTTGTCTAATTGCAATGGCTAATACTTCCAGTACTATGTCGAACAGCAGAGGTGAGAGCGGGCATCCCTGTCTTGTTCCTGTTCTTAGGGGAAATGGTTTTAGTTTTTGCCCATTGAGTATGATGTTAGCTGTGGGTTTATCATATATGGCTTTTATGATGTTGAGGTATGCCCCTTCTATTCCCACTTTGCTGAGAGTTTTTATCAAGAAAGGATGTTGGATTTTGTCAAATGCTTTTTCTGTATCAATTGATATGACTATGTGATTTTTATCTCTCAATTTGTTTATGTGATGTATCACATTTATTGATTTGCGCATATTGAACCATACCTGCATTCCTGGGATGAATCCTGCTTGGTCATGGTGTATGATCTTTCTGATGTACTGCTGGATCTGGTTTGCTAGAATTTTGTTGAGGATTTTGGCGTCTATGTTCATGAGAGATGGAATTACGGTGATGCTGGCTTCATAGAAGGTGTTTGGAAGTGTTCTTTCTTCTTGAATGTTTTTGAATAGACTGAGGGGGATAGGTTTTAATTCTTCCTTGAATGTTTGGTAAAACTCTCCTGTGTAGCCGTCTGGCCCGGGCTTTTATTTGCTGGAAGCTTTTTGATGACTGCTTCAATTTCTTTCATAGTTATTGGACTATTGAGATGTTTGGCTTCCTCCTAATTGAGTTTTGGGAGGTTATATTTTTCTAGGAAAATGTCCATTTCTTGCAGGTTGTCCAATTTGTTGGAATAGAGTTGTTCATAGTATTTTTTAACAATCCTTTGTATTTCCACAGGGTCTGTTGTTATTTCTCCTCTTTCATTTCTGATTTTGTTTATTTGGGTCTTCTCTCTTTGCTTCTTGGTGAGCCTGGCTAGGGGTCCATCAATCTTGTTTATCCTTTCAAAGAACCAGCTCTTTGTTTTGTTGATCTTTTGAATTGTTTCTTTGGTCTCCAAGTTGTTTATCTCCGCTCTGATCTTCACTATTTCCTTCCTTCTGAGTACACTGGGCTTTTCTTGTTGCTCACGTTCTAGCTCTTTGAGTTTTAGGTTTAGGTGATTTATTACCATTGTTTCCTGTTTTTTGCAGTAGGCTTGTAGTACTATGAACTTCCCTCTCAAGACTGCTTTCACTGTGTCCCATAAATTTTGTATTGTTGTGTTGTCATTGTCATTTGTTGCCATGATGTTTTTTATTTCTTCCTTGATCTCTCTGGTTACCCAGTCGTTGTTTAAAAGCATGCTGTTTAGTCTCCATGTGTTTGATTTCTTTCTATTGTTTGTATTATAGTTGATTTCCAGTTTTATGCCACTGTGGTCTGAGAAAATGCTCGATATGATTTCTATCTTCTTGAATTTGAAGAGACTTTTCTTATGACCCAACATATGATCTATCTTTGAAAATGACCCATGTGCACTGGAGAAGAATGTATATTCTGTGGCTTTGGGATGAAATGTTCTGAAGATGTTAATTAATTCCATCTGGTCTAGTGAGTCATTTAGGATTGATGTTTCCTTGCTGATTTTTTGTTTAGAGGATTTGTCCAATTGCGACAGTGGGGTATTAAAGTCTCCTACTATGATTGTATTGCTGTCAATCTCTCCCTTAATATCCTCCAAGAGTATTTTTATGTATTTAGGTGCTCCTATATTGGGTGCATATATGTTTAACAGAGTTATTTCTTCTTGTTGGATTGTTCCCTTTAGTATTATGAAGTGGCCTTCTTTATCTCTTGTTATGTCCTTCACTTTGAGGTCTAATTTGTCAGATATAAGTATTGCAACCCCAGCTTTTTTTTAATTTCCATTTGCCTGAAATACCATGTTCCATCCCTTCACCCTCAATCTGGGTGCATCTCTTTTCCTAAGGTGGGTTTCTTGCAGACAGCAGATATATGGATCATGTTTTCTTATCCAATCGGTTACCCTATGTCTTTTGATTGGAGCATTTAATTTGTTTACATTTAAAGTTATTATTGATAAGTACTTATCTGTTGCCATTTTTAGTCCTTACCCCCGAGTTCCTTCTTCGCTTCCTCTTTCTTTTCTTTACAGCAGACCTTTTAACATTTCTTGCATTGCTGGTTTGGTGGTAATATATTCCCTTTGTCCTTTTTTGTCTGTGAAGCTTTTGATTTCACCTTCAATTTTGATTGAGAGTCTTGCAGGGTACAGTATTCTTGGATTCAGACCCTTCCTTTGCATGACTTCGTATATTTCATTCCATTCTCCTCTGGCCTGACGAGTTTCTGTTGAGAAGTCAGTAGCTAGTCTTATGGGGGTTCCTTTGTAGGTAACTTTCTGTTTCTCTCTGGCTGCTTTTAAAATTCTTACTTTGTTGTCGGTGTTTGCCAATTTAATTATGATGTGCCTCGGTGTCGGTTTGTTGGGGTTCATTTTGCTTGGGACTCTGTGAGCTTCTTGGATTTGTGTGGGTTTTTTCTTTTATATATTGGGGAAAATTTCTGTCATTATTTCTTCAAACACGTTCTCTAATCCTTGTTCAGTTTCCACTCTTTCTGGAACCCCAATTACGCGGAAGTTATTTTGTTTCATGTTATCCCAAAGTTCCCTTAGACTCTCCTCTTGCTTTTTAACTTTTTTTTCTAGAAGCTGCTGTACTTGGGTATTTTTTCCTACCGTGTCTTCTAGCTCACTGATGCGGTCCTCTGCTTCTTCTAGTCTACTTTTGATGCTTTCTATTGTGTTCTTTATAGCAGTGATGTCATTATTCATTTCTTCTTGTTTATTCTGCACCTCCTCTAGTTTCTTCTGCGTTTCTTCTGCATGCTTCTTCACCTCCTCTAGGCTCTTACTCATATTGTCAAATTTGTGTTCCATTCTTTTCAACCACATTATGATAATTTCTCTGAACTCTTTCTCTGGTAGGCTTATTTGTGGTTCTATTTCATTTACTTCCTTTTCTGGTGAAACCTGCCTTTCTGTCTTTTGTGGGCTGTTTCTTTTTCTGCCCATGGTCTTTCTTCTCTGGGTGTCTGGTTATGTAGTGCCCTCTCCTATGTTGATTGAAAGGCACAAACTACAACACGACCAGGTACAGCACACAAGGCACTGAGTAGAGATGTATTCAAGATGTTAATAATCACAAATAAGGTGACCACCAATGAAGGACAAATCAGGGGTAAATAGAAAAAGAAGAAGAGGAAAATGAGGAAGAAATAAAAGAAAGAAGTGCCAAAATCAAATTGGGAGAGTGAGAAAAAAAAAGATAAATAAATGAAGAATAAAATAAATTAAAATAAGAAAATTAAAAGGAGAAAAAGGAGAAGGAAAGAGGAAGAGAAAATTCAGAGAGAAAAGAAAGTGTATAAGAGAGAAAAGAGGACAAAATATAGATGTCAGGAGACAACTCCAATAGAACAGTCACTAATCCCAATAAAGGCCAGCAACCAGTACCTAGAGATTAATGCAAATTGCAAATAGCAACTGGTATCGAGGGAGATGAGGGAAAAGAGAGGTAGAAAACAAAGCAATCAAAAAGCAAAATAAAACAAGTAGAATAAACTAAAACAGTCTCTCAAAATTTTTTTTCAAAAAATCGATATAATCACTTTTCAGGCAAATAGCAACAAAAGGACATAGAGAAAAATCAACTTTTTGGCTAGTGAAGACAAGAGGGGAGAGGTTTGTGTGGACTTGTAGTAGGGGATTTGAAATTAGATATATAAATGGGGTGAAATTTTAACCAGGTAAAGAGAAAAATAGGGAGAACCAAAAGTTGGAAAAGGGAAAGAGTAACAAGACAGCAAAATGGGGAAAGTTAGGAGGAAAGTGTTGGCATAAAGGTGGAGTTGAGTTGGAGTAAAATTATGCTAAAGGGAAGATGAAATTAGAATGTAGAACTCTAATCCCGAAATAAAATAAAGAGAAAACAAAATGACACTTTTTTTTCCAAAAACGGTAAAGTACTAGTAGTAATTAATAATACTAGTTTAAAACAAAAATGTAATAATTATAAAGGTAATATCAATTGATGCAGAAAGAAAAAAAATATTCTTTTAATTAAAATATGTGAAAATGAAAAATAAAGAATTAAAAATTAAAAAAAAGAAAAAAGAAAAAAGGGAAAATAAAAAGAAGAAGAAAAATAGAATGGTCCTTCCCTTCCACTATTATTCTGCTTGGCACTCCTGTTTCCCAGTAGGGGAGGTATTGCAGTTCCCTGTGTTCCCCACTTGGTGTTTTAATCTCTTTATTGTCTTGTGGTTATGCGAGAGTCAATTTGTGTGTCATCCATTGGTTGGCAGTGTTTCGGAATTGATCTCTGAGACAAAGCACAGGACCTCTCTAGGCTGTGCTCAGATCCTGCTACTCTGTGTTTCCCAAAACCAGTTTGTGGGGGTTTTGCAGCCTGGACACTGCAATAACTCCCAGGTTGTCCCTCTGCCCCAGAGAAAAAGAAAAAGAAAAAGAAAAAGAGTCGTTTTCCGGAGCTCTCCTCTGTTAACAGCTCAGAGGGTTTGCCTTCACACTCAGGGATCATGCCCTGACCACCTCTGCGGACCTCTCCAGAGGCAGCTTTCCCGCAGCCCGGCTCCCACAGTGTGCGCGTCTCTGCCCTGTGGGGGTAGGAGACCACACCCTGGCCCAGGCCAAGTCTGACCCTTCTGCGCTCGCCCTGTGGATCTCTGAATCCTCTGCCTGCGCGTCTGTGCTGCCTGGGGAGCCGAGCTCTGGGTCCTGGCTGCTCTGTGGGTGCCTCTGTCAGCCGCAGCTTTCAGACCTCGGCAGACATCCACCTCCCCCTTAAGTCAGGCGCAATCTGACCTTTCCGTGTGCTCTGTGGATCTCTGATTCCGCCACGTGTCTGCGCCAATTGGAGAGCGGAGTTCTGGGTCCCCAGGTCCCTGGCTGCTCTATGGGTGCCCAGCCGAGGGCTTCAGACCGCTGTAGACTTGCACCTCCCACTGCAAGATGCCTCGGGCTCCGCGTTCGTGCTGGTAGCTCCGGAGGACAAAAACCCCGTGGCAGTGGGGCTGCCTGACTGGGAGAGCCCCCTCCAGCAGTTCCCCGCCTTCTCCTGGAGGACAACTGACTCCTAGCTTGCCAACAAACACTCCCAATGCAACTCTCAGCCGCTCTCTCTCCCTCTGCCCAGCGACAAAGCTCCAGACGCGTCCGTCTACTCCGCCGCCATTTTCTCCTCCTGCCCCTATTCTTTACTGAACCCTTCTCTGGAGAAGTGGAAGGCTTCACACTCACCGCCAAGGCATGCTCTGCTGAGGGACAGGGTGGCGCAGGCTTGCTTTTGGGTCAAGGCAGGAGCAAGAGTCACTGCCTCTGAAGGGTGAAGGCCGCCTGGGTGAGGCCAGTTAGCACTGGGAGCTTGTCTAAATCATGTTGGCCAGTTCAGTACCCTGCAGTGCAGCACCCTTCATTGAGGTGGCACTGCCCCTCAACTCCCACCTCAGGGCTGCAGGTTATTGCCCTTCTGCCCGGGCATCCTTCCATGCCCCTTGATCCCTGGCCTGGCCCACCCATGTCTTGGAGCCACTGCAGAACCTCTCTCTCTTCAGGTGAGGCAGATTCCTGCCCTTGGTCTCCACAAAGCTCCCAGGGCAGCAATGTTCCTGGGACTCCATTAGAGTAGTTAGGTGGCCGGCCACACCTCCTCCGGCCAACAATGTTCCCATGGCTAAGCAGGCCCAGCCATGCCTCCCTGGGACTGCAATGTTTCCGGGGCCCCACAGAAGTAGCTAGGGGGTCTGCTGCCCCTCCTGGGGCCTGTGATGGACCCAGAACCCTCAGGAGGCATCTGGTGCTACTCACCCCACCTCCCTGGCCCGATGGACTGGTACCTTATAGGCGGTGTCTGGCAATGGACCTGGACCCCCAGGAGCTGGCCATGGTGCTGCCTACCCTGCCTGTATATGCAAATTAGCCTCCATCTTTGTTGGGTTAATTTGCATATTCACTCTGATTGGCTGTGGGCATAGCGGAGGTACGATCAATTTATATGTTTCTCTATTATTAGGTAAGATACATAACAGTTTCATCTGATCTTTTCTCCTAAAATGAAAAACAAAACAATTTAGTCAACTGGGGAATCCAGTTAAATGGTGTTTTCCTTAATTTGGGCCTTTCCTGTATCCACAGATAAAGGGTCTCCATCTACGTCTTATTTTAAAAACTCTTTACCTAACAAACCAAAAATGGTCTTTTATGCAAGCTGAACTAAAAAATCTCCTGACTTCAACTTGATAAGAAACATTGAATTAATTAAATCCAACCACAGTGTCCTGAACTGAGACAGGGCTTTCTCAGTAAGAACTGCACACACAACCCCCAGAAGCCTTTGGTGGCTGGTAACAGGAGCAGACCAGCCCTTCAGCTGCCTTTCAATTAGCTGGGAAGGTGGAAATTGCCTGCTCCCGTGGGCTTGGGAGGAGCTGAGGCTCTTCTGGTGGAAGTGGTGGGTGATTAGCAGCTGCATTGCCAGGACTTGCTTCAGCAGCGCTTAGCTGTGGAAATCAAATACCACAGAGCTCCCAGCCCCAGCCAAGGTTCCTCTCTTCTTAGTTTGCTTCATCAAATGCAATTCCTGGCAGCACAGAAAAAAAATACATGATGAAAGATGGGAAGTGTGTGCCTACATGTCTTTATTTGGGGATTTTAAAAATGGTCCCTCCTCATAGGAAGCCAAGGCATCAGAGAGCCACAGGGAGGTCAGGCAAGTGAAGGCCAGAACCCTGGGCTCAAAAGGGTCCACTCCATTGTTGATTAAGCCTTTACAGATGACAGCTCTTCTCATTTCACACTCCGTGAGCAGCAGATGATGGATCAAAAGGGTAGTAAGTGAAGAGTTCCCAGAAGAATAACAGTTCAAAGTTGGAACACTGAACCAGTCTATGGATCATGGGGAAGTCAGAGAAGTAGGCCTGAATCTCAATGTGTTCTGCACTTAACTCATCACTGGTACAGAGCTCCTCAACTCTGTTGTAGTAGAGATTATAATATTAACACCAAGTATAATGAGTATCTATTATGTGCCAGATCTTTAAACATACCATACTTAGTTGTGACATAAATGCTTTATTGGATGAAGAAAGGACACTGAAATAGCTTGCTCTTAGTCACATGGGCAGACAGCAAGAGCTGAAGGTATCTGTAGACCCAGGTGTTGCCTGCATATGGCCTTTTGTGTTAGAGCCAATCATAGTGATCCTCAGCAAACATAAACTCATGGTCATTCTGAGACCCAGTGGGTCCAGTGTTCCTTAGAAGGTTAAATTCTAGGACATGTGCTTTTCAAAAGGAAATAAAAAATAAATAAATAGATTATGGAAGTCCAAGAAAATATACTCTCTTTTCAGCCTAACTGCAATTAGCCCATAAACTCAGCCTCAAATTATAATGTACTTTGCACTGGAAATTAAATTCATTAATTATTGTGCAGCTACTGCTGAAATCTTCCAGCAAGCCCATCCTCTAAATACAGTTATTTTTAAATTAATGACATACTTATTCCTGTTTACTAACAATTTAATAGTTCTATGTAAAGCTTTTTTAATTAACTGAAAAATTGAAGGTGGCAGGAAAAAATTGAAGATAATCTACTGGAGAGCAGTAGAATAAAGATTTATAGAAAGCTGTTTTTTGTTTTCCTGGGAGTTCAAGCTGAGCCTGTCCTTAGTGCAGTACATGCAGTAAACTATATGATAAGGATAGAGGTATCTATATGATGGTATGAGAAATCAGAGGATTGAGGGGAAGTGTACTTGGGGAGACAAAGACTTCCTGGAGGAGGTGGCTGAACCAGTAATTAAAAATCATAAAAGTTTATCGATTCTAAGGTAGTGGGGAAGGGGAGAGAAGAATAGAATACTAGTTCACAGAGGTAGCTGAGCGTGAAAACATGCATGTAGGCTAGAAACAAGATGTTGTACACCATGTTGCTCCTACAGCCAGTTTAGTAAACCAGGGGTAAGCCAATTAAATTGCAGGAAGAAAACAATGTGAAGGGTCTTGCATCAATAAATGTTAATGATTTTGAACTTTGTGCCATCACACATCATTTGGCCATCATTGTGCTGTCATCCATGAAAAAAAAATTGGTATTTCATAACCAGGAATGAGCTATCACTAATAAAAGTTTAAATAGTTTAATTTTGACATGATTAACTATTTTATAAAGTACCAATTCAAAGTTAGTCCTATCATGATATCCATAACCCATAGTTACTCACTTTTTGATGTTTTCTTGAGTTGGAGCCTTTGAGAGGACAGTATGTGAAGCTTGGCAAGAAGCATATATATCCAGACAAGACCTGTGTGGGAGAGTCTCCCACGTGAACTGCGTTTGTCCTCTGACTCCTAAAGAAAAGATTGGTGATGTCTAAGTAGTGGTGGACTGTCCCAAAGAAACTGTTAGCTGAGTTTTATTATCATGCTTTCCTTGGCAAAGTGATGATTATCTGGGTTTTCTACCTCCCCCTGCATAACACTTCCTCTCCCATTCATGATAACTGTCATCATCAGTTTTGATCAAAGCTTAATCCCAGCAACTAAAGCAATACTCAAGATTAGGAGGTGTTCTGCTGAAACCGGTTTGGCTCAGTGGATAGAGTGTTGGCCTGCAGACTGAAAGGTCCCAGGTTCGATTCTGGTCAAGGGCATGTATCTTGGTTGCTGGCACATCCCCAGTAGGGGGCATGCAAGAGGCAGCTGATCATTATCTCTCTCTCATCGATATTTCTAACTATCCCTCTCCCTCTCTGTAAAAAATCAATAAAATACTTAACAAAAAAAGATTAGAAGGTGCTAATATTCGTCAACTGTTGAATAAATCAACTAGGGCAAAATTTTCTAGCATCATTCATCTGTCATCTGTGTCTCACTTTTTATACAGCTGTATATAATGGCAATAGATAAATGATATAAAAGTTGATACTGAAAATGAATTCTGATATAACAATGACCTAAAGTATGTGGAATTGGTTTTGGAAACAGACAACAAGAAGTAAGGACAATGCACAGGAGTTGTTCTGGACTAAATGTTTGTATACCCCCCTGAAAAATGTATATGTTGAAATCCTAACTGCTAAGATAATGGTGTTAATAGTTAGAAACTTTCTAGTAATCAGATCATGAGGGTAGAGCCCTCATGAAAAAGATTAGTGCCTCTATAAAAGAGAATACAAAGAGCTCTCTCCAACCTTCCAACATATGAAGACACAGAAAAGATGACCACCTATGAACCAAGGAGCAAGTCCTCACCAGGGACTGAATTTTGATCTTGAACTTCCAGCCTCACAACCATGATAAATGTATGTTGTCAATAATACATGTCAAACTAATAAAGGATGCTAGAAAATACTGAGGAAACTGTTTTTAGAATGCTGGAAAAAGCATGAGAATTTGTTAGACAAGGGTAGAAAAATGGCACGAAATCTGCTATTAGAAGTTAGGAAAATGGAGATCCATGTTATGGTGTGGTGAAACATTTGGTAAACTCATATCCTTGGACTATACCATTATAGTTGTAAGTAACTCAAGCACAGAGACAGTTCACATAAGTAATATCAACTCTAGAACCAGGTATCTGCATAAAATTGTCATCTGTCTTAGTTTAACAAGAGGGCAAACTCCTTATGAATTGTCTGTAGTATGTTTCTTAGTATAAATTCTGTAATCGGAGTACATTAGGAAAATAGTTATCAACTCCTTAACCTGGCATTGAGTCAATAAACTTAGACTCAGCACCTGACTTCTCTGTGCCTCAATTACTTCATCTGTAACATGTGGACTAGGAAAACAGGCAGAGAAGGAGAGGGATATGCATAATGCACTTGAATCTTTTCTCCAATGGAGTATAAAGAGCACTCTGTAGAGAGGAAAGAAAAGCCATCCAAATGTGCCAAGACTAGCAGAAGAAATATTGAGTGTAATTTATCTTACCTAATAATAGAGAAACGTGTAAATTGACTGTACCTCAGCTACATCCACAGCCAAACAGAGTGAATATGCAAATTAACTCAACAAAGATGGCAGTTAATTTGCATACATACCTGGATCCTGAAACCTCCTAGGCACGCAGGTCATGCCCAGCTGGCCATTGGTGGGGAGATGGGGAAAAAAGAGGAGGGCACTTCCCAAGCCTAAAGCCTGGAGCAGAGGCTTTATGCTTAGGAAGGGGCTGAGCCTGTGATCAGAGGGGTGGGGGATTCCAACTTCCCAAGCCTAAAGGCTGGGGCAGAGGCTTTAGGCTTGGGCAGGAGCTGAGCCTGTGATCAAGGGAAGGGGGAAAAAATCAATGGAAACATATCCTCAGGTGAGGATAAAAAAAAAAAATGTCATAACCTATAAAAGACACATCTTGAAAATGCTTAAAGAAAATTGTCATTTTTTTAAGGTGAAGGGACTAGATTCCAAGTTGATGAAAATACCTTGCTGTCTGCAGTGGCTGGCAATGGTTGCAGCAGCCGGATGATGGGGCTGGCACCTTCCCCTGATCAGCCCAGTGGCTTCCCACAAAGTGAGGACCGACTGCAGCTTAGGTCCATTGGGAGAAGACCTAAGCCTTCAGTAGGACATCCCTGGAGGGCTCCCAGTATATGAGAGAGGGCTGGGTGGCTGAGGGACCCTTCCCAGTGAATGAATTTCATGCAGCGGGCCCCTAGTATATATATAAACCCCTAATGTGCAAATTGACCAAATAGCCGAACAACTGAACAATCAAACAACTGGTCATTATGACATGTGATGACCACCAGGAGGGTGTTCACAGGACATGGTGCACATTGTCTGTGGCAGGATGGTAGAGTAGGTGAGTATAAGTGCCAGACCAAGGCAGGATGTCAGTCACTGTCATTGGGGTGAGCTACTGATGGTTACTGAAAATTCTTTGCTCCTATTTGCTGTGGTACTAACTGGTGCTTGGACACACTGCCAGTGCCCTACACCAGCCCCAATTGTTTGGCGCCATCAGCAGATGCAAGCAACAGCTGCTGGCCCCAATTACTCCTCACAACTTCTCTACCTACCCCTGCTCCTGAGGGGTGATCAGACTGACAGTGCTGGCCCCACTTGCACCCGCTTCTGGTGCTGGAGCTGCTGTTTGCACCCACTCACATCCATTGCCAATGCCAGCCCCACTTGCACCCACAGCCAGAGCTGGTCCCAACTGCTGGGTACCATCAGCAGGTGTGAGTGGGGCCAGTCACATCAGCATGTGGGAATGGTGGGGGCAGGAGCGAAGCTGCTAACAGACAGGAGACTGGGGGGCCAAGGCAGCAGGGGCCAGGTGGGGGCATGTAGGATGGGCGGAGACCCGTCCCTGTGCCTCCACAGCCTCTCAGCCCACAGTTCCTTTAGGGTGCGTGAATTCATGCACTGGGCCTCTAGTTAAGAAACAATTGTTTTGAGTGGGATAAAACACCAACAATCAAAAAATTCACTAGGTATAAAAAAGTTACCTGCAGGTAAAGGAAAAACATTTTTAAAAAATAAATCAACATTGAATCTAACAAAAATTATAAAACAAATACAGAAGAAAAAGAACAAGAAAAAATCATACAAAAATATTTCTTTGGTCCTGGCCAGTGTGACTCGATTGAGTTTGTCCCATGCACCCAGAGGTCACAGGTTCAATGCATGGTCAGGATACATACCTGGTTGCAGGCTCAATCCCCAGGTGGGGACATGAAGGAGATAGCCAATTGATGTTTCTTTCTCTCCCTCCCCCTCCTCTCTCACTAAAATCAATAACAATATTTTTTAAAAAATCTCTGTCTGGAAGATGATGAATATCTTAGGCAAATAACTGCTTTGAACTTTCAAAGAAATGAAAAAGAATTATGACTTCATTTTTAAAAGATCAAATATGAGAAACAACAGAATAAGTGAAAAGAAGTGCAAAAAGCTAAGAAAAAATAAAGAAAAAAACTAACAACATTGTGGAAATTTAAACTGAATTAGAAGCAAAAGTGTACCACATGCAATGCTAAAAATAATTGTCAAGTACCAAAGATATGTAAAAAATAAATTGATGAAATTTAAAAGATATACAAAAAGCCCTGGCCAGTTTTGTTCAGTGTTTAGAGTGTCACCCTATGCATCCAAGGGTTACAGGTTCAATTCCTGATCAAGGGCATGTACCTGAGTTGCAGGTTCGATTCCTGTCCTGGCCAGGGTGAGCGCAGGCAGCTACCAATTGATGTCTCTCTCTTTCACATTGATGTTTCTCTCTGTGTGTGTCTCTCTCTCTCCGCCACTACTTCCCTCCCTTCCACTCTCTAAAAGTCAATGGAAAAAACTGATAATCCTTAAATAAGGATTAACATGAGAGAGAGAGAGAGAGAGAGAGAGAGAGAGAGAGAGAGAGAGAGAG
>JAAGEH010000393.1:56918036-57082464 GCA_011751065.1 Lasiurus cinereus
AGAGAGAGAGAGAGAGAGAGAGAGAGAGAGAGAGAGAGAGAGAGAGAATACAGAAAAGATAATCAGAATAAGATAAAACAAAATAAACAATGAGAATACATTTTTAAACACAACTATTTATTTATTTTTAGAATAAAAATGTAGAAAAACATTAATTCTTATCACTGAATAGTGTAATTTCATGTAATTGTTATTAGTTTCCTTCTTTTCTTTTTCTTTTTGTCAAATATGTTTTTATTGATTTCAGAAAGGAAGGGAGAGGGAGAGCAATAGAAACATTAATAATGGCCCTATCTGGTTTTGCTCAGTGCATAGAGCATCAGCCTGCACATCAAGGGGTTCCAGGTTCAATTCAGTCAAGGATACCTCCTGCAGGAGCCTTCCTCCCCAGCTTGAACCCTAGTCGGGGGCTTCTGCAGGAGGCAACCAATTAATGTGTTTCTTTCATATCGATGTTTCTCTTTCTGTTTTTCCCTCTCTTCCACTTTCCCTAAAAAATCAATGGAAAAATACCTTTGAGTGAATATTACCCCCCCCCAAAAAAAAAGAAGAAAAAGAAAAGAAACATCAATGATGACAAAGAATCAACAATTGGCTGCCTCCTGCACTCTACTGAGGGTCAAGGCCACAATATAGGCATGTTTCCTGACTGGGAATCAAACCATAATGCTCAACTACTGAGCCATGTCAGTCTGGCCTTTCTTTTCTATGTTTCAACATTTTTCTACTAAATAAATAAATAAATGGCCTCTCATCAATGTTTATAGGAAGCAAGGAGAGATCTTACTTGCAGTCAGTATGTTGCTCAAAGGTGTTCTGATACTATCCAAAGCAAACTAGATCATTTTATATAATAAAAGTATAATATGCAAATCAGCCAAGTGGCAGAACAACCTGTTGCTATGACATGCACTGACCACCAGGGGACAGAAGCTCTATCTCATGGTAGTCAGTGCGCTCCCATAGGGGGAGTGCTGCTCAGCCAGAAGCAGGGCTCACAGCTGGCACGTGTAGCAGCAGTGGCAAAAGCCTCTCCTGCCTCCACTGTAAGTGGGCAAAAAAGAGCGAGAAGTCCTTGACTGTGAGAGCCCCAGACTGACAGCAGTTGGACATCCCCTGAGTGCTCCCAGACTGAGAGAGGGCACAGGCTGGGCTGAGGGACCCCTCAGGTAGAAAAATACAATTACTTCAATGAAGAGTCTTTTCTCACTTCTGAGATAGCTTTCCTACTCAGCCATGCTATTTCCTCTTTAAAATCACACAGCATTTGAAAGATTATTATCAAAGTCAGTTTTCTTCTGAAACACCCTGTGATACTTTACAACCACATATACCAAAGAAAGTGCCCCAAAATTTCTAAAACTCATATAATATTAGCATTTAGCACATACCATTCCTTAGCTTTATCTGTTTCTTCTGTGAGAACAAGAGAAAAAAGCTTCAGAATGCAGAAACAATATACACCTCTCTTGCCCTTCTCAGGGCGCCTAGCAAAATTTAAAAGACAGAGAATATTCTCTAAGTCTTTCCAAAATAGATGTTGAGTCAGTTTGGCAAGCAAATGTGTCAGGCTGGTTACAAGTGTCTTTGTTTCAAATCTGGACCCATACACTACATGCAGAACAGCATAGGTTTTCTTTTCCTTGTAGGTGGAGATAAAATATTTTGCATTATTATTAAAAGCCTTGTTTTTTCTCAGATCCAAAAGAGAGCAATCATATAGGACAATGGTCCAACTCCATTCCTTTGTGAACTATAACTAGTGAAGATAAATGACAACAGAACAGCCTTGCTCTTCCAATGATTTGATGGACTATACTGAAGCTATTAAGGATAGTCACTAAGTTTCACATTCACAGAAGGTCCATCTAGATCTATGATCCTCCTCAAAAAAAGTCCAGGAGAATCTGATGTCCCTTCTTTTGCAATTTCAGATAGGTGGGAGTTGGTGGGCTTCATTTGTCAGAGAAAGCATTATATTTCAGTTCCAAGGAAAAATCAATTTATTGTTTCAAGAGATAGCCCCACATACAATTTATCCATCTGTCCAAGGTTGAGGTAGAGGTTCTCCTTCATACCAAACAGCAAGTATGACCATGAAATGAGGTGACACAAAGAAAAACTACACATTAGCCACAAGTCTTAAGCATGTGGCCCCAAACAAGGGAATAAAAAAAAAAATATATATATATATATATATATGCCTAAGCAACCATTATGACAGAACAACCAGAATGACAGGTCGCTATAACATGCACTGAGCAGGCAGAAAGGCAAGCATTTAGGGGATAACAGTCCCGGAATGTAAGAGGGATGTCTGACTGCTGGGTGTTCAACTGCAGAGATCTGGCCTAAACCAGCAGTCGGACATCCCTCAAGGGATTCCACATTATGAGAGGGCACAGACCGAGCTGAGGGACCCCCTCCTTCCATGCACAAATTTTATGCACTGGCCTCTGGTAATTTATAAGATGGCTTTCTTTCATGTACCCTCCTCAACCCAAAGTAGTAAAGGGAAATGCATTTCCTTAAGGGCAAAACACTTTCATGGTCTCAGAATTTACTGAAGAACTATTTTGTGTATTTGTCTCACCTAAGCTCTGGACCTAATAGACCTCCATACCTCACATCAGAAGAAATCTATAACATGTCTTCAATAATTAATGACTATAACCTCAGTTTTATATTTCTTTCTAACCTAGCCTGCTCCCCTCAAGTAAACCACATCATCAGCCTCCTTTAAATCTTAATGTAAGTAAAGTTTCCTCAGGAGCTATCCATATCATTCCCTTTTGTTCCATTCTATGGACCCTACAGTCCCTCAGACACTTACAAAACTAAGAAATAAATTATGACATTTAGCATTACCTATAACCATTAAAAATAAGAACAACAGAAAATTTGGAATCCTAAATTATATTTACAGTTATATTTTGGAAAATAATAATTTGTGATACAAAGTACAAGGATCAGCACATGGAAGAGTGGCCCAACAATGGGGATGAGACAGGTGGTCATATATGCAGTGGCCCTCCATATCCATGGATTCTGCATCTGTAGATTCAACAAACTTGAACCAAAAATATTTTAAAAACACTCACAAAGGTATGTTGTTGCTGACATAAGCTATCTAGTTAGGCCTACATTAATTGTGTCTGTATCAAATGTGTATAGACATTTTTCTTGTCCTCATTCCAGTAACAAGAGAGAATAGCAACTATTTATATAGCATTTACACTATGGAGTATAAATAATTTAGAAATTTCTTAGAGTATTATAAGTAATCTAGAGATTATGTTGAGTATACAGAAGGTTGTGCATAGGTTATGTGGAAATACTATGCTCTTTTATATAAGGGACTTAAGCATCCGTGGATCCTGGAGCCAATTCCCTATGCATATAGAGGGACATCTGTAGTTGTGGAAATGCAGATTTTGTTTTCACTTAATTATAGCACTGATTTTTAATAAAATCATAAGGACTTAATATAGTTATTCAACACTTAAAGGCATATTTAATTAACATTTACCTAGTTCACTTATTTATGTTTCAATGCCTATCGTACATAAGACTCCGTGTTGAAAAATATAAAGCTAAGTAAGGACCAGCAGAGGGAGTTACAATATAAATGGTTATAATATATTGTAGAGTGATCATTCAGTAAATATAGTTTGAACATCCATGATTCTCTAAGCACAGTGTTAAGTACTGGGATGCTGTGGCAAACATATAAAAACTGCTGAATCTGGAAGTTTACTGACCAGCCTAGGAGTTCCTAATCCACCCATGGAGAGACAGTGCAAAGTGGATTGCGTTGGGCTGGTGGGAGTTTAGTTCTCAGGAGAGGTCAGGGAAGCGTTCATTAAAGCAGATGTAATAATTATCTATATTTATAAAAGCCTAAGCAACCAAATGACCAGGAATTACCTGGATGACCAGAACGACGGGTCACTATGATATGACCTAATCACCAGGAGACAGCTCCTGCATTGGGCGGCTGCCCTCTGATTGTCTGTGTGTTCCCACAGCAAAAGCACCGCTCAGCTGACCAACCTGCCCCAGCAGGCCTCATCAGCCCACCTGCACCCACTCACTACCTCAGTAGTCCTGCAGGGTCAATATCCAGAGAATGGGCCAGGCACCAACAGACCAGCACTGCCAATACAATCCTGACAGGGCTGCTGGCCTCCTGGAAGTCAGTCTCAGGCACCGTGGCCACTTCCCCTCCCTAGATGCTACGCAAGGAAGAAACAATATAAAAATGGCTGCCAGGTGGCTCCCAGCAATCAGCATGAACGTCCGTGGGACACATCCAGATCCTGGGTTGGCAAGGGTGTTCCATTGCTTGCCTGGATGGCATCCCAGTCACCCTGTACCCACCCTGGAGGTCCCACCTGTCACAAATCTGTGCACCAGGCCTCTAGTATAACAATAAAAGTGTACAACAACCTCTATTTGCTCCTCCTTGCTGCAAGCATATGCTGGTTCTCAGCCTTCAGCAGTGATTAGAATATCCTGTCAAGTACATATTCTTAAGTATGCCTGGCCTATTTTCTGCATATTCCCTGAAATATTTATCAACTTTTTTTTATAAGCAGATATCCTACAGGGAGGTTTTCAATATCAGTATAGTGAGTAGATTATTAATTAAAATCAGCCTTCACAAATCCATTTTTGGCAGCCATAAACTACATAATCCGAAGGGTTATTATAGTAAAACAACTGTATCCCAAGTAAAATATATTTTTAATGCATTTCTAGGCCTCCCCCCAAAAAATGGATCTGAAGTATTAACAGATTCAAAGGTGCAGTCGCCCTGAGAACAAATAGGAATAGCAACACCGAAATGTAGAGACTATACCCTGTGACAGCAGCAAAGTGGAAGTACTTTGTCTGAAACACTGGAAAAGAAGTCAGAGACCATCAAAGGAAGCCAGTATGACTTCATGTTGTGGAAATTCCCCAGCAGATGCCACCACAAATCTTCTCTGAAGGAAATCATCTGCCATCGGAACCCCGAATTCCCATAATCTAAAATCAAATAAATTCAATTCAGAGACCAAACAATAAGCAACAACAACAAAAAATCATGAGTGAGGCTCACTAGAAACAATGAACAATAGGTTTAGATCTCTGATGACTTTGAATTCTGAAATTACTAAATATAACTCATTATACAATTATGGATAAAACTACAAATTAGAATCCTAAAGAAGAGGAAGATTTAAAATATTTAAAATGACCACACATGTTTATAATGGTCTCTAGAAATGAAAGAAGTTGTTTTAAATAAATCAAAATTTAGATTAAATATAAAATTATACATAATGAAGAGAAAAATAGTTCAGTAAAAGAACTGGCAGAGAACACAATGTAAGCCCTGGGCAGGTGGCTCAGTTTGTTGGAGCATAGTTCCAATGCACCAAGGTTGCAGGTTTTGATCCCCAGTCAGGGCACATACAAGAATCCACCAAGAAATGAGTAAATAAGTCAAACAAAAATCAATGTTTCTTTCTATCTCTCCTTCCTTCCCTCCATCTCTCCCTCTTTCTCTCTAAAAAAAAAATCAATTTAAAATCCATAACATAGAAAAAGTGATGAAAAATAGGAAGAAGAAGTTAAACTATATAGAAAACAGAATGAGATGGTCTTATAACCAAAGAATCAGATTGCCAAAAAGAAGAACATAGAGAAAATGGGCAAGAGATGATATTTGAAGAGATAATAACTGTTAGTTAACATGCATCATAATGTATCCCAAGCAGGATAGAGAAAGAAATCTGTACTTAGATATGTTGTAGTTTAAAACAGAATATCAAAAAGAGAGGATATTTATTTTATTAATTAAATCTTTATTATTCAGATTATTACATTGGTTTCTCTTTTTTCCCCCTCGATAGCTCCCCTCCAACCGGCTCCCACCCTTCCCTCTACCCTTAACTCCCTCCCATTGACCTCACCCATAGGTGTATGATTTTTGTCCAGTCTCTCCCTGTACACTCCTCACTCCTTTCCCCCTGAGAATTATCAGTCCACTCCCTTTCTGTGCTCCTGATTCTATTATATTCACCAGTTTATTCTGTTGATCAAATTTTTAATTCACTTAATTTTTAGATTCACTTGTTGATAGATACATATTTGTTGTTCATAATGTTTTAGCTTTACCTTTTTCTTCTTCCTCTTTTAAAAGAGTACCTTTCAGCATTTCATATAATACTGGTTTGGAGTTGATGAACTCCTTTAGCTTTTTCTTATCTGTGAAGCTCTTTATCTGCCCTTCAATTCTGAATGATAGTTTTGCTGGATAGAGTATTCTTGGTTGTAGGTTCTTGCTATTCATCACGTTGAATATTTCTTGCCACTCCCATCTGGCCTGCATCGTTTCTGTTGAGAAATCAGCTGACAGTTGTATGGGTGCTCCCTTGTAGGTAATGAACTCTTTTTCTCTTGCTGCTTTTAATATTCTCTGTTTGTCTTTTGCTCTTGGTATTTTAATTATGATGTGTCTTGGTGTAGTCCTCTTTGGATTCCTTTTACATGGGGTTCTGTGTGCTTCCTGGACTTGTAAGTCTATTTCTTTTACCAGATGTGGGAAGTTTTCAGTCATTATTTCTTTAAATAGGTTTTCAGTATCTTGCTCTCTCTCTTCCTCTGGCACCCCCACAATTCTGATGTTGGTACGCTTGAAGCTGTCCCAGAGTCTCCTTACATTATCTTCACATTTTTGGATTCTTTTCTCTTCTTGCTTTTCCAGTTGAGTGTTTTCTGCTTCTTTATATTTCAAATTTTTTACTTGATTCTTGCCTTCCTCTAGTCTGCTGTTAGGTCTCTGTATAATATTTTTTATCTCAGTCAGTGTATGTTTAATTTCTAGTTGGTCCTTTTCCATCTCTAGTTGGATCTTTACCATCTCTAGTTGGTTCTTTTTCATCTCTTCTTGGGACTCACTAACTTTATCCAACTTTTCTAGGATATTCTCGAAAAACCTTATAAGCGTGGTTTTGAACTCTATATCCAGTCGTTTGTTTTCCTCCATTTCTTTTGTTTGTGATCCCTTCCCTTGTCTGGGCATTTTCACTATGCAGGGAGAACTTCTGTGTTGTATTCAGCCTTAAGATACCAGACTTGCAAAACCGCAAATGCCTCTCTGTTGAGCTTGAGATGGGTGGGGAGTCTCAGGGCTTAAGGGACCACCTTGCCTTCCAGTCGGCAATGCCCTCCACGGGCCCTGAGTCTCACGTGACTGGGTAATCACTGGAGCGGTCCCTGTGTGCGCCCGCACGTGCTCTCTCTTGCAGTGCCTCTAGACTGCTGCTCCTCCGGCTCCCTGCACTCCAGAACCATATGCGTCTGGGTCCCCAGAGTTTTGCCCAAATCTGGGGTTTAGTGAAGTTAGAAGTGATGCACTTGGGAGGGTCTGTCTCCTGCCCACTCGTGAAAGCCAGCTGCACAATCAGCAGTCAGTCCTCTGCACGTACTGCCGTGCGTGTCACCAGTCCTCTGATCTTCTGCAACTCCCCTAAATTTCTGTGCACTTGTCCCTTTTCACAGTCCAAACTGCCCTAGTATGAATTTCGGCTGAATCTGGGGTTTAGTGTCGTGGGTTAAGGGGTGCTGTTGAGAGTCTCTGTCTCCCTCCCACCAGAGTACACCAGCCAGGTACTCCAGCACCTGCTCTTTCCACACATGTGTCTCTGTACCTCAGCTTTTTGCAGCTCCTCTGGGTCTCTGTGAGCCCCTCTCTTTCTTTCTAGTTGTAGAATTTCCACTCAGCCAGCTTTCCTGTGGTTCTGGATGATGTCTGTTCTGTCTTTTAGTTGTAGTTTTGAAATTGTTGTGCGAGGCAGCAATGTAGGTGTTTACCTATGTCGCCATCTTGGATTCTCCCCAAAGAGATGATATTTAAATAGAAATAAAAAGAAGGGTCATAGAAAAATATCAGAAAATTTAACCACAATATAATCAAACAAATATTTTGTGAAATATTAAATACTAAAGGCCTGGTGCACGAAATTTCTGTGCGCAGTGGGGTGGGTGTCCCTCAGCCCAGACTGCACCTTTTCTAATATGTTACCTCTTGAGGCATGTCCAACTGCTCTCTCACAATCAGGACTGCTGGCTCCCAACTGTTTGATTGCCTGCCTGATTGCCCCTAACCACTTCTACATTCTACCCTGATCACCCTGTAACCACTCCCCTGCCAGCCTGAATGATGTCTAACTGCTCCCCTGCTGGCCCAATTGCCCTTAACTGCCCTCCCCTGCCAACCTAGTCACCCCCAACTGCCCTTCCTGCAGGCCTGGTCCCCCCCCAACTGCCCTCCCTCTTGGCCTGATCACCCACAATTGCCCTCCCCTGCTGGCCATCTTGTGGTGGCCATCTTGTATCCACATGGGGGCGGCCATCTTGTGTGTTGGAGTGATGGTCAATTTGCATATAGGATAATAATAATATTAACTTTGGGATTTAAAGGGATAGAAATAAAATTATGGACAAAAACAAAAAGTTGGGAATTGGTTTGTGTTCAGAGTTAAAATGTTCCGAAGTTCTATCAAAGGAGTTGAGAGAGAGAGAGAGAGAGAGAGAGAGAAATGGATTGAGAAAACAAAGAAATAGTATTGGTTCTGTTATAGAAATTAAGTTGGATGGTAAGCATTGCTATGCTCATAACTTACATATATGTTACATACCTTCTTTGGAAGTCACTAAAACTTTATTTTTTAAAAGGAACTTTGCTAAAGAATAATTTTGCTTCCCAGTGTACAAGAAAAGAAGGAACAAACCCTTTGATGTCCCCATTCTCCTTCAAGACTCTTCTAAAGTCCTCCCCTTAATCTATTTACCTAGGAACATGGACTAACCTCATGAATGAAAAATGGAGGAGATTCATTTAGTTCTGCACTTTGTCTTCTTCCCTGGTAACAGCATCTTCTAGATTAGCAGGGATCAAGGGAGATTTCTATGCTTGCAAAATAGAAAATTAGCTACATGAAAAGCATTAACAAACACAGCAGCTTCTAGGCAGAGGACTTCTCAGACACAAAAATTGAAAACTGTGCTGTATTCATTTGGGGGAGAGGAAGACAGGATCTCAGCTGTTTGTGGAAGTCATATATATTAGGTGTAAAGGTGGTTTTAATCCATGTATGGAAATTTTTGTGATACATATCCCAAGGAATGCAAAACAACATTAAGAAGTGAGAGTGAGTGAGTATATTAGTGCCGTAGTCAGCAAACTGTGACTCTCGAGCCACATGCAGCTCTTTGGCCCCTTAAGTGTGGCTATTCCTAAAATACCACAGCCTGGGCGAGTCTATTTTGAAGAAGTGGTGTTAGAAGAAATTTGAGTTTAAAAAATTTGGCTCTCAAAAGAATTTTCAATCATTGTACTGTTGATATTTGGCTCTGTTGACTAATGAGTTTGCCGACCACTGTGTCTGTGAATCTGTTGATAATATGGGTATGTTGTGGAGGTGTGTGCATCTGTGTGTTACGTCTGTTTGTACATATGATAGAGTATTATGTTAATGCTCTATCTACTCCAATCTGATCAAGATTTACATTGGAGATATATTTTTGGATAGGATTATGTGTGTTATAAAGGGTGATATGTGTGAGTTTATTTAAATGGGAAGGTGTTAAGGTGTTTCCATTTCTATGTGTGTGTGTTGAGTATTGTAATATTTTTGTCTCTTCACCTAGGCTATCTTTTTAAATGATGAAATTATGTTTTATCAGAAATGTTGCCAAAGCCGGTTTGGCTCAGTGGATAGAATGCTGGCCTGCACACTAAGAGGTCCCAGGTTCGATTCCAGTCAAGGGCACGTACCTTGCTTGCAGACACATCCCCAGTAGGGGATGTGCAGGAGCAGCTGATCGATGTTTCTCTCCAATTGATGTTTCTAACTGTCTCTCTCCCTTCCTCTCTGTAAAAAATCAATAAAATATTTTTTTAAAGAAATGTTGTTGAAGGTAGCCAGATGTTAATGTCTTTATTCATCTAAATATGAAGGAAATAAAGGTCCTTGTTGGACCAATAAGCATGTTGAGCTTTTCCCAAATACTAATGAGAACATTGACTCACTTATGCTGGCTAATTGTCCTGCCTCAGATAAATAACTTCACAGGCAGCAAAATCATCTTGTGGTTGTCACTTGGACAAGAGAAAATATCCAAAGGCCAATTGCTTGCCCAAGATAGCCTAACATGTTCATAACTTTTCTATCACCAAGTTGACTTGAACACATACATAAATAGTAGAGCAAATGTTCTGTTACTTTTCAAAGTAGACAATAGCTTATTGAATATTTTAATTTAGCATACATTATCCATATCATCATATCAAATCATCTTTAAAATATTACATTTAATTTTAGTGCTAAAATTATATACAATTAATCTCTGATTTAAAAAAAACTATGTAACAGAAAAGAAGGTGAAATTAAAAAGTGAATTAGAATGCTCACCCCACTATGCATTAGCAATGTGAACACATGTCATTTGAAGTAAATGACTCAGATTGCTCTAAAACTAAGAAGACAATCCTCCCTAACTCTCACAGCTTTCTGAGGGTCAAATAGGATTAAGCACTTCACAGCATTTGAAGATTCCAAGCAAGGTGAGTACAAGCGTCAATTATCTTTAAAATTATAGTTACCATATGTAGACTTAAGATGTGCAAAGATGCTAACAATTCTGGGAAATATTATTTAAATGACCCATCTGTAGTATGCACAGGTATTTCCCTTTTGTGAATGCCATAGTTTTAACTAATGACCTTATCTCAGCAACATCACTGAACCCAAAAAGCTACATTTTCTGAAGGGCAATCTCAGTACCTAATGTGTGAAGCAGAGACTCCATCCTTGAACCTAACTCCATCCCTTATGTGAACAACGATTAAGAAGCATACTTTATAACTTTTTGAAGGAAAGGTTTTGAGCATGGTTTCATAAAGCCTTTAGTAGGAAAATCTAACAAAAAATAACTAGAATGTTATCTGAAAATAGAAAATCTATTTTCTGTGAAATTAAGTATAATACCCTTCACATTGCAAAGTAATAAATTGAGATTTGTTTTTACCCCATTGGTGATGAGAAAAATAGAAGAGTTTGAGATTAACTGTACTTTTGATTTTGAGTAGGATATATAACACTTTGTGACAAATTCTGGCAAAAGTAATTTCATAAGCTAGTTGGTTGTTTTCAGAGCTGTTTTGAGCATAAAGTTTTATGTAACCAATGCATAAAGTCAATTCCTGATTTCATTCCACTCAATCACAATAACTATTTTTATTGTTATGCCTGTCTTTCTTGATCCATACATCTCCTTTCTCTGACTCTTAGGTACATTTAGACCATAGCTACAAGAATAGATACATCTGAGATCTTATGCACTGAGTCCTCTAGCCATCAGACATAGTGACCACCCTTCTTAAAGAGACTGTTGAGACCATGTGCACAAAAGCCATTTATCATTCGTTTTCATCTGTCAGTGGCCAGAGTATGAGCCTCTCTGGCCATCTTTCTGCTATATCATCTTCCTCAGTAATGCTCAGTACCTCCTTGACTCTGTCCAACTCTCTACTTCTCCCTTACTTTCCATAGCCTCTCACTGAGCCCTGGGGAACTGCCACCAAAGAAGTTAAATTAAGTTCCCAAGGTCACACATATATCAAATGACAGAACAGAAATTTGAATCAAGCAGTCTCATTCCAGACCCCTAAACTCTTAAACATAACTTATTATGGTCTTCATGTGCAGCACATTTCCCAGCTCCTCAACAGCTTCCCAGATAAATCCCTCTGCCTACTCAGCTTCACCGAAACCTGGCTTTTACTGAAAGTAGGACCTTTTCTTGTGTAGTTATTATTGTTTCTCTCACATGCCAGGGATAAGATTCCTCTTTTCTTTTCATTTCCTTTCCAAACAATTACTTATTTTTTGAAGTGTAAGATATTCTGATATTATCCATATCTACTCCTTCCCACAGTTATTCATGAACTTGCCGAGGCCTGATAAGAAATAGAAAGCAAAGGAATATAACATGGCAGATTTACTGCAACGGCACTAAGAAGCCAATATAAAAAGCAGAAAAATATAAATTCTGGCCAGGCAGATCCTCTCTCTGGTCAGGTTGTGAAGGTTTCCATGCTTCTACCATAACTCCAAGAGGAATTAAGAAGACCTAATTTCATTTTCATAATTTCATTCCCAGCATCTCATTCACACCCTCAATTTCACATACATTCCTTGCTGATTTAAGGAAAATCCAAGTAACAACCTTAGCCATATTTGAGGTATTACTCTAGCCAACTTCAAACACAGATCATCCTCTGTGGTCTAGTCTATCTAGTCTACCAACTCAGAGTCTCTGTGTATACAAGTTCCAACATCACCCTGGATAAGTTATCTATGCATACAGATGGCATATCACCAAGTATCTCAACTTCTTCACCTCCTCATCACCAGTGATCATTTCTTCCCTCACTCCTCTATCTCAATTTTCTGTACACTCTTAGCAGAACAGTTAAATGACACTAGAAACACAGAATAGATTAGTGATTTATAAATTATGATCACTTACTTTAAATGGGCTTTCACCCTGTCTGACAATCTAGCTACTCTGTTCTCATCAACTCATACTTCCACTCTCCTTGATAGCTACTATCAACTTTCTCCAGGTACCTCCAGCCCTAACTCACCCTGATACTATGACAATAGCATCTACTTCATAAAGAAAAAAGAAACCTTGAGGCAAGAATTTCCAACCCTAACTACATAGATACTTCTCCTCTCAGAGACCAGCTCCCCACCTGTACTTAGATAGCATACCCAACCTTCTTTGGAACATCCCATTGTTGGGGATTTGTCTCTTTCAGATATAATTAACACTTTACTCTAAAATAATCTTCTACATCAATTTAAACATCCTCAAATATAATCTATCTTAAAAAGTAAGCTACTTTGACTCCATATTCCACTCTAATATCACCCTGTCCCTTTTTCTTCAAAGCCTATTCTTCAAGTACTCACTCTAGGTTGACTTCAACAGAAATAGCTCTTACTAAAGAATCCAGTGACATATATGTAATTAAAATTAATAGATGTTTTTCATAAATCAAATACTTGTTTCATTGCAGAATGTCATTCAATTGTTTAAATAATAATTAACCATCCTTTACTAGTGATCTCTAGTATTTTAAGTCCTGGGATATATTAATGAACAAAATAGGCAAAAATCTCTGACCTCATATATTTTAACTGTGTAGGAAAGGCAGGGAAGATAATTCATAAACAAATAGAATTTTTAAATATTATATCAGGTGCAATGAGTATGAAATATAAAAGTAGGATTAAAGGGGATAGTCAGTGCCCAGATTAGAAGGATGTAATGCTATGTTATATAAAATACGTGAACAGGCACCTAAAGGAATTATGAGAGCAATCTCACAGATGTTCAGGAAAGAATGTTGTTGGTAGAGGAATCATTAAGTCCAAAATCCTGAGGTTGAGACATTCATGACATGTTCTAAGAAGAATAAAAACAAAGAGACAGGTGTGGCTAGAGTGTGGTGAGCATGGGGAACAGTGGTAGCGATTAGGTGATAGAGTTAGTAAGGTGCAATTTATACTAGTATAAGGTTTTGTGGGGCATTGTAAGG
The DNA here is from genome assembly GCA_011751065.1 of Lasiurus cinereus. Lineage (NCBI taxonomy): Eukaryota > Metazoa > Chordata > Mammalia > Chiroptera > Vespertilionidae > Lasiurus > Lasiurus cinereus. The sequence continues at coordinate 56,931,700 of JAAGEH010000393.1, forward strand.
AGTCTAGATTGTAGCTTAAGAAATAAGAAATGGAGAAATGTAAACAGAGAAATGAACCTACTTTAACTTATGTTAAAAAAAATAGTTCTCCTTGCTATTAGGGAGAGAAAATGGAAGCAAATATTCCATGGAGGAGAGAATAACTCCTTGGATCACGATAAAGGGAATATAGTAAAAAGTTATCAGATTATGTGATAATTTCAAAAGAAGAGTCAACAAAAAAAGCCAGAAGAGTGATGTAGGATATGTTTGGAAAAAAAGAGTAGAAATAGTAAAACATTACTTAAGAATTTTGGTCTAAAAACTGAAAGAATAGAAGTGCAATTTATTAAGATGGGGAAGGTTACAGGTGGAGCGGGTTTGCTGAGAGATGATGAAGTCAACTTTGGCCAAGTAGATTTATCAAGTAGGCAAATTTATCAAGTTGATTTAAAATCTGGATTTTGCAAAACCTGGACTGGACATGAAATTACATGAGTTATCAGTGTTTAAATGGTATTTAAAGCCATGGGACTGACTAAGATGATTTAGGAAGTAAAGGTAGAAAGAGAAAGTGAGAGTGTCAAGAACTGAGCCTTTGGGCACTTCAACATGTAGAGGTTAGGAAGATGAGAAAGAGACTGGAAAGAAGCATGTTAGCAGGTTGGGAGAATGGAAGGAGAGGTGAGTCCCAAAGCCCAGGGAGTGTTTCAGAAGGATGAGTCAAATAAGAAAAGAACTGAGAATTTATTTAGATTTAACATGGAGATCATGTGTAAATGAGCAGTATCAGTAGAATAATAGAGATAAAACCTCTATTTACTAATAGAGTAAAGACAGTTAATGTATAGAAGATGAAGAACCCACAACAAGAACCCTAACTCTATCAAATATGTATTTTTTCATAAAGGGTAAAAACTTGAAGGATGGAATGATTGAAAAAGAATGTGGGTTACAAAAGGGCTTTGCGGAGAACCCAAGATGGCGGCATAGGTAAACACCTACACTGCTGCCTGGCACAACAATTTTAAAACTACAACTAAAAGACAGAACGGACATCATCCAGAACCACAGGAAAGCTGGCTGAGTGTAAGTTCTACAGCTAGAAGGAAAGAGAGGGGCTCACAGAAACCAGAGGAGCTGCAAAAAGCTGAGGTATGGAGACGTGCGCTCTGAGAGAACTGGCTCGCTTTCTCTGGCAGGAGGGAAACAGAGACTCCTAATGGCATTGAACCCCTTATCTTACGACACTAAACCCGAGATCCAGCCGAAACTCATACCGGGGCGGGGGGGGTGGACTGTGAAAAGGGAAAGGTGCACTGAAATTTAGGGAAGTCGCAAAAGATCAGAGGACTGGTGGTGAACACGGCACTGCACAGAGGACTGATTGCTGATTGTGCCGCTGGCTTTCGCGAGTGGGCGGGAGACAGACCCTCCCAACTGTGCCACTTCTGACTCCACTAAGCCCCTGTTTCGGGCAAAACCCTGGAGACCTAGACTCGTGTGGTCCTGGTGCACAGGGGAGCTGGAAAGGCAGCGGTCTAGAGGCACTGCAGGCATGCGCACACAAGGAGCGCTCCAGTGATTACCCAGTCACATGAGACTCAGGGGCCCTGGAGGGCAGGGCCAACTGGAAGGCAAGGCGGTCCCTTAAGCCCTGAGACTCCACCCATCCCAAGCTCAACAGAGGTTTCTTCAGTTTTGCAACTCTGGTACCATAAGGCTGAATTCAACACAGAAGTTTCCCAAGCATAGTGAAAATTCCGAGACAAGGGAATGGATCACAAACAAAAGAAATGGAGGAAAACAAATGACTGGATATAGAGTTCAAAACCACACTTATAAGTTTTTTCAAGAATATGCTAGAAAACTTGGATAAAGTGAGCGAGAGCCAAGAGAAGATGAAAAAGGACCAACTAGAGATGCAAAAAAGCCCACTAGAGATGGAAAAGGTCCAACTAGAGATGAAAAAGGACCAACTAGAAATTAAACATACACTGACTGAAATAAAAAATATTATACAGAGACCTAACAGCAGACTAGAGGAAGGCAAGAATCAAGTAAAAAATTTGAAATATAAAGAATCAGAAAACACTCAACTGGAAAAGCAAGAAGAGAAAAGAATCCAAAAATCTGAAGATAATGTAAGGAGCCTCTGGGACAGCTTCAAGCGTACCAACATCAGAATTGTGGGAGTGCCAGAAGAGAGAGAGCAAGATACCAAACCAGCATTATATGAAATGCTGAAAGGTACTCTTTTAGAAGAGGAAGAAGAAAAAGGTAAAAGCCAAAAAATTATGAACAACAAATACATATCTATCAACAAGTGAACCTAAAAATTAAGTGAATTAAAAATCTGATCAACAGAATAAACTGGTGAATATAATAGAATCAGGAGCACAGAAAGGGAGTAGACTGATAATTCTCAGGGGGAAAGAGGTAAGGGGGTGTACAGGGAGAGACTGGACAAAAATCATACACCTAAGGATGAGATCAATGGGAGAGAGGTAAGGGTAGAGCAAAGGGTGGGAGCTGGGTGGAGTGGTGCTATGGAAGGGAAAAAAGAGAAACAAATGTAATAATCTGAACAATAAAGATTTAATTTAAAAAAGGGGGGCGCTTTGCTCTTAATGATGGGAAGTATTCCATTGCTTAAATAATAATTAATCATCCCTTATTAGTGCTCTCTACTTTTCTACTACTAAGTCCTGGGATATATTAGTGAACATTAGTGCTTATATGCTAATGAAATTTATACTGTGGTGATGGAAAAACAATGATGAATAAATGGCAACTTCAGGGGCAAAAGCAGATAAGAGGGAATGGAATACAAGGTACAAGGGGAAGACTTGGTCTTAACTGGGAGAAGGGAGAGTTCATCTCCCTTTTTTATTGTGAAAAAAAAGGCAGAATACTTGGGAATAGATTTAAATGAAATGGTAAACTGGATGGTGGGGAATATGTGGAAATTTGGCCTGAGTTAGCAGCATCCTGGTTCAAAACAATTCATCTAAAAATTTAAAAGACAAAAGAAATTTTAAATGACCTACAAGATCTGGCATGTTTGGGCACTTCCTTCCCCTGCAGAAACTCACCCCCTTGTCTCTATTCTTTATCCTCTCTGGCTTTCTCTCTACTCCTCCCCCTGCCTACAATGCTCTGCCCTTCCTCCTAGATTTTTTATCCTGAAGATCTCAGCTCAGGTATCACGGCTGAAGGAAATCTTTCCTCATCCCACGTTGGTTGAATCCTTTTCATGAATCTGTTTTCACTAACTCATTTTCTAGCATTTATGCTAGTTCTACATTTACATTTTTTAAACTCAAAGAGGGCAGGAATTTTGTTCATTTTTTTCTTTTTCCCATTATAATATGCTTACCATCTAGTACCTGCTTCACATGAACTTGGTGTTCAATATTTAAATATATGAATAATTTGTCATAATAATTATAACAATACTATATAATAAAAGTCTAATATGCAAATCGACCAAAAGGCAGAATGACCGATGGAACAACCAGTCACTATGATGTGCACTGACCACCTGGGGGCAGAAACTCAATGCAGGAGCTGCCCCCTGCCAACAGGCCCCAGGCTAGCCAAGGAGGTGTCAGTGGGGGCCCCCTGATCACCCCATCAGTTGCCTCACAGATTGGCCCTGATAGTGGGCCAGGTCTAGGGACCTTACCCATGCAAGAATTTTGTGCTTCAGGCCTCTAGTTAATGAAACAAAGAAAGACACAGATACAAAAGTACATAATTTCAATGCACTTAAAGGGTAAAATTATTTTACATCCCCAAGACAGCCACACAGAGGTAGACACACAGCTTGTATCATTCAAAACCTTCAGCACTTTTAATATTGCCCAGAGTAACCCAATGAAAAAAAATATATCCCAGGAGATGGGAACTCTACATGGTGCTCCTTATTCAGTCAATCTTCAGCTGTGAATGTGGTACTTAATCTCTCTGGCTCTTGATTCCATATCTGTAAAAGAAGAGGCTGACCCAAACTGGTCTCAAAGGCCTTCCAGGTCAGATCCAACAGAACTTGTCATCACTGACAAATAACGTGAATAAGCAGAGGAGCAGTAAAGCAGACACATCTATGTCCTGGGACCAGATAGCTTTGAGGTGGACCATGAAGGAAAGATTCAGACCAGCTAAGGTCAGAAAAGGACCTTCTAGAAGAAGCAAACCGTTGAGAGCACACATGGTATTTGGGTGATAATTTGTAATACACCAAGCTTGAGATAGAAACACTCTTCCCAAACCACCCCCTACTCCCACCCCCATTCCTTGCAGAAGTTGTCTACAGTGGCTATGATGTCCAAAACCCAGTCAGTTTCTCCAGTTGAAAGCGGTTCCCGCGGCAGCCCTGCTTCAATAGCCTCACCTCTATCCTCCACATGAGCCTCTAGAAATTGGGAGCCCTGGGCTGTACACGACATAGACATGTCAGTAATGCAGACTCCATGGCCACACTGAACAAGAGGACAAGCAAGTAACGAAGCAGCCTATATCTCCGTGTCCTGTGGGAAATATGGGTGATTTTCTCTCTCTCCCAGACAGGGAAATCACCTATACCTGAAGGCTCCATAGAGGCTGTTTAATAAGACATTTGTTGAATTCCTTCTTGCTACCTCTGACAATATAATCTTCCCTGTTTCTTTCCATGATTTTACTCTAAATGAAAACTTATGGTTTCACAATTGGGGGCACCAGACCTGCAACACCACTGGTAATCCCCAGACAGTCCAGCATTTGATCTGTAGGGAAGGAGCAAAGGCAATAAATATGTTCCTGGAAAAATGCAGTTCCATCTATTCAGGCCAGATTGCAGCCTTCTGGGAATAGTGGGGGACAGAGGGAGCAAGGGAGAGAGCAATTGGAGCTGGGGCCACATTTGTTTATTTTTCCTCAAAAAAAAAACTAAAGTAAAAGCCCACTTTAACAAATTATACTCCCCTTTGGACTTGATATAACATAAAAGCATGAGTGTTGTTGTTGTTTTTTGTTGTTGTTTTTGTTTTTGTTTTGTTTTGTTTTGTTTTTGTTTTTGTTTTGGAGTGGAAATTTTTTTTTACTTTTATTTTTATTTTATTTGTGTGTGTATGTGTTACATGTACACATATCTTCCCATAGCCTCCCCTCCCATGCATACCCAAATTCCCCAGTGTCTTGTGTTCATTGGTTATGCTTATATGCATGCATACAAATCCTTTGGTTGATCTCTTATCTACCCCACCTCTCCTTAATCGTCCGGCTGTAATTTGACAGTCTGTTTGATGCTTTACTTTCTCTGTATATATCCTTTTGTTCATCGGTTTATAATGTTCTTTATTATCCACAAATGGGTGAGATCATTGACTAGCTTATTTCACTTAGCATAAGGTTGTCCAGTTCCATCCGGGTTGCTGGAAATGGAAAGAATTCCTTCTTTTTAATGGCAGCATAGAATTCCATTGTGTAGATGTACCACAGTTTTCTGATCCACTCATCTGCTGACAGGCACCTAGGCTGTTTCCAAATTGTAGCTATTGTAAATTGTGCTGCTATGAACATAGGGCTGCATATATCATTTCTGAATGATTTTTCTAATTTCTTAGGATATATTCCTAAGAGTGGGATTGCTGGGTCAAATGGGAGTTCCTAATTTTTTTAGGAAACTCCATACTGTTCTCCACAGTGGCTGCACCAGTCTGCATTCCCACCAACAGTGCACAAAGGTTCCTTTTTCCTCACATCCTCGCCAACACTTGTCATTTGTTCATTTGTTGATGACTGCCATTCTGACAGGTGTGAGATGGTACCACATTGTCATTTTGATCTGCATCTCTCAGATAATTAGTGACTTTGAACATATTTTCATGTGTCTCTTGGCCTTCCTTCTGTTGTCTTTCAAAAAGGTTCTATTTAGGTCTGTTGCCCATTTTTTTTATTGGATCATTTATCTTCCTTTTATTAAGTTGTATAAGTTGGCTAAAGATATTGGAGATTAAACCTTTATCAGTGATAACATTTGCAAACATGTTCTCCCATACAGTGGGCTTTCTTGTTGTTTTGTTGATGGTTTCTGTTGCTGTGTAAAAACTTTTTATTTTGATGTAGTCCCATTTGTTTATTTTTTCTTTAGCTTCCATTGCCCTTGGAGCAGTATCAGTGCAGAAGTCCTTTCGGCATATATCTGAGATTGTGCTGCCTGTGGATTTCTCTAGTATTTTTATGGTTTCCCATCTAATGTTTAAATCCTGTATCCATTTTGAGTTTATTTTTGTATTTGGTGTAAGCTCATGGTTCAGTTTTATTTTTTTGCATATATCTGTTCAATTTTCCAAACACAATTTATTGAAGAGATTGTCTTGACTCCATTGTATGTTCATGCTTCCTTTGTCAAATATTAATTGAGTATAGTGGTTTGGGTGGATATCTGGGTTCTCTGTTCTATTCCAATCGTCTATATGTCTGTTCTTATGCCAGTACCAGGCTGTTTTGAGAACAGTTGCTTTGTAATATAGCTTGAAATCTGGTATTGTGATCCCACCTACTTAATTCTTCTTTCTCAGGATTGCTGTGGCTATTTGCGGTCTTTTTTTGTTCCAGATGAATCTTTGAAGAGTTCTTTCTAGGTCTGTGAAATTCGTCATTGCTATTTTAATGGGTAGTGCATTGAATCCATAGATTGCTTTGCTTAGTATGGACATTTTAATGATGTTGTTTCTCCCAATCCATGAGCATGGTATGCTCTTCCATCTGTTTATGTCTACCACTTTTTTCAGTGTCCTATAGTTTTCTGCATATAGGTCTTTTACCTCCTTAGTTAGATTTATTCCTAGGTATCTTAGTTTTTTTGGTGTGATGGTAAATGGGGTTGCTTTTTTAGTCTCTCATTCTGTAATTTCACTATTAGTGTATAGAAATGCCACAGATTTATTGGAAAAACAAGATTGATGGACCTCTAGCCAGGCTCCCCAAGAAGCAAAGAGAGAAGACCCAAATAAACAAAATCAGAAATGAGAGGAGAAATAACAACAGACCCCACCGAAATACAAAGTATTGTTAAAAAATACTATGAACAACTCTATTCTAACAAATTGGACAACCTACAAGAAATGGACATATTCCTAGAATAATATAACCTTCATGATCTCAATCAGGAAAAATCTAAACACCTCAATAGTCCAATAACTATGGAAGAAATTGAAGCAGTCATCAAAAAGCTTCCAGCAAACAGAAGTCCGGGACCAGATGGCTACACAAGAGATTTTTACCAAACATGCAAGGAATAATTAAAATCTATCCTCCTCAGACTATTCAAAAATATTCAAGAAGAAGGAACACTTCCAAACACCTTCTATGAAGCCAGCATCACCCTAATACCAAAACCAGATAAAGACAACACAATGAAAGATAATTATAGGCCAATATCTCTCATGAACATAGATGCCAAAATCCTCAACAAAATTCTAGCAAATCAGATCCAGCAGTACATCAGAAAGATTACACACCATGACCAAGTAGGATTAATCCCAGGAATGCAAGGATGGTACAATATACGCAAATCAATAAACATGATACATCACATAAACAAATTGAGAGATAAAAATCACATAGTCATATCAATTGATGCAAAAAAATCATTTGACAAAATCCAACACCCTTTTTTGATAAAAACTCTCAGCAAGGTGGGAATAGAAAGATCATACTTCAACATCATAATAGCCATATATGATAAACCCACAGCTAACATCATACTCAATGAGCAAAAACTAAAACCATTTCCCCTAAGAACAGGAACAAGACAGGGATGCCCACTCTTACCTCTCCTGTTCAACTTAGTACTGGAAGTATTAGCCATTGCAATTAGACAAGAAGAAGAAATAAAAGGCATCCAAATTGGAAAAGAAGTAAAGCTGTCCTTATCTGCAGATGACATGATACTGTACATAAACAAACCCAAAGGACTCCATCCAAAAACTAATTGACTTAATAAATGAATTTGGCAACAAAATGAGAGTATATATTCCAGGCAGGAGAGGTAACTGTTGGATCATGGATAAGGTTATCAGATAATTTGAGCCACTTGAGAGCAAAAGAAGACACAATGATTACACTAAAAGAGAAGTTACAAACTAGAATTGTCCTGAGGAAATGTGAATGTGTATGCCCAAAATGGGAATAGAAATATCACAAAGTACCAGAAAGCAGGGTCTAGATTGTTGGGTAAGAAAGGAGATTTAATAGAGTAACAGTCATGTTAGACCTCATGGAGGAGGTGGTACCTCACCTTCCTGAATCTCCATTTCCTCATCTGTGAAAGCTGAAAGTTAGCCTAAAATTATTGCTAAGCTTTTGCATAGTTCTGACATTCCACAATCAATGGTCCAGGGCTCAAGAGTTATTCCTTTCTGGTCTGTAAGAGCGGGAGAGAGGGGTGCCTGGTATAGCTGAGTGTGTCCATCAGAAAGGACCATTTCTGTTTACAGATTACATGCAGCACTCTTCTGTGTTCTTTTCAACCACATTGTTCAGACAAGAGCTGTCCTTTAGCACAAGCCCGTTATGTTCTGACTCACAACTTGTGAGGGCAACCCTTCCTGAGGTGGCATACGGTGATCAGTTTTCCTCAAACTGACCTGTTTGTTCTTGTCCTGATGGTGTATAAAGTCATTCTGTTGGGAAAATAGCAGATTAGTTGACCAAAAACAAAAAAAACTTTAAGAAGTTTAGATATACTTCTGCTTGGTTTTGTGAAAAGAGGATATTTTTTTCTTCTCTTTTTTTTTTCTCTTTTTTTTTTATTTTTTTTTTTTTTTTTAATTAAATTTTTTTTATTTATTTTATTACATTTCTTTCTCTTTTCCCCCCTCCATAACACCCCTCCACCTAACTCCCACCCTTCCCTCTGCCCTTACGTCCCTCCCATTGACCTCATCCATAGGTGTATGATTTTTGTCCAGTCTCTCCCTGTACACCCCTCACACCTTTCCCCCTGAGAATTATCAATCCACTCCCTTTCTGTGCTCCTGATTCTATTATATTCACCAGTTTATTCTGTTGATCAAATTTTTAATTCACTTAATTTTTAGATTCACTTGTTGATAGATATGTATTTGTTCATAATTTGTTATCTTTTACCTTTTCCTTCTTCCTCTTCTAAAAGAGTACCTTTCAGCATTTCATATAATACTGGTTTGGAGTTGATGAACTCCTTTAGCTTTTTCTTCTCTGTGAAGCTCTTTATCTGCCCTTCAATTCTGAATGATAGCTTTGCTGGATAGATTATTCTTGGTTGTAGGTTCTTGCTATTCATCACGTTGCCACTCCCGTCTGGCCTGCATTGTTTCTGTTGAAAAATCAGCTGACAGACATATGGGTGCTCCCTTGTAGGTAATGAACTGTTTTTCTCTTGCTGCTTTTAATATTCTCTCTTTGTCTTTTGCTCTTGGTATTTTAATTATGATGTGTCTTGGTGTGGTCCTCTTTGGATTTCTTTTATATGGGGTTCTATGTGCTTCCTGGACTTGTAAATCTATTTCTTTTACCAGATGTGGAAAGTTTTCAGTCATTATTTCTCTAAATAGGTTTTCAGTATCCTGTCTCTCTCTTCTTCTGGCACTCCCACAATTCTGATGTTGGTACGCTTGAAGCTGTCCCAGAGGCTCCTTACATTATCTTCACATTTTTGGATTCTTTTCTCTTCTTGCTTTTCCAGTTGAGTGTTTTCTGCTTCTTTATATTTCAGATTTTTTACTTGATTCTTGCCTTTCTCTAGTCTGCCATTAGGACTCTGTATAATATTTTTTTATTTCAGTCAGTGTATGTTTAATTTCTAGTTGGTCTTTTTTCATTTCTAGTTGGTCCTTTTCCATCTCTAGTTGGATCTTTTGCATCTCTAGTTGGTCCTTTTTCATCTCCTCTTGGCTCTTGTTAACTTTATCCAACTTTTCTAGGATATCCTTGAGAAACCTTATAAGCATGGTTTTGAACTCTATATCCAGTCGTTTGTTTTCCTCCATTTCTTTTGTTCGTGATCCCTTCCCTTGTCTCGGCATTTTCACTATGCTGGGAGAACTTCTGTGTTGGATTCAGCCTTATGATACCAGACTTGAAAAACCGCAGAAACCTCTCTGTTGAGCTTGGGATGGGTGGAGTCTCGGCACTTAAGGGACCGCCTTGCCTTCCAGTCGGCCCCGCCCTCCACAGCCCCTGAGTCTCATGTGACTGGGTAATCACTGGAGCGGTCCTTGTGTGCGTGCACAGTGCCTCTAGACCGCTGCATTTAAGGCTCCCCTGCGCTCCAGGACCACACGAGTCCGGGTCCCCTGGGTTTCACCCGAAACAGGGGCTTAGTGGAGTAAGAAATGGCACAATTGGGAGGATCTGGCTCCTGCCCACCTGCGAAGCCAGTGGCACCATCAGCAGTCTGTTCCCTGCACAGTGCCGTGCGTGCCACCAGTCCTCTGATCTTTTGTGACTCCCCTAAATTTCTGTGCTCCTCTCCCTTTTCACAGTCCAAACTCACCCTGTATGAGTTTCAGCTGGATCTGGGGTTTAGTGTTGTAGGATAAGGGGTTCAGTGCCTTTGATAGTCTCTGTTTCCCTCCTGCCAGAGAAAACCAGCCAGGTACTCTGGCACCCGCTCTTTCCACACGCATGTCTCCATACCTCAGCTTTTTGCAGCTCCTCTGGGTCTCTGTGAGCCCCTCTCTTTCCCTCTAGTTGTAGAATTTCCACTCAGCCAGCTTTCCTGTGGTTCTGGATGATGTCCATTCTGTCTTATTTGTAGTTTTGAAATTGTTGTTCAAGGCATCAGTGTAGGTGTTTACCTATGCTGCCATTGGATTCTCTCAAAAAGAGGATATTTGATTATTGATATAAAAAGTTAGAAGTGACTGAAAGCCATCCAGGTGAACATATCCAGTGACAGTTGATATGTGGATGCTAAGGTTAGTGAAGGAACAGTCTATTCAACTGACGGATTAAGAGCACTGTCTTCAAAGTCAGCAAAACTGAATTCGATTGGCCACAGTTAGTATTTAACTTCTGTGAGCCTGGGCTTGTTTACTTGTTAAACTGTGATAATAAAAGCAATCTCACGGGGACTTATAAAATGGGTATAATGTACTTAGTGCTCAGTGTGCATGGGATGGGGAGCTGTATCAGTTGCAATTGTCATGGTTATTGACTTACTAATATTGACTTAGAAATGACAATTGAAACTATAAATGTGAATGGAGAAGATATAAGGGAAAGTAAAGATCTTTTAACAACCTTAGAAAACTCTTAAATTCAATAAGAGAAGACAGAAGGAGCTCAAGGGACAGAGATGAACACAGAATGAAGCTGCAGTAATGTGGAAAGACTATTCAGATTGGTGCTCCTTCAGAGAAGGTGGCTGGAATCCTCAAATGCTATGGGAAGAAGGAAGACCATAAAGATTACTATTGCATGGGAAGGTAGAGAAATATGTAGGAAAATTCAATGGTCGGTGCTGGACTAAAAGGATCTAAAGAAAACTATTTTAAAAAGAAAATTAAATCAACAGATGCATTTATTCAAGAGTAGTGACCATAAAAGAAAAATAGATACCACCTAGGCCCATACATGTGAGACCCACCTCACATCTGTGTTTAAAGGCATTGGAAAAGGAGAGATTAAAGGGGTCAGAGGGGGATGAGTTCGTTTTGAGAGTAAGAATCTGGAAGACACTGGAAGATGTGCCTTCTAGGGTCTAAATGGAAAAGTTACAATTGCCTCAGACCTTTTTATTTATTAATTTTTTAATTACTGTTTTGCCTGGTCTCCTAATGCCTAGAAATAGAATAGTATACCACATGATTCTAATGCAGGCCTAGGAACATTATAATCCCAGAAAATGTTTGTAACAAAATTCATCTTCCTTCTTCAGGAGACCTTGACCTTTCCTTTGCCTATAAACCCAGCTCTCAAAATCCTTCATTAGAATTATTTCAAGTATATGTATCTTCCAAACCCACTCCAGTCTTCCTCCCCAGATGTGAGATGTGGGCCCTTCACTCGGGCCAGGTTGTTCTTGCAACAAGCTTACTACAAGCTGCCCACCCAATGTCTTTGTCCAGATCAGTTTCTTAACTAAGATTACCTTTTGGTCCAATGTCAAAGAAAATCCTTCAGTACTTAGCTTGAATGTCCACTGCTCTGACAGGCTTCCCCAAATGTCCCAGCCTAAAGCCATCTTGCCTCCCTTCTCTGAATATGTCATTGAAAGACATTGCCTGGTGTTGACAGTGTGCAAGCCCCAACCACACACTGCCAGGATACTCTGGGGGGTGGGGAGGACACGTGAAGACAGCCATTGTTTTTTAATATATTTTATTGATTTTTTACAGAGATGAAGGGAAAGGGATAGAGAGTTAGAAACATGGATGAGAGAGAAACATCCATCAGCTGCCTCTTGTACGCCACCTACTAGGATGTGCCCGCAACCAAGGTACAGGTCCTTGACCAGAATCGAACCTGGGACCTTTCAGTCCACAGACCAACGCTCTATCCACTGAGCCAAACCTGTTTTAGCAAGTCAGCCAGTTCTGATGCTCCTCAGAAGACTATCAAAAATTGCGTGACCTTTTTGGTTCATTTAAGACATAAAAGCATCAATCAGACCATCAAAACTCAGAGGGAAGGTAGGGAAGGTCAGAGGTAAAGGGAGAGATAAACTAAGGGACTTGTATGCATGCATAAAAGCCTAACCAATGGACACGGACACCAGGGGCATGAGGGCATTAATGGGGCAGTGGGGGACAATGTGTGGGTGGGGGAATAAGACACATATGTAATACCTTAATCGATAAAGAAAAAAGTAAAAACCTAAAAAAAAAAGACTTTGTGCCTAAGCTGAATAAGAGATACCCAGACAGACATCAGATCCCATATACTTGATTCTGAAATATCTGCTTCAATAATTACTTCAGCAATGACTGTGACTATGCAGTAAATTACACAAAATTTAGTGGTTAAACAATGACAACATTTATTTTGCTCACAAGTCTGCAAATTGGACAGGACTCAGCAGGGATAATTTGTTCTATTCTACTCTGTAACAGATGGGGCAGTTTCGAGGCAGTAGCTACAATGATCTTCTGAAAGCTCACTCACATATGTCTGGTATCTGTGCCCGGGGCCCTCAAACAGCTGGGGGCTGGAACATCTGGCATTTTCCAAGACTTTTTATTTGTATGTGCTTTCTCAATGAGGTCTCTCCAGCAAGGCAGCTGCAGGGTAGTCAGGTTTCCTAATTGTTGGCTCAGGACTCCTAACTATTCCAAGAATGAATGAGCCAGGGTTGGAGGGCAGAAAAATGGAGCCTACCTCTCAAAAGTGAAGTTCAAGAAGAAGGGGAAATAGAATGGCATATACATATAGTGTGGCCATCTTTAGAAAATACAATCTACCACCTTTATCTTTTTCCTTTGATAAAGCTTTTGAGTGCTCTTCTTCTGGTTCCACCTCCATTTTGAGGGCATTTAATTTACTCCCAGATCGTAATCTTTAACCCAGTATCCTCCAATCGCTTTAAGGTGTACCAGCTTGAACTTCAGGTCAAACTGAAGGAAAATGTTATCTTTTAACTGTATAGCCTTAGGCAAAAATTCATCTTTCTGATCTTTAGCTCTCATCTGAATAAAAATGAGGATAAAACTATGTACCCATGGCATTGTTCTCACTAAATGATTTCATCTTCCCAATCCCTGTTTCTCCTACACCTGGGCCCATACACACGTGAGACCCACCTCCTATACCTGTCTTGTGGACAGCCCCTCACCCATCCTCTCTGGAGAAATATAGAACAAAATCGGGCCTCACATAAATATCAATAAGTGCATCCACTCTGAAAGCACTGCCTTCACATGATAAACTATTTACTCGTGTGCTAATGATGAACAGACAACTTTCCTGATGCCAGACATTGGAGGCTGAGGGTGCCCTCTCTGCCCTGGGGTTAATTACTTTCTTGACTAACTTCAAGAGACACTTACTAAATTTTGAAATTCTGCTTATAAAGAGCCCACCAGGACAGCTGATGTCTCTTTCACTTTCTGAATATAAGGAACAAAAATGTCAACCAAGGAAGAAAAGAAAAGTCTTGTTGAGGTGGGAGAAGCAGATGGAAATAATTAAGCTAGAGCCTGTCACCCAAGGAGCAGTAGGAGCTGTGGGACACAGAGGCAGTTTCACAAAACACAAGAGCCAAATAGACCTAACTAATAAATCCTTGTTCCGGCACTTGTGAGCACTGTGGTCTCAGACTGCTTACTTATCTTCCCTGAGCCTTGGTTTCACCTGTAAAATGGGATTGTGATGTCTACCTGTTGACTAGCTTCTAACAATCATGCTAATCTTCTAAGACAGAGTTTGATCCAGAAATCTGAGCAATAAGTGACACATAGCACTACTGCTACTAATTTAATTCCTATTATTATCATTACTGGGCTAAATATCAGCCTTATTTGACAATGCCCCATTATATTTAGTAGCCAAGGCAGCTAACATCAGAGCAGGACAAAGGTAACTAATGTGAAATGGGTAAATAATGTGAAACAGGTAACCAATGTGAAACAGATAACTAATATGAAAGAGGTAACTGATATGAAACAGGTAACTGATGTGAAATAGGTAACTGATGCCAATCAGGTAACTGATGTGAATCAGGTAAATAATGTGAAACAAGTAACTAATGGGAATCAGGTAAATAATGTGAAACAGATAACTAATATGGAGGAGGAAGAAGTGAACCCTAACATGTTTGTTCAGTGATCCTAGTGGTGATGGCAAGGCTTTCCACTTAACAACTTCCAGTTTTTTAGAGATCTTACATAAGCTTTGTCACATGGAAAGATCTTCAAATCAAATCAAACCATGAAATTAATTTAAATCCCTGTTCCACCACCTGTTATCTGTCTGACTTCAGCTTCTTGCTCTATAAGATGGTGATAATAATTCTGACATGTTTTCTTGATAATACACCTACAATAAATGTTTGTTGGAGAGAATAATACCTACACTAGTGGTAATATGTCTAAAATGCCTGTTTTGTAATAGGGGCACTACAAACATTAATCACTTTGAACTAAAGAAATATTCAAGCTTCTTCAGTCTATGGCAGAAGCACAATCCATAATATATACCTTTCACATATTGCTGTTGCCCAATCCTCATACACACAGACACACACACACACACACACACGCACACATGACACACAGACATGCACACACAGATTCACATAGACAAAAACATGCTCATATACACATGCACACACTCATACACATTTACACACCCACATATACATATGTACTCATACACACACACTGACATATACACATGCATACTCAAATGCATAACCTTCTCCCATTCTGCCCAAATGTCCTCCTAAATATTTATTTTAATCCTCACTGGAGGATAAGCTTAAAGAAAGGAAGAGAGCCAAAACTGGTGTGGCTCAGTGGATAGAGCGTCAGCCTGCGGACTGAGGGGTTCCAGGTTCGATTCTGGTCAAGGGCACATACCTTGGTTAAAGGCACATCCCCAGTGGAGGGTGTGCAGGAGGCAGCCGAACGATGTTTCTTTTTCATCGATGTCTCTAACTCTCTATCCTTCTCTCTTCCTCTCTGTAAAAAATCAATAAAATATATTTAAAAAAGAGAGAGAGAGAGAGAGAGCCCTAACTGGTTTGGCTCAGTGGATAGAGTGTCAGCCTGCAGACTCAAGGGTCTCAGGTTCGATTCTGGCCAAGGGCATGTACCTCGGTTGTGGGCATATCCCTAGTAGGAGGTGTGCAGAGGCACTGATCAATGTTTCTCTCTCATCGATGTTTCTGACTCTCTTCCTTCTTCTCTATAAAAAAAACAATAAAATATATATTTTTTTAAAAGAGAGAGAAAGAAAGATTGATGTGAGAGAGAAACATCAATTGATTGCCCTTTGCACATGCCCCAAACAGGGACTGCACCCACAACCCATATATGTACCCTGACCGGAAATTGAACTGGCAACCTTCGATGCACTGGAAGACACTCAATAAACTGAGTCACTTCATCTAGGCCCCCTTAAATATCTTGAAGAGGAAAGCAATTTGCACCTAGAACACACACATAATTTGTGTCTGTGTATGTGTGTGTATGTGTATGTGTGTGTGTGTGTGTGTGTAACTCAGAGGAGATTATTTTGACTGTCTCTTTAATCATAATATATTTCACACCAGGAAGGCCATGCAAATTATGGAGCATTTTATCAAGCTTTTGAAAGATTAAAAAACACGGGATATTTGTTACTATTTCCTTAGGGATTTTTATAAGAATACATATTTGGGTTCTATTGCATATCTGCTGAATCAGAATACACAAGCTGGAGTCCTAGGGATCTATATATTTGTAAAGATCCCTATACACTGAGTGGACAGATTATTGTGATCTCTAAGCACATAATAATCTGGCCACTCTGTGTGTGTCTGTATGTATATTAGAGGCCCGGTGCATAAATTCGTGCATGAATGGGATCCAGCCAGCCTGGCCAGGGGGAGAGAATACGGGCAGTTGACCAGCCTGCTGGTCGAACTCCTGGTCGAGGGAACAATTTTCATATTAACCTTTTATTATATAGGATATAGACAGGGTGGCTATATTATTATGTGTTCAGAGATCATAATAATCTGGCCATTCGGTGTATATTCTAATGTTCAATAATATTCAAGAACAATTCATTAGATTGTTGCAATCACTTTTGTGTGATAGCTTCAGGTAGAATAACTAATCTATTTTGTAGATGAGAATAGTTATGATGAGTGAGATTTGACCAAGTGGCAAATTAGTGAGAGGTAGATACAGGTTCAAATGTTTTTTCCTACTAGTCCATCTCTGCTGGTAACTAGTTGTGTAACTGTGGAAAAGTCATTCAGAGTCTCTGGGCTTTCACTTCCCTATTTATAGAATGGAGTTAGAAACCCAATGTACTCCCAGGTCTATGGAAGAATAGCAAGAATAATGAGGTGGTATATGACAAAATAACCTGTTCACTTCAAGAGAAAATATGAAAAGCTGTCATTATTTCAATTCAAGACCTAGAACTTCTCCAAATTTAGGGTCTCAGTTGTCTATACAGATTACTGGGCAATGTCTCCAATTATTTCTATCTAGTAGACCAGAGTGGCCACATAATCCAGAGTTGTTTCCAGAGGAAATTGGAATTAGGATGAAGAGCAATTTATAGTTCCTTTGGGGGACTAGAATTTGTAAAATGGTTATGAAGGTGGCCACTTTCTCTCACCTTATGGACAGAGAAGCTGAGGATTCCAGTCCACAAAGAAAGAAGAAATAGCTACACAGTGAGACAAGCAAAGATGATGGGCAAAATAAAAGTACACTCTACAGCTTTCCACGGTCTGGTTCCAGTCCATCCCTGAATCTTTTGCACATTCTGTGAAACACTCCATTATCCTTATAATAAGTTATCAATCTGTGTCTAAGTAGTGCAAATGACTTCCTGATACTATTATCTAAAATAGCTCTTTAGTATATAGGTACCTTATCACTTTAATAAATGATTTTGTTGCCTTGGCCAGTGAAGCTCAGTTGGTTAAGCTTAGTCCAATACACCAAGAGGTCTTAGGTTCAATTCTTAGAGCACATGGCTAGGTGGTAGGCTCAATCACCAGCAAGGGCGTGCAGGAGGCAGTCAATCAGTGTTTCTCTCTCATCCATGTTTCTCTCTCTCTCTTCCTCACCCTTCCTTTCTCTCCAAAATCAATAAAAACGTATTTTGAAAATACACAAGACCATCAAGGGAGATTATCCTTGTCAGCTGGGTGCAGAGAAAACTACATGAAGGTGAAAGGACTTAGAAAATTGTAATGTCATATTATTTTGGTCATTAGATTCCACATATAGGGGAAAAATATAAGAAAAAAGGGAAAGACAACTCAAATCATAGAAAGAAGATTACTGTCTTAGGAAAATGACAGAACTTGTTTCCTCATATTAGGGTACCCTGAGGGCTTGTGGGGGCACAAACAGCTGAGCTCCAGCCCCAGGATCAAAGTCAGCAAGTGTGGGGCCCCAGGAGCTGCCTTCCTGACCACTTCCCAGGTGATTCTGCTGCTAGTTAGGGACCCACATTCTGTTAAACCAGGATAGCTCTCCATACAGAATTTCTGACAAGTTTGAAATGGAGCTTCCAATTTTGAAACCATGGGAGGAAAGTGGGGAGGCCTACTGAGGTCCACTTTGTCAGACTCCTCTTCTGTGCTGAGAACCATCCCTGTGCCTGTCACCTCCCTGCAAACTACACAAAGCCTCTCCCTCCTTAACTAAAGTGTTTACAGATCGCAGTGCTGTGAAAGCATTATGGACCTTTCCTGGTCTTTGCACTTGGGAGCAAACTTTCCCAAGCCCAAACCAAACTATGTCCTCAGAGAGATTTTTTTCAGCTCTGCCTCACCTGCACCTTCTGCTCCACCTCTAAAAAAGCCATACTCTATGTCCTGTGAGTGCCCTGTGAGTGACCCCTGCTCTGCCCCTGGCCCTCATGCTGTTGGGCACTAAGGACTAAAATTTGAGGTTAATGGCTGGAGGCTAATTCCAGCAGATCATAAATGAAAGAAGTTCATCAAAAGGTTGATGAACCTTGGGGCTTCAGCAGGGCTGAAAATATGCATATTATTATCTGCTGCTGGAACAGCCAAAGGAAATTCCCCCAACCTAATGGTCCTTTACTGTTTACCAAACTTTATCTTTTATATGTATGTCTGCTTTGCTAGAGGGAAAAATGTGTGAATAATAAGCGCTCAGTGTGGAGATTTGAGGAGCTTAGTCACTAGAACTCACTTTCTGTCTGGCACCTCACAATGCCTTTCAAATTTACATTTCTTCTCTAGCCTCTTTATTTATTTATCCACAGCCCCTTTTCCAGATTCCTTGAACCCTTGCAACTGCGGATAAGACCCTAGCAAAGCACATGATGTTGGACTATAGGTATGGTTTTCTGAGTCCCTCAGATATGGTCTAGTCAGATTGAGGCACACATGACAGACTTGGGAGTCAGATCGGGCATAAATCCACTCAGCCTCTGACCACTCACTACTTGAGTGATTTTAGAAAACCACTAGATATCTCAGTCTCAGTTTTCCCATCATGAAAAAAAGATAAAATGATACCATCCTTATGTCAGAACTTAAACAATAAATAGAAGCAACATCTCTGACAATTCAATTGGTCAGCATCATGTCTTTATTATCTAACAATGATTTATTATCTGCCCTCTGTATGCCAGGTGATAAATATCTATTTTATTTGGGAAGAAAAAACCTATATGCAAATGACCATGCTACTAGACATTATCTAAAGAGAGCTCCATGGATGGTAGGACAATAATTACAGTGTTTGGGAGATGTTTAGGCTAAGCTTCTCATGGCAATTTTCAGAAAGGCAGTGCAAATTTCAAATATGTGCAAGAAGGCTTTAAATAGCCAACAACTGGGGTTGGCATTCCCTGTAGATGGAATGAAAAGAGCAGTGTCCCTGAGGGAGATCTGTAAAATGTTGTCAGGAAGATATAAGCATCAGGTAGGACTCCAGAGGTCACCTGGAGGACACTGGGGAGAAATGCTAAGATTGAGTCTTAATCAAGGACTCATTGCTATTCAGTTCACCATTCTTCTACACAAACACACACACACACACACACACACACACACACACACACACATTTAGAGCTTAAATAGTTAGAGCTCAGCAAATGCCCACTGATGAAAACAAGAAGTGGGTTGAAAATGCTTGGGTGGAAGTCTTGTAGACAAGAACCCAAGGTCAATATTATAAATTAATTAAGCAGGAAGTATTACATGGAGCTGAGCACAGCAGAAGAGTTGCACATGATACAACTGGACAGGCCTATAGGCCCCTGAGGAAAACTCTCTGCAAAATGTAATCAATCCTGAAAGTCTATCTTTCATTAAGACATTGCAGGTTCCTATTAAAATGCAAGTCTTGTCACATGTCGACTTTCCCGGGAGGCAGACACTGCAGTGGAGATCTGCATGCAGGTAGTTCACTAGGTGGCACTCTCAGTTTCCACACCAGGGGAAGGGAATGAAGGAAGCAGGATAAGACACAGAGAGAAACTGGCTGTGATGCAGGTGAAAAAGCCTCAGATGATTCCCTCCCCCCACCTCCTGGGAGCTTTTCAGAGGTGTTCCTCATTGAGACAAGGGAGGCTAGCCTTTATTTGTCCATGTTAACCAGTCAATAAATGTGAATGACATGGGGTATGAATTTGGGCCAGGGCTCCCTTTAACCAAAGATGGTTTAGGACTGTTTGCTAGTGGCTCTTCCAGGAGTTTGAGGAATAATCTTTACTACTTTCTCCTTACTCTTGATGAGCATCTTCCAGCATCCACTGCATATATGTAAGCAACTGTATTGTGCCTTAAATTATTAAATCTATTTAGCAAGGCCAAGGCCAGGAAGGAAGGAAAGACTGGCTAGGAGAGTAAAAGGGACAAGCAGATCGGTAGTAGTGACTCCCATCCAAGAAGGTCCCATCTGGATCAAGCAGCATGGGGATCCCAGACCATGGAGAGCAATGGAGCCTGCCAAAAGAGCAAGCACAAAGTAAAAAGAAAAAAAAAATCTTAACCTTTATTCTTAGTGATAATTTTGTCATGGATTATTATTATGAACAATAACAACATAGCAGAATTGTTTGAGAATCTACTATGTATCAAGCACTATGCTTTTCATAAATAAGCACTACCTCATGAAAACTGGGCATGGCCACTATTTTTAAGCTAATTTAAAATATATATATATATATATATATATATATATATATATATATTGAATTTCAAAGAGAAAGGGAGAGGGGCAGAGAGATCGAAACAGCAACAATAAGAGAAAAATCATTGATTGGCTGCCTCCTGCATGCTCCCTACTGGGGATCAATCCCACAACCCTTCAGTCTGCAGGCCAATACTCTACCCAAACCAGCTAGGGCTAAGTTCGTTTAAAGAAGAAGCTGAGCCTTCGAAGTAAGATTCCAAAGTCACAGAGCCCAGGAGTGGAAAGTCCATGATTAGCTCTGTCGAACTCCAAATCCATGTTGGTTCCCACCTCATGGTACTTGGACTGTGCAAAGTTGATCATTTCAAAAAAATATGCCGGGGCTCACAACAGAGTACAAACCTTGTTTCAGCCAAATGGCCCTAATTGTATCTGTTCTATAAAAAAGAATCCAGTAACAATTCCATTTGGGGTTACAAAGGCAGATTTGAAGCCACTACTCTGCTTCTAATATCAATACTATCAGAACCTTTGACTATTCTTCCTTGTGGGGGGCACATTCTTCTAGTCCAAGATGCAGTGTTGCACAGCAGTTAGGCCATGGCCTCTAAAGTCAGGTGATATGGGTTCAAATCTCTATCCCAGAAGCCATGTGATCTTACTTAGCTGCCCCATGTCTCAATTTCTTCATCTGTAAAGTGAAGGTAATAGCAGAACTATCTTCATAGATATGGTATGAAAAGTAATATATGTAAAGGCTTAGAACATTCATCAAGTTGCAAGCATTGGATAATTGCTAGCTATTATAACTATTATCTGTGAATCAGTAATAATCTGAAAGGCTGCCTCTGAATCACCTATATTCCGCCTACTTACCAGTCCAAGAAATTGTGACCCAGAAGGATACAAAAACAAAAAATAAAACACGTTATCTTATTTTCTACCAGCCAGGTTTACTCATTGGTCTTCTCATTCTTTGATGCCATCATGTATTTGCTCAATCAAGATTTATTGAGCATCTCTTGTGTGCCAATTAAAGTTTTAAGTGCTGAGAATAGAGGGATAAATAAGAGAGATTATGTTTCTGATCTCATGGAGCTTATATCTCACTGTGGAAGACAGACATATATATATATATATTGTTGGGGGAGATAAAGCAGGATAAGTAGACAGAGAGAAATAGTGGCAGTATCAGATTCAGGGTCTACAAAAGATTTTTCTAATTAGGTGATGCATAGCACAGACCAGAATGAAATTAGAGAGCAAGCCACACACAAGTGAGAACTGTGCTCCAGAAAAAGTAAACCCCCAGTGCACAATCCTTGCAGGTTCTTGGAACCTTGGCAGGTTTAAGGAACATAACAGATTAAATCAGGGGGCAGATAATACAGAGATTTCAAGAACATAATAAGGGAATAGATGTCTTTCTGAGTATGATGGGAAGTTATTGGAGGGTTCTAGGTACAATAATGCCATTACCAAATTTACCTTTTGAAAAATCACTCAGGCAACCATAGGGAAAATAGACCATAAGAAGATGAAGAGTGGAAACAGAGAGAAGAGCAAGAAGGTCGGGGTGAGGAATGAAGGTAAAATGAGCCAAGTGATCAATATAATGAGAATAAGGAATATGTCAAAGAGTAGGAACTATCATGTTTTACTGATGAATTCGGATGTGGGGGTGAAAGAATAAGTAAAGGATAAGTCAGTAATAACTCCAAGACTTGGAGGAATATTCAATGTATGGTCTTCAACACATGGATGGGACATGTTCACCAAGGGAGTGAGAAGAGATGGAGAAGATGGTGGAGTAAGTCCTGGGACTCCTTCACCTTTAAAGGTCAAGAATGAGAGGAGGTCCCAGTAAGAGGAGTGATGAGAGGAAGTCAATAGGACAGAAGGGGATCTGGAAAAGGAGGTGCCCTAGAAGCCACGAGAAGAAAATATTTCAAGAAGGAAGTTGTGAATGACTATTTCAAATAATGCTACAAAATAGGTTTAAGAAGATGAGTATTGGACTTGAGAAAGTTAGAGCATCAATGACCTTGAGAAAAGCAGCACACTGGCAGCATCAGCAACAAAAGCCTGCTTTGAGTTCTTTCATGAAAAAGCAGGATCTGAGGAAGTATTAGCTGCAATTTGAGAAGTGGTTCTATAAGC
This sequence comes from Lasiurus cinereus, assembly GCA_011751065.1. Taxonomy (NCBI): domain Eukaryota; kingdom Metazoa; phylum Chordata; class Mammalia; order Chiroptera; family Vespertilionidae; genus Lasiurus; species Lasiurus cinereus. Next base: position 56,954,652 of record JAAGEH010000393.1, read on the forward strand.
AACATGCAGTGGAAACTGGAAGAGATTGAAGATACGAGAGGATTATTTAAGATGGGTGATATTAAAGCAGATTGTAGGCTCATGGGAATAATCCAGGAGTAAACTATTGACTGAACAGAACACAGAGGGATGATCTCTGGAGGGCTCCCCTTGGTAGGGGAGAGTGGTTGGGATTTGGAGAACAAGGATAGAGTCCAGCATCTCTGTACTCAAGGCCGAAGGAAGGAGACAAATGCAGTGGGCAATAAACATGGAGTCAGGAATCTTTCCTGAAGGAGACTGTCTCTTCTGATAAGAACACTGAAGCCCAGACAGTAAGGGATTCTCTAATCACACAGCTAGTTAATGGCAAAACCACTTTTGATCCCCAGGAAACTGTATTACACCGTCTCAACCCACTAGAACATATTTATTATTTCTGCACCTCATTGCAGCGCCGCTTTTAAATTCATTGTTGTTTTGCTGTGTTTGGGTTGTTGTTGTTTTTTAATGATCCCAAATTTCTCTTGAACTCTTTGGTCATCTGCCAAGCACTAATGTAATGAGAAATTTGGAATTGGACCCTGGATGTCCATATACAGACATTTTAAAATCCCCCAATGACCATTTGAGAGGAAGTATATAATTCAAGTTTTAAAAATCCATTGGCTCCACCTAGTATTTTACCACAATGACTTCAGGCTGCTGTGCCCAGCAGAGTGCCCTGCTCACAACAAATGTGTGTTGAAATCTATTGAAAAAACCAATAATATAAAAATTTATATTATAAATTTTTGGAACTTCTTAAACTGAGCCAATTCTTTCTTAAGACTAATGTTAATTCCAGCGTTTTCACTGTGTTTTTTTCACATTTGTTTTTAGACTGAAAATTGATTTTTTTTTTAGATTTGTTTGTAGACTTGAAAATTGAATTGTCCATAAATGCACAAGCAAATAATTGCAAATTACTCAGGCCCAATTATTTGTTTCCAGCCGTAGGAGCAGAGGTTAACTGCTATGTTATCATAAAAAAAAAAGAAAAAAAACATTATAATCCCACAATTAGTTAAACTAGAATATTACATAGTCCCAGGGCCAGAGGTCTATGACATGCAAACTCCACATGGCCCCTATGGGACTTCTGGCTGGCACAGAGACCAGCTAACTAGAGAAGTCACTCAGTCACTTTCCAAACTCTGTCCCACTAACTCTTCCTTAGCCAATCTTTTTTTCTAATTAATTTTTTGAATTATTTTTTCTTTCTTTATTGACTAAAGTATTACATACGTGTTCTTATTCCCCATTGCTCTCCTTCCTCACCCCAGCTCATGCCTTCACCCCCCTGGTGTCTGTGTCCATTAGGCTTATATACATGTATACAAGTCCTTTGGTTGATCTCTCCCCCTCCCACCAACCTTCCCCTACCTTTGCTCTGAGGTTTGAGCATCTGATCAATACTTCTCTGTCCCTGGATCTGTTTTTGTTCATCAGTTTATGTTGTTCATTATATTCCACAAATGAGTGAGATCATGTGATATTTATCTTTCTCTGACTGGCTTATTTCACTTAGCATAATGCTCTCTAGTTCCGTCCATGATGTTGCAAATGGTAGGAGTTCCTTCCTTTTTACAGTAGCATAGTATTCCATTCTGTAGCTGTACCACAGTTTTCTAAGTCACTAATCTGCTGATGAGCACTTAGGGTCTTTCCAAATATTAGCTCTGATAAATTATGCTGCTATGAACATAGGGTTGCATATGTCCTTTCTTATTGGTGTTTCTGGTTTCTTGGGATATAGTCCTAGAAGTGGGAACACAGGGTCAAATGGGAGTTCAATTTTTAGTTTTTTGAAACTCCATACTGTTCTGCAGAGTGGCTGCACCAGTTTGCATTCCCACCAGCAGTGCACGAAGGTTGTTGTTTCTCCACATCTTTGCCAGCACTTACCCTTTGTTGATTTGTTGATGATTGCCATTCTGACAGGTGTGAGATGATACTTCATTGTCATTTTGATTTTCATCTCTCAGATGATTAGTGACTTTGAACATGTTTTCATTTGTCTCTTGGCCTTCCTTCTGTCCTCTTTCGTAAAGTATCTATTTAGGTCCATTGGCCATTTTTTTATTGGGTTGTTTATCTTCCTTTTGTTAAGTTGTCTGAGTCCTGTAACTGTTGGAGATTGAACCCTTAATTGGAGATAACATTGCAAATATGTTCTCCCATGCAATGGGCTTCCTTCTTTTGCTGTGCAGAAGTTTTTTTTTATTTTGAAGTAGTCCCGTTTGTTTATTTTCTCTTTAGTTTCCATTGCCCTAGGAGCTGTATCAGTGAAGATATTGCTTTGGCATATATCTGACATTTTGCTGCCTGTGGATTCCTCTAGTATTTTTATGGTTTCTGTCTTATGGTTAAGTCCCTTATCCATTCTGAGTTTCTTTTTTGTGTATGGTGTAAGCTGGTGGTCTAGTTTATTTTTTTTTGTATTTATCTGTCCAATTTTCCCAAAACCATTTATTAAAGAGACTATCTTGACCCCATTGTTTGCTCTTGCCTCTTTTGTAAAATATTAATTGAGCATAGTGGTTTGGGTTTATTTCTGGGTTCTCTGTTCTATTCTATTGGTCTATGTCTGTTCTTGTGCATGTCTGTTTTGGATGGTAGAATCAACATCATTAAAATGTTCATGCTACCCAAAGCAATCTATAGATTCAATGTACTCCCCATTAAAATACCAACAGCATATTGCACAGACCTAGAACAAACTTTCCAAAAATCCATCTGGAATAAAAAAAAGACCCTGAATAGCTGTAGCAATCCTGAGAAATAAGAACAAAGTAGGAGGGATCTCAATACCAGATATCAAGCTGAGTCATTCTTAAACTCAGATGGCTGCTCCCCAATCCTTGCTATGTTCCAATTGATTATCAAGCTGTGAATTCTCTGCCAGACTTCCCCTGATGGAGGCAGTCTTTCAATGCTCAAGAGGTAGGGAGCATGTTCCTTCAACCCTTGTGCACAACATAAGGCATGTCCCAGGCAAAAGACAGGCTCTCGTTTGCTCTTTTTTATTTCTCCAGCTTAATTGAGCTATAGTTGCCATAAAAAAAATTGTATATGTTTAAGGTGCACAGCATGATGATTTCACACACACACACACACACACACACACACACACACACACACACACATATACAACTAAGTGGCCAGGTTATTATGATCTCTGAACATATAATAATCTGTCCACTCAGTGTATGTATGTGTATGTAGAGGCCTGGTACATGAATTCATGTATGTGTGGGTCAGGCCAGCCTAGCCATGGGGAGGGGACATGGGCAGTTGGCCGGCCTGTCTGCTGGTCAAACTCCTGGTTGAGGGGCAAATTTGCATATTAGCCTTTTATTATATAGGATAGACACTAATTGGCCAGGTTATAATGCATTCAGAGATCATAATAATCTTGCCACTCAGTGTATAGTGAAATGATTTCCATATAAGGTCAGTTAGTACATCCATCATCTTACATAGTTACCATTTAATTTTGTGCTGAGAATTTTTTAAATCTACTGTCTTAGCAACTTTCAAGTTTACAATCTCTAGAATTTATTTATCTTATAATTGAAAGTTTGTACTCTCTGTTTCTATGAATTTAGTTTTTTAGATTATATATATATATAAGTGAGATCATGCAGTATTTGTCTTTTTCTGTCTGATTTATTTCACTCAGCATATGTTCAAAACCCGTCAATATTTTGCAAATGGCAAAATTTCCTTCTTTTTATGGCTGAATAATTTTTAGGGGGTGTATATGTATCATATGTTCTCTATTCATTTAGGCTTTGACAGATACATAAGTTGTTTCCATGTCTTGACGATCTTATATAATAGAAGCCCAGCGACCAAATGGCAGAATAACAGAATGACCAGTAGACCAGCTACAATGATGTGCACTGACACCAGAGGGCAGACACTCAATGCAGGAGCTGCCCCTGCTGATCAGTACACTACATAGTGGGAGCGCCACTCGACTGAACAGGATGAGCAGCTGCTCCTGCTGCAAACCCCGGCCTGACAGAGAGGAACCCAGGCTACAATCATCGCCTCTTCATTCCAGGCTCCTCCTCCTCGCTCCCTTCCACCTCCTCCAGATGCCCACAGGCCTCACAGTGCTACTGCTGCTGGCTCGAAGAGCTTACCCTGGTGGCTGGAAGGTGGGTTCATGGCCACTGTGGGACTGAGGCCTACTCTGCTGCTTTACAGTGCTATTGTCCCTGGGCCCATCTCTGACCAGGTCCCCTGGAGAGCAAGTGCTCCACCTCCACAGAAGATGCCAGACCACAAAGCTGTCACTCAGAGGGTAGGTCCACAGCCACTCGGCTAACTAGGATAAGTGGCATTCCTACAACAAGCCGATCCCTGCAGACCGCACACCACCACCAGTGCACAAATCCCATGCACTGAAACTCTAATTGTGAATAATCCTGCTATGAACATGGGGTCAGATATCTCTTCTAGATAGTGATTTTATTTCCTTTGGTTATACCCAGAAGTGGATTGTTAGCTCATATGGTATTTTTATTTTTAACTTTTTGAAGAGTCTCCAAAAAGTCTTACTGTTTTCCATAAAGGCTGTACCAATTTATATTTCCACCAATACTGTACAGGTTCCTTTTTCTCTACATCTTTGCCAATACTTGTCATCTCTTGTCTTCTTTATACTAGCTATTCTTAAAGATGTGAGATATCTCATTGCAGATTCATTAGCATTTCCCTAATGAAGAGTGATGTTGAGCATCTTTTCATGTACCACTTGGCCATTTGTATCTTCTTTGGAAAAAATGTCTATTCAGGACTTTTAAGCATTTTTAATTGAACTTTTGTTTTTATACATTGAGGTGTATATGAGTTTCTTGCACAGTTTCAAATTAACTCATTATCAAATACATAATTTGTAAATATTTCTCCCATTCTTGAATCCATTGGTTATGCTCATATACATGCATACAAGTCTTTCAGTTGATTTCTTACAGCCCCTCCCCTCCAACCTCCCCTGCCTTCCCGCTGTAGTATGACAGTCTGTTCACTGCTTCTTTGCCTCTCTATCGGTTTTTCCCCCCTGATTCTTTTCTTCAAAAACATCTTGCCTTTGCAGGCTAGAAATAAACCTATAATAACAACAACAAAAAAAGGTTTGAGTCCTAATTTCAATGTCCAATAGTTCTGAGTCCCAGTTTCAATGTCAAACAGCTCCTTATGTGTACACATCAGGAATGGTATCTGGGTGGTGGACAAATGGTGGCAATGTAGATCCAACCCTCTCTGGTTTGGTCCTAGGCATCCTGTAGCAACGCACAACTGCTGACTACTCACATGGCAAGGCGTTGTCAGCATCTTCCTTCTCTGGACTGTTTCTCCTCTTGTCTTCGCAGTTGGAGCAGACCTGACAATTCATCTCTGTTACAGGAGTCCACTTGGTCTTAGAGTTGTTTTCTGAAAGTATGTGAACATATTCTCGACCAAAAGTTAATAAAGAAATCTTTTCTATAAAATTGACTTGGGGTCCTTTTTATTTTTGCCCAAACAATTTTCCTTTGGCTTATTTTGACACCATGTGTGTTTTAATGGGTGTCTTGCTGTTAGCATAACAAATAAAAATTAATTTTCTAAAGTAAAAATTTTCTAGATGTAATTTACTTACCGGATATTTTTCTTTGCATATTATTCTACCATCCCCCCTTTTTGATTAATGGAGACATTTGTAAAATTTTAATGCAATCTTGATAACTTTAAATTTTAATTTTTTGCACAAAAATATGACTGCTTTATGTTCATTACATGTTAAGCAATTTTACCATGAGATGAACTACCAATAGAAATTTTAGTTAATACTTTGGAAACCGCTTTTTGTCCAGTACAATTAAATTTTCTTGGGTATTCACTTGTTTCAATTAGCCAATTTAAATAAATCTGGAGAGAGGGGAAACCAAGATGGCAGCATAGGGGAACACCTAAACTGCTGCCTCACACAACAATTTCAAAACTACAACTAAAAGACAGAACATACATCATCCAGAACCACAGGAAAGTTGGCTGAGTGGAAATTCTACAACTACAAGGAAAGAGAGGGGCTCACGGAGATTCAGAGGAACAGCAAAAAGCTGAGGTACAGAGAGGCGCATGTGGAGAAAGCAGGCAGCGGAATACGTGGCTGGCTTCCTCTGGTGGGAGGGAGACGAGACTCCCAAATACACTTACCTCCTTATCCTACGGCACTGAATCCCAGGTCCGGGCGAGACTCATACGGAGGGAGTCTGGACAGTGAAAAGGGAGGAGTGCCGGAAATTTAGGGGAGCTGTGAAAGGACAGAGGTCTGGGTGCACACATGACACTGTGCCCAGAACATGGACTGCTGAGTGTGCTGTTGGCTTTCTCGAGTGGGTGGGAGACAAAGCCTCCCAATGGTGCCACTTCTAACTCCACTGAACCCCAGTTTTGGGTGAGACCCCAGGGACTCAGACTCATACGGGTCCCGGAGTGCAGTAGAGTCAGAAAGGCAACAGTCTAAAGGCACACACATGCACATGTGCACAAAAGAGCTCCAGCAATTACCCAGAGTCACTTGAGACCCAGGGGCTGCGAAGGGCAGGGCTGCTGAAAGCCAAGTGGTCTGAGACTCCACCCATCCAAGCTAAACAGGTAGGCTTTTGCAGTTTTGCAAGTTTTGTATCATAAGGCTGATTCCAACACAGAAGTTCTCCTGGAATAGTGAAATTGTGGAGACAGAGGAACAGATCACAAACAAAAGAAATGGAGAAAAACAAATGTCTGCATTATAAAGTTCAAAATCATGGTTAAAAGGTTTTTCAAGAATTTCCTAGAAAAGATGGACAAATTTAGTAAGACCCAGGAGGAGATGAAAAAAGATCAACTAGAGATGAAAAAAACCAACTAGAAATTAAACATACACTGACTGAAATAAAAAATATTATACAGAAACCTAACAGCAGACTAGAGGATAGCAAGAATCAAGTCAAAGATTTGAAATACAAAGAAGCAAGAAACACTCCACTTGAAAAGAAAAAAGAATTAAAAAATGTGAAGATAGTGTAAGGAGCCTCTGGGACAACTTCAAGTGCACCAACACCAGAATTATAGAGGTGCCAGAAGAAGAGAGAGAGCAAGATACTGAAAACCCATTTAGAGAAATAATGAGTGAAAACTTCCCCCACCTGCTGAAAGAAATAGACTTACAAGTTCAGGAAGCACACAGAACCCCAAACAAAAGGAATCTAAAGAGGACCACACCAAGACACATCATAATTAAAATACCAAAAGCAAAAGACAAAGAGAGAATATTAAAAACAGCAAGAGAAAAAGAGTTAATTACCTACAAGGGAGCACCCATACGACTATCAGCTGATTTCTCAACACAAACTATGCAGGCCAGGTGGGAGTGGCAAGAAATATTCAACGTGATGAATAGCAAGAACCTACAACCAAAATTAGTCTACCCAGCAAAGTTATCATTCAGAATTGATGGGCAGATAAAGAGCTTCACAGATAAGAAAAACTAAAGGAGTTCATCAACACCAAACCAGTATTATATGAAATGCTGAAAGGTACTCTTTTAGAAGAGGAAGAAGAAAACGGTAAAGGTAAAAATTATGAACAACAAATACATATCTATCAACAAGTGAATCTAAAAATCAAGTGAATTGAAAATCTGATGAACAGAATAAACTGGTGAATATAATAGAATTAGGAGCATAGAAAGGGAGTGGACTGATAATTCTCAGGGAGAAAGAGGTGAGGGGGATGCAGGGAGAGACTGGACAAAAATCATACACCTATGGATGAGGACAATGGGGGAGGTAAGGGTAGAGTATGGGGTGGGAACATGGTGGGGGAGAGATGGGGGGAAAGAGGAACAATTGTAATAATCTGAACAATAAAGTTTTATTAAAATTAAAAAATTAATTAATTAATTAATCTGAAAGTTTGATTATTCTTTTACTGTCAAATTTAATACTCTACCAATAATCTTAGATTACCCTGTAAATATTAGTGGAAAGGATGATTTGCATTCTTGAGTAGGCCCTGAGCATTCCTGGTGCTAGGCTGAATTTAGATATAGGGAAGCTGTTGTCCGCCAAGTTTCTGTCTGTTATTTGGGTCCCGATTTGTGTTGGGCATGGGAAGCGAAGCAGCCATGGAGACAGGAGACCTTCCTCAGAAGGGGTGAGGATTCAGGCCCCTGCAAGGTTGAGGGGGTGCTCCACCTCTATTGACCCCCAAGTTTTTCCTGAGGGCCTTTCTGTGACTGTGCCTGTCTTAGGTTGTTGCTTCCCTGAGGAATCTTACCTGTCTCTGGCTAACCAGTCATCCACTGAGGGGGGTTTTAAATGGTGGTATTTTTTTATTGAACTTCTCATTTGGTTCACGCATTATTTTTTTTTAATTTCATTTAGTTGTATGTGTCTTCTTGTAGTTCACTGAACTTCCTTAGGATTATTCTGAATTATTTTTCAGACAGTTCACAGAGCTTCATTTCTTCAAGGTCAATTATTATAGCTTTATCCATTTCCTTTGATGGTGTCATGTTTATCTGGTTCTCTTTGAACCTTGAATCCTTGTGTTGGTAAATATATATATATATATATATATATATATATATATATATATATATATATATATACACACACACACACACACACATATATGTAAGCAGTTTGATCTTCCAGACTTCATAGGGTCACAACATTAGGGAAAGACTTCATCATTCAGCTCAGCTGAGGTCCTGGGAAAGTCATCAGGTAGTGTCCATGAGCATGTGGGGCTTGCTATTGGCCAGGGAATGTGAAGGAGAGTTTCTCTAGTTGATTGATGCCACTACCTATGCTCTAGGGTTAGGGGAGGTGCTGTTGGCTGGACTCCATTTTCAGGTGGACCCGCAGGCTGGGTTTCACAGTCAGATCAGGCCTCAGGCTGTGCTTTGTGCTCAGCCAGGACCACTGGCTACAAGCCACTGTTTTGCAAGGTCACTTCCCAGTCTTTCCAGCTGGGGTCTAAGGGGTAGAGGGAGGATGGTGTCCAGCTATATTCTGCAGTAGGGTGGAGCTGGAAAACATGTTCTATTTTCAATCAGAATTGCTGTTTAGTTCCCTGGTCCAGTGAAGCTACAGGTTATGCTCTGCAGTTGGGCAGGCTCCCTGGTTATGTGGGGCTGCAGGTCAGGTTCACGAGTTAGGAAGAGCTTCGGGTTCCAGGTTGACAAGTTAGGAAGAGCTTCGGGTTTGGCTTCCTTCTAAAATAGAGCTGTACAATGGGTTCCATTGCTATTTAGTTTCTCAGGTCACTCTCTGGTTGGGCATGCCTAATGGCTATGTTCAGTAGGTAGATAGGGCTTTAAATATGCTTTCCTTCCCAGTCAAGGCTATAGAAAGGGCTCCACAACTGGTATAGTCCATTGGCTGTGAACCCAAATCAGGCAAAACTACCAACCAAGTTCGCTGCATAGACAGAGCCACCACATCAGCTCTGCAGATGTTCAGAGCTGCTAGCTGGGATCTCTCCTCAGGCACCACTGCATACAAGAAAACAATTGTTCAGCCGGGCTGGGTGGTTCAGGTGGTTGGAGTGTCATCCCATACACCAAAAGTGGCAGGTTCGATTCCTGGTCAGAGCATACACCAGGTTGCCAGTTAGTTCCCCATTATGGGCACCTGTAGGAGGTAACCTGTCTCTGTCTCTCTCTCTTTCTTCCTCTCTCTCTAAACAGCAATAATTTTTTTAATTAAAAAAGAAAACCAGGATGTAATCTGCTAAGATGCACAATAGCCCTGACTGGGTGGCTATTCTATTGGTTGGAACATTGTCCTGTACATTGAAAGGTTGCAGATTGGATTCCTGGTCTGGGCACAAAACTATGTTGTAGATTTGATCCTCAGTCAAAGTGTGTATGGGAGGCAATGGATGCTTCTCTCTCACATCAATGGTTTTCACTCTCTTCCTTCTCCCTCCCCTTCCTCTCTCTCTAAAATCAATTTTTTTAAATGTCCTCCATGTGTTTGATTTTTTTCTATTGTTTTTATTATAATTGATTTCCAGTTTTATGCCACTGTGGTCTGAGAAAATGCTTGATATGATTTCTATTTCTTGAATTTGAAAAGACTTTGCCTATGACACCAAATATGGTCTATTTTTTAAAACAACCCATGTGCACTAGAGAAGAATATATATTCTGTGGCTTTGGGGTGAAATGTTCTGAAAATGTCAATTAATTCCATCTGGCCTAGTGAGTCATTTAGGATTGATGTTTCTTTGCTGATTTTTAAACCTTTATCAGGATTGATGTTTCTTTGCTGATTTTTTGTTTAGAGGATTTGTCCAGTGGTGACAGTGGGGTATTAAAGTCTTCTACTATGATTGTATTGCTGTCAATCTCTCCCTTAATATCCTCCAGGAGTTGTTGTTGTTGTTGTTGTTGTTGTTGTTGTTGTTGTTGTTGTTGTTTTGTGTGTGTGTGTGTGTATTTAGGTGCTCCTATATTGGGTGTGTATATGTTTACCAGAGTTATTTCTTCTTGTTGGATTGTTCACTTTAGTATTATGAAGTGGCCTTTTTTATCTCTTGTTATGTCCTTCACTTTGAGATCTAATTTGTCAGATATAAGTATTGCAACCCCAGCTTTTTCTTCATTTCCATTTGCCTGAAACACCATCTTCCATCCCTTCACCCTCAATCTGTATGCATCTTTTTCTGAGGTGGGGTTTCTTGTAAAGAGCAGATATATGGATCATGTTTTCTTATCCAATTGGTTACCCTATGTCTTTTCATTGGAGCATTTAATACATTTACATTTAAAGTTATTATTGCTAGGTACTTATCTGTCGCCAGTTATAGTCTTTACGCCCAAGTTCCTTCTTCGCTTCCTATTTCTTTTTGTTTACAGCAGACTCTTTAACATTTTTTGCATTGCTGGTTTGGTGGCAATATAGCCTGTTATTTTTTTTGTCTGTGAAGCTCCTGATTTCACCTTCAATTTTGATTGAAAGCTTTGCTGGGCACAGTTTGTCCATACTACCCAAAGCAATCTATGGATTCAATGCACTACCCATTAAAATACCAAGGACGTATTTCACAGACCTAGAAAAAAACTCTTCAAAGATTCATCTGGAACAAAAAAAGACCACAAATAGCCACAGCAATCCTGAGAAAGAAGAATAAAGTAGGTGGGATCTCAATACCAGATTTCAAGCTATACTATAAAGCAACTGTTTTCAAAACAGCCTGGTACTGGCATAAGAACAAACATATAGACCAATGGAATAGAATAGAGAATCCAGATATCCACCCAAACCACTATGCTCAATTAATATTTGACAAAGGAGGCATGAACATACAATGGAGCCAAGACAGCCTCTTCAATAAATGGTGTTGGGAAAATTGGACAGATATGTGCAAAATAATGAAATGGAACCACCAACTTACACCAAATACAAAAATAAACTCAAAATGGATGCAGGACTTAAACATAATATGGGAAACCATAAAAACACTAGAGGAATCCACAGGCAGCACAATCTCAGACATATGCCAAAAGGACTTCTGCACTGATACTGCTTCTAGGGCAATGGAAGCTAAAAAAAAAAAATTAACAAATGGGACTACATCAAAATAAAAAGGTTTTGCACAGCAAAAGAAACCATCAACAAAACAACAAGAAAGCCCACTGTATGAGAGAACGTACTTGCAAATGTTATCACTGATAAAGGTTTAATCTCCAACATCTAAAGCCAACTTATATAACTTAATAAAAGGAAAATAAATGACCCAATAAAAAAATGGGCAACGGACCTAAATAGAACCTTTTCAAAAGACAACAGAAGGAAGGCTAAGAGACACATGAAAACATGTTCAAAGTCACTAATTATCTAAGAGATGCAAATCAAAACGACAATGCAATACCACCTCACACCTGTCAGAATGGCAATCAAATCATCAGCAAATCAACAAACGACAAGTGTTGGCGAGGATGCAGAGAAAAAGGAACCCTTGTGCACTGTTGGTGGAAATGCAGACTGGTACAGCCACTGTGGAGAATACTATGGAGTTTCCTCAAAAAATTATAAATGGAACTCCCATTTGACCCAGGAATCCCACTCTTAGGAATATATCCTAAGAAATTAGAAAAACCAATCAGAAAGGATTTATGCACCCCTATGTTCATAGCAGCACAATTTACAATAGCTACAATTTTGAAACAGCCTAGGTGCCCTTCAGCAGATGAGTGGATCAGAAAACTGTGGTACATCTACACAATGGAATTCTATGCTGCCATTAAAAAGAAGGAATTCTTACCATTTGCAGCAACCTGGATGGAACTGGAGAGCCTTATGCTAAGTGAAACAAGCCAGTCAATGAAGGAGAAACACCACATGATCTCACCCATTTGTGGATAATAAAGAACATTATAAACTGATGAACAAAAGGATATATTCAGAGACAGTAAAGCATCAGACTGTCAAATTATAGCAGTAAGGTTAAGGAAAGGTGGGGTAGATAAGAGATCAACCAAAGGACTTGTACGCATGCATACATAACCAATGAACACAAGACATTGGGGGTTGGGGTATGCCTGGGGGCGGCAATGAGGAGATATGTATACATGTATACATGTATAATAAAAAATAAAATAAAATAAAATAAAATGCGCTCAAGTAAGTAGAGAAAAAAAATACCATCTGCACACTAGTTGATGGAAACTCTATATCTATCTGATCCCCAATCATCAACCCAGCAGATGTTTTCAGTGATCCCCAGGAGACAAGACCCACGTGGGCTTCTGGGAAGCATCCCATAACCCTGGGGAGCTGAATCCCCCCCATTGGAAACACTGTAAGCTTCTGGGGCCCTGTGACTGTGCCAACATGCCAGCTGCGGGAAGAACAGTGCAATCAAATTTAACTTTGATTTCACTGTCACTTTTACCCTTCTAATGTGGTCCTTCTCATTCTGTGGTCCAGGGGTGGGGGTGGGGTATGTATCAGCCTCAACCACGTATTCTGCGATTTTCATGAGGTGAAACATAAATGGATAGTTACTAGCTGGTTTTCTTGTGAGAGAGACTGAAGCTGGAAACAACCTATGTTTCTATTCTCTCACTTGCTCTTGAAAGAAGATAGAAATGAAGATTCAAATTTCAATGCTGGATTTATTTTTTTTCCCTATTGCCCTCCCTACCCCCTAATACATGCCCTCATCTGTCTCCCCCCCGCCCCATTACCCTGTATCCACTGGCTATGCACACACACACATGCATACAAGTCCTTCGGTTGATGTTCTACAGGCCCCTCCCCCTCAACCTCCCCTGCCTTCCCACTGTAGCACGACAGTCTGTTCATTGCTTCTTTGCCTCTGCATCTGCTTCCTCCTCACCCCCTGATTCTTGTCTTTAAAAAATTCTTGCCCCTGTAGGCTAGAAATAAACCCACAAGAGCAAAAGAAAAATGTTTGAGTCCCAATTACAATGTCTGATAGCTTTGAGTCCCAGTTTCAATATCAAACAGTTCCTTATGTGTACATGTCATCAATGGTATCTGGATAGTGACAAATGGTGGCAATGCCAGTCCGACCCTCTCTGGGTTGGTCCTAGGTATCCTGTAGCGATGTACTGCTGCTGACTGCTTACATGGCAAGGCATCATCCGTGTCTTCCATCTCTGGACTGTTTCTCCTCTTGCCTTCGTGGTTGGCGCAGACCTGTCAGTTCCTCTCTGTTGCAGGAGGCCACTTGGTCTTGGAGTTGTTTTCTGAAAGTATATAAACATATTCTCGACCAAGAGTTAATAAAGGAATCTGTTCTATAAAATTGACTTGAGGTCCTTTTTATTTTTGCCTACCCACTTTTCCTTTGGCTTATTTTGACACCATGTGTGTTTTCATGGATGTCTTACTGTTAGTATTACAAATGGGAATTAATTTTCTAAAGTGAAAATTTTCTAGATGTAATTTACTTACCAGATATTTTTCCTTACATGATATTATCCTATTCTCCCCCCCCTTTTTTTTATTAAATTTTTTGGTAAAATTTTTAATGCAATCTTGATAACTTTACATTTTAATTTTTACACACAAATATGCCTATTTTATGTTCAATACATATTAAGCAATTTTACCATGAGATGAGTTATCAATAGAAATTTTAATTAATACTTTAGAAACAGCTTTTTGTCCAGTACACTTAAATTTTCTTGGGTGTTTGCTTATTTCAGTTCACCAATTTAAATTAATCTGAAAGCTTGCTAACCCTTTTATGTCAAATTTAATACTCTACCAACAATCTTAGATTACCCTGTATATATTATTGGAAAGGTTTATTTGCATTGAATAGGCACTGAGCATTCCTAGTGCTAGGCTGAATTTACATATAGGGCAGCTGCTGTCAGCATGTTACCTGGGCCCGATCTGTGCTGAGCATGGGAAGCGAGGTATCCATGGGGGCAGGAGACCTCCCTCTGAAGGGGTGAAGGTTCAGACCCCTGCAAGGTTGGAGGGGGGGTGAGGTTCTGTGCCCTACCTCTATTGACCCCCAAGTTCTCTCCTGATAGCTCCTCTGCGACTGTGCCTGTCTTACATTGTTCCTTCCCTGAGAAATCTTACCCGTCTCTGGCTAACTAGTCATCCTCTGGGGCCAAGCAGGGTGTAGTGAGGTTCAGTTCTGTCTCCATGGTAGCCTATGTCCCTGTGGCCTTCATGCCCAGCACCTGCCTTGGGGGTCCCCTCCCCTGCTGGCGGGGGCCCTGGCACTGATCACCTATCTCAGGGAATTCAGGTTTCTTCTTCAGGGAGGGTCCAGCTCACACCATTTGGCGAGACACAGATCCATTATATCAGCCACCTCGAGGCTTCAACCTCAGCATGAATAGAGAGCTCAGGCCTCAGCTGAGGGCCATTGGGTTGTGAGAAGAAGGTCCCGCTTGGAAAAAGAGGAAAGAGGGCCAGTATAGAATGCTCAAGTGCCTTCCCAGTGCCTCAATTCCTTCTGAAAGGAATTAAATCCTTTCATGTCCTCTTTTTAAATTGCTGCTAAACATTCAAAGAATTAGTTTGTACATTTGTTTGGGATAGTTGTACAATATGCTGTTGTGAAATATCAAAAATTAAATGATATTATAGGATAATATCATGTAAGGATATTCTTTGCTCTAGGCCATGGCAATTAAATTTCAAATGGGCTGACAATTTCTTTTTGTAACTTTATGTAAACTTTTTCAGGGAGGCAAAAAGACAGATTACTTATCTTAGCTCAAGAGGCCAAATATATTGACTTTCAATTATGATCCTTATGACATTTAAAGGAAACTTCTCTTTATTTCCTTCTAAAATGATTTTCATGTTACAGAGTTTCATTTAAAAATCTTGGTCTCATGAAGCAATTTCTCTTAAGGTTATGGTGACCACTGTATGCATTCCCTCTCATGCCCTACTTTCCCCATTGTCTGTGACCAATGATTATGCTCATAAGCATGGACGAAGGTCCCTCTGTTGATCTCTCCTCCTTATTCCCACCAACACCCACGTTTCACGAGGTTTGATGTTTTGATTGATGTTTTTCATTCTCTGGATCTGATCTTGATCATCAATCTATGTCATTCATTATATTCCACAAAGAAATTATATTTCTCTGCCTGGCTTATTTCACTAAGCATAATGCTTTCCATCTCTATCCATGTTGTTGCAAATGGTATGAGCTCCTTCTTTGTTACCACAGCATAGTATTCCATTGTGTAGATGTACCAATTATCTGCTGATGGGCACTTAGGCTGTTTCCAAATCTTAGCTATGGTGAATTGTGCTGCTATGAACATAGGGGTGCATATATCCTTTCTGATTGGAATTTCTAGTTTCTTGGGGTATATTCCTAGAAGTAGGATCACTGGGTCAAATGGAAGTTACATTATTAGTTTTTTGAGGAGACTCCATACTGTTTTTCACAGTGACTGCACCAGTCTGCATTCCCACCAGCTGTGCAGGAGGGTTCCTTTTTCTCCACATCTTTGCCAACACTTGTCATTTGTTGATGATTGCCATTCTGACAGGTGTGTGATGGTACCATATTGTTGTTTTGATTTGCATCTCTCTGATGATTAGTGACTTTGAGCAGGTTTTCATATGTTTCTTGGCCCTCCTTCTGTCTTCTTTTGAGAAGTGCCTATTTAGATCAGTTGACCATTTTTTGATTGGGTTGTTTATCTTCTTTGTGTGAAATTGTATGAGTTCCCTGTAAATGTTGGAGATTAAACCCTTATCATTGATATCATTGGCAAATATGTTCTCCCAAACAGTGGGCTTTCTTGTTGTTTTGTTGATGGTTTCCTTTTCTGTGCAAAAACTTTTTATTTTGAAGTAATCCTGTTTGTTTATTTTTTTCTTAGTTTCCATTGCCGGAGGAGCTGTGTTGGTGAAGAAGTTCCTTCTGCATATGTCAGAGATTTTGCTGCCTGTGGATTCCTCTAGTATTTTTTATGTTTTCCCATCTTATGTTTAAGACCTTTATCCATTTTGACTTAATTTTTGTATATGGTGTAAGTTGGTGGTCTAGTTTCATTTTTTTTGCATGTTTCTGTCCAATTTTCCCAACACCATTTGTTGAAGAGACCGTCTTGACTCCATTGTATGTTTGTGCCTCCTTTGTCAAATATTAATTGAGCGTAGTGGTTTGGGTCGATTTCTCTATCCTATTCCATTGATCTATATGTCTGTTCTTATGCCAGTACCAGGCAGTTTTGAGAACAGTTGCTTTGTAAGACAGCTTGAAATCTGGCATTGAGATCCCACCTACTTTGTTCTTCTTTCTAAGGATTGCTGCAGCTATTCGGAATCTTTTTTTATTCCAGATGAATTTTTGAAAAGTTTGTCCTAGGTCTGTGAAGTATGCCTTTGGTATTTTCATGGGGATTGTGTAGAATTTATAAATTGCTTTGGGTAAAATGGACATTTTTATGATATTGATTCTCCCAATACATGAAAATGGCATGATCTGCCATCTGTTTATGTCTTCCTCTATCTCTTTTTTCAGTGTTATGTAGTTTTCTGCATATAAGTCTTTTGCCTCCTTAGTTAAATTTATTTCTAGGTATCTTAATTTTTTTGGTGTGATGGTAAATGGGATTGCTATTTTAGTCACTCTTTCTGTAAGTTCATTATTGGAATATAGAAATGCCAGAGATTTCTTGGTGTTAATTTTGTATCCAGCAACATTGCTGAATTCATTTGTTAAATCTAATATTTTTTTGATGGAGTCTTTAGGGTTTTCTATGAACATTATCATGTCATCTGCAAATAAGGACAGTTTTACTTCTTCTTTTCCTATTTGTATGCCTTTTATTTCTTTTTCTTGTTTCATAGCAATGGCTAATACTTCCAGCACTATGTTAAATAGGAGTGATGAGAGTGGGCATCCATGCCTTGTTCCTGTTTTTAGGGGAAATGGTTTTAGTTTTTGCCCATTGAGTATGATGTTGGCTGTGGGTTTGTGATATATGTCCTTTATTATGTTGAGGTATGATCCTTCTATTCTCACCTTGCTGAGAGTTTTTATCAAGAAAAGGTGTTGGATTTTGTCAAATGCTTTTTCTGCATCAATTGATATGACTATGTGATTTTTATCTCTCAATTTGTTTATGTGATGTATTACATTTATTGACTTCTTGGATAATGTACCATTCTTGCATTCCTGGGATAAATTCTACTTGGTCATGGTGCATAATCTTTCTTACATACTGCTGGATTCAATTTTCTAGAATTTTGTTGAGTATTTTGGCATCTATGTTCATGAGGGATATTGGTCTGTAATTCTCTTTCATTGTGTTATTTTTATCGGTTTTTGGTATTAGGGTGATGCTGGCTTCATAGAAGGAGTTTGGAGGTGTTCCTTCCTCTTGAATTTTCTGGAATAGTCTGAGAAGAATGGGTTTTAGTTCTTCAATGAATATTTGGTAAAATTCCCCTGTGAAGCCACCTGGTCTTGGGCTTTTGTTTGCTGGAAGCATATTGTTGACTGCTTCAATTCCTTCCATATTTATCAGTGTGTTGAGATTTTTAGAATCTTCTTGTGTGAGTTTTGGAAGGTTGTGTTTTTCTAGGAATCTGTCCATTTCCTCTAGGTTGTGAAACTTGTTAGAATAGAGTTGTTCATAATATTTTTTAACAATCCTTTGTATTTCTGTGGGGTCTGTAGTTATTTCCCCTCTCTCATTTCTGATTCTGTTTATTTGGGTCCTCTCTTTGCTTTTAGGAGAGCCTGGTTACAAGTTCATCAATCTTGTTTATTGTTTCGAAGAAAAAGCTCTTTCTTTTGTTGATTTTTTGTATCTTTCAGGACAGATTGCTGATATTGCCGCTGGCTTTCTCGAGTGGGTGGGAGACAGACCCTCCCAACTGTGCCACTTCTGACTCCACTAAGCCCCTGTTTCAGGTGAAACCCTGGAGACCTAGACTCCGGTGGTCCTGGTGCGCAGAGGAGCTGGAAAGGCAGCGGTCTAGAGGCACTGTGCACTTGCACAAGGACCGCTCCAGCAATTATCCAGTCACATGAGACTCAGGGGCTGTGGAGGGTGGGGCCGACTGGAAGGCAAGGTGGTCCCTTAAGCCCTGAGACTCCACCCATCCCACGCTCAACAGAGGCTTCTTCGGTTTTGCAAGTCTGGTATCATAAGGCTGAATTCAACACAGAAGTTTCCCCGTCATAGTGAAAATTCAGAGACAAGGGAAGGGATCACAAACAAAAGAAATGGAGGAAAAAAAATGACTGGATATAGAGTTCAAAACCATACTTATAAGGTTTTTCAAGAATATGCTAGAGAAGTTGGATAAAGTTAGCGAGACCCCAGAAGAGATGAAAAAGGACCAACTAGAGATGCAAAAGATCCAACTAGAGATGGAAAAGGTCCAACTAGAGATGAAAAAGGACCAACTAGAAATTAAACATACACTGACTGAAACAAAAAATATTATACAGTCCTAACAGCAGACTAGAGGATGGCAAGAATCAAGTCAAAAATTTGAAATATAAAGAATCAGAAAACACTCAACTGGAAAAGCAAGAAGAGAAAAGAATCCAAAAATCTGAAGATAATGTAAGGAGCCTCTGGGACAGCCTCAAGCGTACCAACATCAGAATTGTGGGAGTGCCAGAAGAGAGAGAGCAAGATACTGAAAACCTATTTAAAGAAATAATTACTGAAAACTTCCCACACCTGGTGAAATAAATAGACTTACAAGTCCAGGAAGCACACAGAACCCCATATAAAAGGAATCCAAATAGGACCACACCAACACACATCATAATTAAAATACCAAGAGCAAAAGAGAAAGAAAGAATATTAAAAGCAGCAAGAGAAAAGCAGTTAATTACCTACAAGGGAGCACCCATACAACTGTCAGCTGATTTCTCAACAGAAACGATGCAGGCCAGACAGGATTGGCAAGAAATATTCAACGTGATGAACAGCAAGAACCTACAACCAAGAATAATCTATCCAGCAAAGCTATCATTCAGAATTGAAGGGCAGATAAAGAGCTTCACAGAGAAGAAAAAGCTAAAGGAGTTCATCAACTCCAAACCAGCATTATATGAAATGCTGAAAGGTACTCTTTTAGAAGAGGAAGAAGAAAAAGGTAAAAGCCAAAAAATTATGAACAACAAATACATATCTATCAACAAGTGAACCTAAAAATTAAGTGAATTAAAAACTTGATCAACAGAATAAACTGGTGAATATAATAGAATCAAGAGCACAGAAAGGGAGTGGACTGATAATTCTCAGGGGGAAAGGGGTGAGGGCTGTACAGGGAGAGACTGGACAAAAATCACATACCTATGGATGAGATCAATGGGAGGGAGGGAATGGTGGGAGCTGGGTGGAGGGGTGATATGGAGGGGAAAAAAAGAGAAACAAATGTAATAATCTGAATAATAAAGATTTAATTTTTTAAAAAATTTTCATCTAGCTCCCTTTCTGGTGATTCCTCTTTTTCTTTCTTTTGGGGATTGCTTTTACATCTTCCCATGTTTTCTGGTAATGTTTTAATTGTAGATCCAATTGCTTTACTACCCAAGTTTTGTTGTTGTTTTCTTTTTTTTGCGGGGGAGAGGGGAATGGTGATACTGGTGTATTCTCTCAGTTCTCCTGTGTTTGTTAATGTATTGTAGTTTCCTACTTGAGCTATTTGGGTTCTCTTGATGTAGATCTGTGAGCTGGTGAAGCACAACTGTGGTGCCTAGAAGTTGGCAGCTGTGGAGAGGAGTGTCCCTATTTTTGCTGTTTTGCACCCTTAATTGAGGTCATGTGTGCCCAGTGAGGATACACAGTGGCACCAAGGAACCCGTCTGTCGGGTGATGTGTTTCAGGGGGCCTAACCCTGGAAAGGCGTGGCTGTAGTGTCCAGAGTTAAAAAATCACACCCGTGGGGGCTCCCAGGCACTGTTTAGGGGTGGACCACCAGAAACATGCTGCTGAAAACCCACTTTGGGTGGTAGCCTCGAGGGCACACTACAAACTCCAGTGACCAGGGAGCTCCACAAACCAGATAGGAGGGCATGCCACAGACAGGACAACCAGAACACGCAAACACAGAGACTAGAGTGCTTCGCAAACTGGCGCAAAGCCATGCTGCAGACTGGGGAACCGTGGTGCGCGGAAACATGTTGACCCCAAAGTTCTACAGATGGGGACTAATGTGTAGCCACAGCTGAAACCGTGGCACAGCTGAAACCGTGGTTCAAGCATGTGGTGTGTGTTGTGCCCAGAGTTTGGGGTCCCCAATAATCCACCACTAAGGAGCCTTTTCCGATGCAAAAGCAGAGTCTTTATTCAAACCCGGGTTTGGCTCTCAGCCTCTTTCTGGCACAGTAGGGAGGCGAGAAAGAGAGCTGGGTGGGAACAATGAGTTTTATGGGGTAGGATAATTAGGGGGCTTAGGAAAGTGATGAGGATTACAGAGATTGTTCACTTGAATTACGGTCTTTCTGTGGTTTAGCCTTATTAGGACCCTCGCTGTATTCCTGGAGCTTCATTGATCCATTTGGGTGTGGGTCGCGGAAGTTAAGACATTGCTGGCACACCTGTGGCCACTCCCAGAAAAGAGAGGGGGGTTTAGGCAGGGGTCCCAGCCCTATAGGACAAGATGGAGGGGAGTTCATTTCCTTTCAGTGTGCATACACTTGGTGACCCGCGCACACTCGGTGACCCGGGAGATCGCAAGCCCGGACCCATGTGTGGCCACTGCCGCAGCCGTACAGATGTCGCTGGGGAGGGGTAGGCTGCACTCACTGCTTCGGAGACGGAGGTCCCAGGGTCCGTGAGAATGCAGGATCCACGGGTCTGCAGGACTCTGGCTGGTGTGGCTGTTGGGTTGCAGGACAGTTCCAATGCCTGTCTGGCTAGCAGTGTTGGTGAGTTCCCAAGGAAAGGCCGTTTTTCCCTTCAAGATGGCATGGGCTCTGCACCCAAGTCCCAAAGTCTGGAGAGTGAGAGTTGCGATGGCAGTTTCTCCTTGTCCAAGAGAGGCTGGACTGCCAGCCCACACTGCTCCCATGAGATTCAACTGTCCCTCACTCAATCACGCACCCACCACACACACCCATACACTCTCCTTTTGTTGCCTCACTCATTTCCTCTCCCTCATCTCCATCCTGCCAGCCACCATCTCAACGTTGGATTTAAATGAAAATCTAGATGGAAACATTGCAGTTGTCAAGTGTTTAACAAAACAACAGGAAAAAGCAAGAAGAGTAATCATGCTGAGTTACTCCAAAACAGAAGTGAATATAGTGGAATAATTAATGAGAATAACAATGGGATGTTGTAACAGTAACAATATTTGACTTTGAATGGCCTGTGTTGCCCACAGGAGACTGTGCGTGACTTTGGAGCTACACAAAATTTCTAATCACTGCCAGCTTTGGGACCTCAAGCCAGTTAGGTAACCTCCCCAGCCTCAGATATCTTTTCTCTTAAATAGTACCTACTCTCCACAGTAGCTGGGAAGATTGAACAACATAAAAAGTGTGGAGCCTGGTTTTGGCCTCCTCTCCTTCCCTGTCTGGGCTCCCAGAGCCTCACTAATCAAGAGCTCCTTTCTTCACACTGAAATAACTGCCTATTCGTAACAGGCTTTCAGGAAAAGCTAGGAACTTCTAAATTACCTACTGTACATCCATTTGAGGTCAATTGACTAAAATTGGTAAATGTACAGGTAAATGGATTTTTGTAGCATTTTTTTCCATTCCTTCATTTCTTGATCTGACATATCAGCTTAGGGAAAGCTAATACAACAGCATAGCCACTAACATGAAATTGATGAATATCATTTCTGATGTGTAATTGCTAGAGAAAAAAAAATATTTAAGTACATCCTACTTTTCGGTCACCAAAGCACGGAGTAAAACCATTGTGGCTAATATTGGAGTGCCAATTACCCTGGTACTATATGCTAACTTAAAATGGAGAGAAGAGAATCCAAGATGGCGGCATAGGTAAACACCTACACTGCTGCCTCGCACAACAATTTCAAAACTACAACTAAAAGACAGAACGGACATCATCCAGAACCACAGGAAAGTTGGCTGAGTGGAAGTTCTACAACTAGAAGGAAAGAGAGGGGCTCACGGAGACACAGAGGAGCTACAAAAAGCTGAGGTACGGAAACGTGCGAGAGGAGAGAGCGGGTGCTGGAGAACCTAGCTGGCTTTCTCTGGCGAGAGGGAAATGAAGACTCTCAAAGGCATTGAACCCCTTATCCTACGACACTAAACCCCAGATCCAGCTGAAACTCATATGGGGGAGTTTGGACTGTAAAAAAGGGAGAAGTGCACGGAAATTTAGGGGAGTTGCAAAAGATCAAAGGCCTGGTGGCAGCGCGCACGGCACTGCGCGCAGGACAGACTGCTGATTGTGCCGCTGGCTTTCTTGAGTGGGCGGGAGACAGACCCTCCCAACTGTGCCACTTCTGACTCCACTAAGCCCCTGTTTTGGGCGAAACCCTGGAGACCTAGACTCCTATGGTCCTGGTGCGCAGGGGAGCTGGAAAGGCAGCGGTTAGAGGCACTGCGGGAGCGCGCACAAGGACCGCTCCAGCCATTACCCAGACACGTGAGACTCAGGGGCCATGGAGGGCAGGGCCGACTAGAAGGCAAGGCGATCCCTTAAGCCCTGAGACTCCACCCCTCCCAAGCTCAATAGAGGCGGCTTCGGTTTTGCGTCTGGTATCATAAGGCTGAATTCAACACAGAAGTTTCCCCGGCATAGTGAAAATGCCGACATAAGGGAAGGGATCACAAACAAAAGAAATGGAGGAAAAAAAACGACTGGATATAGAGTTCAAAAGCACACTTATAAGGTTTTTCAAGAATATGCTAGAAAAGTTGGATAAATTTAGTGAGACCCAAGAGGAGATGAAAAAGGTCCAACTAAAGATAATAAAGGACCAAATAGAAATTAAACATACACTGACTGAAATAAAAAATATTATACAGAGTCCTAACAGCAGACTAGAGAAAGGTAAGGATCAGGTCAAAAATTTGAAATATAAAGAAGCAGAAAACATTCAACTGGAAAAGCAAGAAGAGAAAAGAATACAAAAATCTGAAGATAAGGTAAGGAGCCTCTGGGACAGCTTCAAGTGTACCAACATCAGAATTGTGGGTGTGCCAGAAGAAGAGAGAGAGCAAGATACTGAAAACCTATTTAAAGAAATAATGACTGAAAACTTCCCATATCTGGTAAAAGAAATGGACATACAAGTCCAGGAAGCACACAGAACCCCAAATAAAAGGAATCCAAAAAGGACCACACCAAGACACATCATAATTAAAATACCAAGAGCAAAAGACAAAGAGAGAATATTAAAAGCAGCAAGAGAAAAACAGATCATTACCTACAAGGGAGCACCCATACGACTGTCAGCTGATTTCTCAACAGAAACGATGCAGGCCAGACGGGAGTGGCAAAAAATATTCAACGGGATGAACAGCAAGAACCTACAACCAAGAATAATCTATCCAGCAAAGCTATCATTCAGAATTGAAGGGCAGATAAAGAGCTTCACAGAGAAGAAAAAGCTAAAGGAGTTCATCAACTCCAAACCAGTATTATATGAAATGCTGAAAGGTACTCTTTTAGAAGAGGAAGAAGAAAAAGCTAAAAGACAAAAAATTATGAACAACAAATACATATCTGTCAACAAGTGAATCTAAAAATTAAGTGAATTAAAAATTTGATCAACAGAATAAACTGGTGAATATAATAGAATCAGGAGCACAGAAAGGGGGTAGACTGATCATTCTCAGGAGGACAAAAATCATAAAGCATCAAACAGACTGAAATTACAGAGGAAAGACTAAAGTTAGGTGAGATAGATAAGTGATCAAAGGACTTGTATGCATGCATATAAGTATAACCAATGATCACAGACACTGGGGGGTTGGGTTATGCCTGGGAGGGAGTGGGAGCAATGGGGAGATTTGTATAAAAAAATTAATAAAAATTAATTTTAAAAAAAGAAAAGAAAAGAAAAGAATAATAAAATGGAGAGAAGTAGAGAGAGGGCAAATGATGTGAAAACTCTCAAATATTTGGATCTAGAAAAATATTGCAAATATGACTGCTTGCATTATAAACCCTCACGGCAGGAATGCTGTTTCTGTTTGTTTGTTTGTCTGTTTGTTCATTTGTTTGTTTGTTTTTTAATCTGTACAGTCCCATGGGTACTGTTGTTACTCCAGAAACATGAAATAAAACAGTAATATTCATAATTCGCTATGTGAACTTTGTCATGCTTCTTTGTTTTAATTAAATCTTTATTATTCAGATTATTACGTTTGTTTCTCTTTTTTCCCCTCCATAGCAACCCTCCACCCAGCTCCCACCCTTCCCTATGCCCTTACCTCCCTCCCATTGATCTCATCCATAGGTGTATGATTTTTGTCCAGTCTCTCCCTGTACACCCCTCACCCCTTTTCCCCTGAGAATTATCAGTCCACTCTCTTTCTGTGCTCCTGATTCTATTATATTGATTTGTTGGTAGATATGTATTTGTTGTTCATAATTTTTTATCTTTTACTTTTTTCTTCTTCCTCTTCTTAAAGAGTACCATTCAGCATTTCATATAATACTGGTTTTGAGTTGATGAACTCCTTTAACTTTTTCTTATCTGTGAAACTCTTTATCTGCCCTTCAATTCTGAATGAGAGCTTTGCTGGATAGAGTATTCTTGGTTGTAGATTCTTGCTGTTCATCACGTTGAATATTTCTTGCCACTCCCATCTGGCTTGTATAGTTTCTGTTGAGAAATCAGCTGACAATTGTATGGATGCTCCCTTGTAGGTAATGAACTGTTTTTCTCTTGCTGTTTTAATATTCTCTCTTTGTCTTTTGCTCTTGGTATTTTAATTATGATGTGTTTTGGTGTGGTCCTCTTTGGATTCCTTTTATATGGGGTTCTATGTGCTTCTTGGACTTGTAAGTCTATTTCTTTAACCAGATGTGAGAAGTTTACAGTCATTATTTCTTTAAGTAGGTTTTCAGTATCTTGCTCTCTCTCTCTTCTTCTGGCACCCCCACAATTCTGATGTGGTACGCTTGAGGCTGTCCCAGAGACTCCTTACATTATCTTCATATTTTTGGATTCTTTTTTTTTTTCTTGCTTTTCCAGTTGAGTGTTTTCTGATTCTTTATATTTCAATTTTTTTTTACTTCATTCTTGCCTTCCTCTAGTCTGCTGTTAGGTCTCTGTATAATATTTTTTTATTTCAGTCAGTGTATGTTTAATTTCTACTTGGTCCTTTTCCATCTCTAGTTGGTCATTTTCCATCTCTAGTTAGTTCTTTTTCATGTCCTCTTGGGTCTCACTAACTTTATCTATCTTTTCTAGGATATTCTTGAAAAACCTTATAACTGTGGTTTTGAACTCTATATCCAGTCATTTGTTTTCCTCCATTTTTTTTGTTTGAGATCTCTTCCCTTGTCTCGGCATTTTCACTATGCCGGGAGAATTTCTGTATTGGATTCTGCTTTATGATACTAAACTTGTAAAACTGCAAAATCCTCTCTGTTGAGCTTGGGATGGGTGGAGTCTCAGGGCTTAATGGACCGCCTTGCCTTCCAGTTGGCCCCACCCTCCATGGCCCCCGAGTCTCACATGAGTGGGTAATGGCTGGAACGGTCCCTGTGTGCATGGGCGCACTCTCACAGTGCCTTTAGATTGCTGCCTTTCCAGCTCCCCTGCACTCTGGGACCATATGAATCTGGGTCCCCAGGACTTCGCCCGAATCTGGGGTTTAGAGGAGTTAGAAATGACGCAGTTGGGATGCTTTGTCTCCTGCCCTCTTGTGAAAGCCAGCGGCACAATCAGCAGTCGATCTTCTGCATGCAGTGCTCTGCACGCCGATTGACTTCTGCCCTCTTGCAACTCCCCCAAATTTCCGTGCACTTCTCCCTTTTCACAGTCCAAACTCCCCCCTTATGAGTTTTGGCTGGACGTGGGGTTTAGTGTCGAGAGTAAGGGGTTCAATGCTGTTGGGAGTCTCCCACCAGAGAAAGCCAGCCAGGTACTTTGGCACCTGCTCTCTCCATGCGCTTGTCTCTGTACCTGAGCTTTTTGCAGCTCCTCTGGGTCTCTGTGAGCCCCTCTCTCCTTCTAGTTGTAGAAATTCCACTCAGCCAGCTTTCCTGTGGTTCTGGATGATGTCCGTTCTGTCTTTTAGTTGTAGTTTTGAAATTGTTGTGTGAGGCAGCAGTGTAGGTGTTTACCTATGCCACCATCTTGGTTACCTCCTCTTTCACGTATACAGTGGTACCTCGAGATACGAGTTTAATTCATTCCGTAACCTTGAGGCGTGGGAAACTATGAGATGCTCGAGTCGTGGTAAACTGGTGGGTTGTGTGCAGCGGGCCGATCCGCACGATTACTTGTATCTCAAATGTTGCTCATATTTCAAAGCAAAAATCATTTGCTCGACAGCTCGTATCTGAAAAATCTCGTATGTTAGGGCACTCGTATCTCGAGGTACCACTGTACTTGAATGACTTTGGGAAAGTCTTCTAACCCTCTGTGCCTCATTTTTTATGCATAAAATTGGGTTATAATATTACCTACTTGATATTTCTCTATATCAAGAGTAAATTATTTAATGGATGTGAGGTATTTAGAACAGTGGCTGGCACACAGCAAGGGCTTTGTAAGTGTCAGGTATCTACACTAATAAAAGAGAAAGATGCAGCAGAGACCGGTTTGGCTCAGTGGATAGAGCGTCGGCTGGGGACTGAAAGGTCCCAGGTTCTATTCCAGTCAAGGGCATGTATCCTGGTTGCAGGCACATCCCCAGTAGGGGGCATGCAGGAGGCGGCTGATCAATGCCTCTCTCTCATTGATGTTTCTAACTCTCTATTCCTCTCCCTTTCTCTCTTTAAAAAATCAATAAAATATATTTTTTTAAAAAAGAGAGAGGGAGAGAAAGATGAAAATTGACCATACCTTTGCAATTCTCACCAGCAAATCAGGAGTGGATATACAAATTAACCCAACAATGATGGTGGGTTAATTTGCATACACCCAGCACCAAGCAGCTGGGGACAGAGAGGGATGCTTGCATCATCAGCATGTCGATGATGCAGGTGTTCTGCACCGCCCCAACTGCTCCAGGCTTCTGGGAAGCATGGGAAGGTGGAAAGGTAGCTCTGGGCCAGAGCCAAAAGGTGGCTCCAGCCAGAGCGAAGGCAGTGCCAACAGCCAAGGGAAGGAAGGTGCATTCTTGCTCGAATCTTTGTGCATTAGGCCTCTAGTGTTTACATAAACCACGAAAGGCTGGCTCAAATGTTCATCACAAAGCCAATTACCTAGTGCCAATTTGTAAAAAAAAAAAATTGTGTAGTTAACCTCATCATCCCAGAAAACCCAGCACACAATTCTTCTCTTCCACCTCCTCATCTGCCAAAAGGAATAGTCTACACAAACACTATCTAAACAAACCCTATGATAGGTGTCAGTGTTACCATAGGAACTGTTTAGTCAGAAGCCTGCCTCACTCTGTTTTGAAGGAGTTGAAATGAGCGGCTATGTTTTGGGTTTTTTTTGGGGGGGCGGGTGCGGGGGAGAAAAGAAAAATATCTGAGGTACTACCTTCTACGGTCAGTTTATTTTATTTTGGTGAAGCAGTGATGTGCTTATAGCATCCCAGAGAAGGGGTGTCATGGAAACACTGCTGCGCCCCTATCCTTGTACTTCAGCCATACCTGTCTCCTCACTGCCCCTTAACACACCTGGCATTTTATATTTTAACCCCTCCTAAGTCACACTCTGTCCACCTCACACAGCCCAGTCCCTCCTCACTACTCTTTCCTCACAGTAGAGTCCATTCAATTTGACTCAACAAAATTTCCTCTAAAATATCCCAGATCCCCAAGAAACTTCAGCAGATCTCTCTATATTCCACTGAAACTAATTACTTAGTTTCCTTACAGTTCACTCTCATTGCTATTAAATGCTGAATGTTTGAAGGCAATAATTAGACTTGATGTTTCCCTATATCACTAACCTCTATAAAAATAAAATATATATAATGAAAAACAATAATTAATTAAAATATTGATCAGGAATGGGAGCTGGAAAGATTAGAGAAATCAGAAGCACACTTCTCTGCATGAGATAGATGATCCTTTAAAAATTTCCTGAAAGTTAGCCCTGCTGGAAATTTCCCCAAATTCTCAAGTCAGTTTATGAATGAAAAAGTAAAAGAATTCTTACTAAGTCAGTCTGAGAATCTCCATATGTTGACATTTATTTGGGTTCTACCTTCAGAACATCAGAAGTATTGAGGCAAAACTTAAGGAATAATTTCCTTATTCTCCTCTACCCTGCACCTACATGTTCTTATCTAAGTGATTTCTTTGCCTCAAAATAATAGGACATTCAATTAGTTCAATTAGTTGATTTACTAGTAATTATGCCAAGGAAATCAGACTTACTAGTAAGTACTGCACTCATATCAGGAAAAAGTATTATTATAAGAGTTAGTCAAAAATGCTACATAAAATTTATCCTAGAAGCCCTTTCTCAGATTCATATCTGGGTAGGGTTTATTTCAGTAGCATATCACAACAGTGATACCTATAGATGATACATTAAGAAATGTGTAAGAGATGGGATAGATAAGAGATCAACTGAAGGACTTCTATGCATGCATATAGGCATAACCAATGGACACAAGACACTGGGGGGGTTAGAGTATGCATGAGGGGTGTGGGGACAATGGGAAGATATGTATACATGAAATACATTAATAAAAAATTCTTTTAAAAAAGAAATGTGTTTGTCATCTCACCAATAGAGAAGTCAACTTAATTATTTTTCTACTTCAAAGAAAATACCCCTATTGTACTTTTGGTATTTATTGAGGGGTTTTGTTTATTTTTGTTGTTCTGCAGCTGAACTTTAAAGTATCCCAGAAAGTGAAAGACATATAATACAATCACATTTAGTCAAACTTATTTCCATAAATAAAACTAATAGGAGAAAATGAATCACTGTCTATTTCAACACAGAAAGGATAATCTGCCTTCAGATAAGCACAGTGAAGAAAACTGAGGATGAAACAAATTAACCTAGTGACAACTATGAGGTATTGGTGAAAATAAATGATACCTAACATACATTCTATCCAAAGTCAAACTCTTTCTTAAGGATAAAGTAAGGTGAAGATTGCAGTGCCAACTTGTCACTCAAACTAGAAAGAACTACTTAATTGAATTACAACATTGAAAATTGCTTAATTTTATATTAGTTCTCTTCTCAGCTGCACTAAAAACAAAATCTGGGAATCTTGGGTTCTCTGTCCAGAGCTCCTTTATGACTTAGAGAGCACAATCAGGATCAGAATTTTGCACAGAAAGAGTGTCTACATGATTGCACAATTCATTGAACATAGAAAATTCAAACAACAGTTTTAATGAAGTGACACAGAGCTGTGATCTTGGGATTTTCATTAACCTGATTAAAATAACCTTTGTTCTTAAAAATAAACACAAAAACTCTGTCTTTATTGAAAGTGATCAAAATCAAATCTTGAAAGAAAACTACTGCTGTTAAGTGTTACTCCCAAATGAAGAGATAAAGAATTCATATTCTAGGGATGGGGGAAAAATGGCAGCAGAATAGAGACCTGTCCCGAGCCCTGTCCTTGAGCAGACAGAGAGAACAACTGAGGGTCACATTAGGAGTGTTTGTTGGCGAGTTAAGGAACAGCTATATTCCAGGAGAAGGTGAGTGACTGCTAGACGGGGCTCCCCTGACTGGGAAGCCGCCACTGCTGTTGGGTTTTTCTCCCGGAGTCACCAGATCAGACCCAGAGACCATGCCATCTTGAAGGGAAATGTGGATGTTATCGGAAGCCTGAAAATCTACAACTGAGGAACCCACGGAACAGCTGCAAGCTCCAGAAAACTGGTCCCCAATTGGTGCAAACACTTAGATTCAGAGGAGCTCTACACTCCACAAGTAAAGGTCAGATTTCACCTGTGATAAGATGAGGTCTCTAGTCTCACAGGACAGAGAAAGTTATGCACTGTGGGAGCTGGAAGACCGGGAGAAATATGCACCTAGAGAAATCCATGGCTGTTGAGGATGGTGTGATCCCTGAATGTGGAAGGGAGTTCTTAGAGCTGCTAACAGAAGGGTTCTCTAGAAAGCAACCCATTTGGATCTGATGCAGAAGGACAGCCTGGGAGTTATTAAAGTGTGCCAGCTGCTTGGACAAGAATGGGGAAGGGAGACTTGCACACTTTCCTCTTCAGATCCTTGCTTCTGATTGCTAAGCCCAATACATAGGATCACACAGTTGGGGACACCCTGGGAGACTGCAAGGGAATGTTGTTTTTCTGGAATCTGGGTATCAGAATGGGGAGTGACCATCAGAGAAACAGCTCTGGGGAAGCCCACTCCCACAAACCGGTATTGAGTGCCACAGGAAAAGCAGGATCTAAGCTCGAGCTAGAGAAGACCTATAGTCTTAGAGATCAGTCAAGAAACACTGCCACTCAGGGGCTGACTCACAAATTGACTCTTGTGTAATCACAAAAAAAATAAAGAGATTAAGACATACCATCTGCTTAAAAATTAGGACTGGCTTACAACACTGAGCACAAATGGAATATAGAAAACTGTAATACTGTCCTGACTGAGAAACGGGCATGCCAAACAGAACAATAGAGGAGGTGAATGACCTTCGCTACTGCACATTCTATTTTTTTTAAACTTTTTTCATCTTTTACTTAAGAAACTACATTTTTTCTTTTTGCCTCACTTGATTTTACCTTTTTAATTATTACAATTTTATTTTCAATCAGTATTATTACTACTACTATTTTACATTTTAGAAAAAGTGTCATCTTATTTTCTCTTTATTTTACTTTGGGATTAAAATTCTACATTCTATTTTAATCTTTCCATTAGCATCATTTTACTCTATCTCAACTCTACTTTTATACCATCACTCTCTTCCTAACTTTTCCCTTTCTGTTGTCCTGTTTCTCTTACCCTTTTCCTACTTTAGATTTTCCCTCTTCTTTCTTTTTACCACCTGTTAAAATTTCATCCTACTTATATATCTAATTTCCAATTCCCTGCTCTCAGTCCATACACACCTCTCTCTTCTCTGTCTTCACTATTCAAAAAACTGTTTTTATCTCTGTCCTTTTGTTTTTGTTTGCTTCAATGTTGATTATATTGATTATTATGCTTTTTGTCAGATTGTTTTGCTTATTCTGTTTGTTTTGTTGTTTTCTTTGTTTGCGTTATTTTTGTTTGTTTTTTATTCTCTTTCTTTTCTCTCTTACTTTGTTTTCTTTTTTCTTCTGCCAATTTCATTTTGGCACTTCATTCTTTTCTTTATTTTTATTTCTTCTTTTCTCTCTTCTTCTTTCTCTCCTATCACCTAATTTGTCTCTCTCTGGTGGTCACCTTTATTTGTAGCTCTTAATATTGTGAATATATTTCTGTTCAGTTCCTTATGCATTGTACCTGGTTGTGTTATATTTTGTGCCTTTAAATCAACACAGAAGAGAGAGAACTACATAACCAGAGAAGGGAGATCATGGGGAGACAAAGAAACAGTCCACATATGAAAGAAATATAGGCATCACCAGAAAAAGAAGTAAGTGAAATGGAAGCAAGCAACCTGCCAGAGAAAGAATTCAGAGAAATGGTCATGAGGTGGCTGAAAAGAATGGAAGATAGATTCAACAAAATGAGTAAGAACCAACAGGAAATGAAGAAGAACCAAGAAGAAATAAAAAATTACATTGCTGCTCAATAGAAAGCATCAAAAGTAGACTAGAAGAAGAAGAGGATTACATCTAGTGAGCTAGAAGACAAGGTAGGAAAAATATGCAAGTAGAGCAGCTTCTAGAGAAAAAAATAAAATAAAAGGCAGGAGGAAAGCCTAAGAGAACTTTGGGACAACATGAAACAAAACAACGTTTGCATATCAGGGGTTTCAGAAAGAAAGGAAACTAAGCAAGGAATAGAAAACCTGTTTGAATAAATAATGACAGAAAACTTCCCTGATATAGGGAAGAAAAAGCCTACACAAATTCAAGAAGCTCACAGAGTACCAAGCAAAATGAACCCCAAAAGACTGACACCAAGGCATATATAATTAAATTGACAAGCACCAATAACAAAATAAGAATCTTAAAAGCAGCCAGAGTGAGACAAAAAGTTACCTACAAAGCAAATCCTATCAGACTAGCAACTGATTTTTCAACAGAAATCCATCAGGCCAGGAGGTAATGGAATTAAATATACAAAGTCATGCAAAGGAAGAGTTTGAATCCAAGAATACTGTATCCAGCAAGGCAATCAATCAAAATTGAAGGTGAATTCAGGAGCTTCACAGACCGAAAAGGACTAAGGGAATATATTACCACCAAACCAATAATTCAAGAAATGTTAAAGGGTCTGTTGTAAAAAAAAAGAAATAGGAAATGAAGAAGGAACACAGGGTAAAGAATAAAAATGGTGACAAATAAGTACCTATCAATAATAACTTCAAATGTAAATGTATTAAATGCTCCAATCAAAAGATATAGGGTAATGGTTTGGATAATAAAACATAACCCGTATATCTGCTATCTACAAGAAACCCACCTTAGAAAAAAAGACACACACAGACTGAGGGTAAAGGGATGGAAAGAAGTTTTTCAAGCAAATGGAAATGAAACAAAAGTTGGGTAGCAATACTTATATCTGACAAATTAGATCTAAAAGTGAAGGACATAACAAGAGATAAGTAAGGCCATTTCATAATGCTAAAGGGAACAATCCAACAAGAAGAAATAACTCTGGTAAACATATACAGATCCAATACAGGAGCACCCTATTACATTAAAAAAAACTCCTGGAGGATATCAAAGGAGAGATTGACAGTAATATAATCATAGTAGGTGATTTAATACCCCACTATCACCATTGGACAAATCATCTAAACAAAAAAATCAGAAAAAAAAGATCAATCCTATATTACTCACTAGACTAGAATTAATTGACATCTTCAGAACATTTCACCCCAAAGCCACAGAATATACATTCTTTTCAAGTCCACATGGGTCATTTTCAAAGATAGATCATATGTTGGGTCATAAGAAAGTTTCTTCAAATTCAAGAAGATAGAAATCATATCAAGCATCTTTTCAGATCACAGTGGCATAAAACTGGAAATCAACTAAAATAAAAACAATCCAAATAAATCAAACATATGGAGACTAAATATTAAACAATGACTGGGTAACCAGAAAGATCAAGTAAGAAATAAAAAAAATATAATGGCAACAAATGACAATGAAAACACAACAATCCAAAATCTCTGGGACACAGTGAAAGGAGTCTTGAGAGGGAAGTTCATAGCTCTACAAGCATACTGCAAAAAAAAAAAAAGAAAAGAAAAAAGGGTAATAAATTACCTAACCCTACAACTCAAAGAGCTAGAAAGAGATCAACAAGAAAATCCCAGTGTAAGCAGAAGGAAGGAAATAGTAAAGATCAGAGTGAAGATAAACAACAGAGACCAAAGAAACAATACAAAAGATCAACAAACCCAAGAGTTGATTCTTTGAAAAGATAAACAAGATTGATGAACCTGTAGCTAGGCTCACCAAGAAGCAAACAGAGAGGATCCAAATAAACAAAATCAGAAATGAAAGACATGAAATAACAATAGACCCAAAAAAATACAAAGGATTGTTTAAAAAATATTCTGTGAACAACTCTAGTCCAACAAACTGGACAACCTGGAGGAAATGGACATATTCCTAGAAAAATATAATCTTCCAAAACTCAATTAAGAAGAATATAAACATCTCAATTGGTCAATAATTATGGAAGAAATTGAAGCAGTCATCAAAAAACTTCCAGCAAACAAAAACCCAGGGCAAAATGGCTACACAGGGAAATTTTGCCAAAAACTTTCAAGGAAGAATTAAACCCTCTCCTCCTCAGACTATTCCAAAAAATTCAAGATGAAGGAACACTTCTAAGTTTCTTCTATGAAGTCATAATCACGCTAATACCAAAACCAGATAAAGACAATACAACGAAAGAGAATTATAGGCCAATATCCCTTATGAACATAGATGCCAAAATACTCAGCAAAATACTAGAAAATCGGATCCAGCAGTACATCAGAAATATCATACACCATGACCAAGTAGGATTCATCCCAAGAATGCAAGGATGGTACAATATATGCAAATCAATAAACGTGAAACATCACATAAACAAATTGAGAGATAAAAATCACATAGTCATATCAATTGATGCAGAAAAAGCATTTGACAAAATCCAACACCCTTTCTTGATAAAAACTCTCAGCAAAGTGGGAATAGAAGGAGCATACCTCAACATCATAAAAGCCATATATGATAAAGCCATACCTAACATCATACTCAATGGGCAAAAACTAAAACCATTTCCCCTAAGATCAGGAACAAGACAGAGATGCCCACTCTCACCACTCCTGTTGGACATAGTACTGGAAGCATTAGCTATTGCAATTAGACAAGAAGAAGAAATAAAAGGCATCCAAATTATAAAAGAAGAAGTTGTCCTTATTTGCAGATGACATGATATTGTAATAAAAAAACAAAAGACTCCATCAAAAAACTAATGGACTTAATAAATGAATTTGGCAATATATCAGGATACAAAATCAATGCCAAGAAATCTATGGCATTTCTATACACTAACAATGAACTTACAGAAAGAGAGACTGAAAAAGCAATCCCATTTAACATCGCACCAAAAAAATTAAGATTCCTAGGAATAAACTTAACTAATGAGATGAAATACCTATATACAGAAAAATACAGGACACTGAAAAAGGAGATAGAGGAAGATGTAAACATATGGAAGAGCATATCATGCTCATAATTAAAATGTCCATACTACCCAAAGCATTCTATAGATTAAATGCACTCCCTATTAAAATACCAATGGCATATTTCACAGACCTAGAAAGAACTCTCCAAAGATTCATCTGGGACAAAAAAAAATGACCCTGAATAGCCACAGCAATCCTGAGAAAGAAGAATAAAGTAGATGGTATCTCAATACCAGATTTCAAGCTATACAGTATTGCCAAGCCTCTCTTCTCAAAATAGCCTAGTACCAGTGCAAGAACAGACATATAGACCAATGGAATAGAATAGAGAACCCAGGTATCCACCCAAACCACTATGCTCAACTAATATTTGACAAAGGAGGCATGAACATTCAATGGAGCCAAGATAGCCTCTTCAATAAATGGTGTTGGGAAAATTGGACAGATACATGCAAAAAAATGAAACTGGACCACCAACTTACACCAAATACAAAAATAAACTCAAAATGGATACAGGACTTAAACATTAGAAGGGAAACAATAAAAATACTAGAGGAATCCACAGGCAGCACAATCTCAGACATATGCCAAAGGAACTTCTGCATTGATATTGCTTCAAGGGCAATGGAAGCTAAGGAGAAAATAAACAAATGGGACTATATCAAAATAAAAAGCTTTTGCACAGCAAAATAAACCATCTGCAAAACAACAAGAAAGCCCACTGTATGGGAGAACATATTTGCAAATGTTATTACTGATAAAGGTTTAATCTCCAGGCAACATCTACAGGCAACTTACACAACCGAATAAAAGGAAGATAAATGATTCAAAAAAAAAAAAATGGGCAACGCACTTAAATAAAAACTTTTCCAAAGAAGACAAAGGAAGGCCAAGAGACACATGAAAACATGTTCAAAGTCACTAATTATCTGAGAGATGCAAATCAAAATGACAATGTGATACCATCTCACACCTGTTAGAATGGCAATCATCAACAAACAAGTGTTGGCAAGGATGCGAAGAAAAAGGAACCCTTGTGCACTGCTGGTGGGAATGCAGACTGGTGCAGCCACTGTGGAGAACAGTATAAAGTTTCCTCAAAAAATTAAAAATGGAACTCCCATTTGATCCAGCAATCCCACTCTTAGGAATATATCCTAAGAAACTAGAAACACCAGTCAGAAAGGAGATATGCAACCCTATGTTCATAGCAGCACAATTTATAATAGCTAAGATGTAGAAACAGCCTAGGTGCCAATCAGCAGATGACTGGATCAGAAAACTATGGTACATCTACATAATAGAATACTATGCTGTCATAAAAAAAGAAGGAATTATTACCATTAGCAGTAACCTGTATGGAACTGGAGAGCATTATGCTAAGTGAAATAAGCCAGTCAATGAAAGAAAAATACCACTTGATCTCACTCATTTATGGATAATAAAGAACATTATAAAGTGATGAACTGATAGATACAGAGGCAGTAAAGCATCAAACGTACTGTCAAATTACAGTGGTAAGGTTAAGGAGAGGTGGGGTAGATAAGAGATCAAAGGAAAGATTTGTATGCATATAAGCATAACCATTGGATGCAAGATACTGGGGGTTAGGGCAATCAGAAGATATGTACATATGTAATACATTAATAAAAATAATGAAAAAAAAGAATTCATATTCTAGGATTAGTCACCTAAGTTCATGAATGAACATGCAAAAACATTAAAGTCTAAAAAGCCCAGAACAAACTCACTGAAAACTAATCAATGCCATTTCTGGCAGACAAAAAAATATTAACAATTATATAATAATATTGGAGGAGAGAGAAATCAACTAGAAATCTGAAGCCCTGGGTTCAGATTCATTTCCATGTATGGTGGATGACCTTAGTAAAAATGACTATCTTTGCTCTGGCCAGTGTTGCTAAGTAGTTAAGACTGTTGGCCTGAAATCCTAAGGGTCTCAGGTTCCATTTCCAGTCAAGGGCATAAACCTGGGTTGCTGATTTGTTCTTCACCCCTGCTGGTCAGGGCGTGTGCAGGAGGCAATTGGTCAATGTGTCTTTCATATTGGTGTTTCTCTCTCTCCCCCTCCTTCCTTCCCTCCTTTCCACTCTCTGAAAAATCAAAGGGTAAAATAATCTCTGGCAAGGATTAACAAAAACGGAAGGAAGGGAAGGAGCAAGAGAGGGAAGGAGGAAAGGAGTGAGGAAGGGAGGGAGAGAAGGACGGAGGGAGGAAGGGAGGGAGATAGGTAGGGAGAAAAGAATACCTTTGAATAAACATATAAAATTTTTATTTTCTTACCTGTAAAATAGAATTTATTGCTAACCCCATATGCAGAGATCAGCAGACTTTTGGAGTCATAATTTTCATCACCATTTTCATCATATCCATCATTGCCAACATCATCAAAGAAATCATGGTGTGAGCCTATTTATACAATTCTATTAACTTACTTAATTGAACATGAATGTCAAAAATTTAAGGCAAATTTTCACCTTTTTAAAAGTAGTCTATGAAAAAACTAACAATATTGAACATTTTTAGTGACAAGCTAGAATTCTTCAACTGCAGACATACTGAATTGTTTATAGATCTCTGTATATTAAGTTAGACTAATTTTTTTGTCTGATACCTAAGTGCTAGGAAATGTTCATCATTAGGAAAAATATAAAGAAGAAAATTCTCCACATCCTAATGGATAGCACTGCACTACATGTCCCTATATTCAGCTACAGGGGGTAAGAACTCAAGCCTCTCCTGGATGGACGTTAGAGGAAAAGGTGTTCCAAAAGTTAAAGCAAATTCTCACGAGTGCTCCAGCTCTGGCACTGCCTGACCTCACCAAGCCCTTCTAGCTTTATGAGGCAGAATCTCAGGGGGTTACCAAAAAGGTACAAACACAAACTCTGGGGCCCTGGAAGAAGCCAGTTGCCTATTTGTCCTGGTTAACTCTCCTGATTCCCCCTCTTCTGAATCTATTCATTCAAAAGCAAAGATTGGCTGGGTCTGCAGCGCCAATGGGAGGGAGAAAAAAGCATCTTTTAAGGCTAAGACCATATAATATCAGTACTCAGGCTGAAGCAAGTTCAGGGGGAGTGTACGGGTTGGACACCATTGGGTGGATAGTCTCTACTCTTTTATTAACTTCTCATAAGTCTTGGACTAGCCTAAAGTCCTCTGTTCTAGGCTTCTGGATGGAGAGTAAAGGGGATTCCATGCCGACTGGCAGGGAATCAGGATCCCAGCCTCCCTTAATCTTAGAATGTGCTTTGCTTTTCCTATTTTCACCTCTGGTTCATAAGGTACTGCCGCACTCTAACTGGCGTGGCCGTATTGGTAAGTGGATCACTATAGGGGGTCTGTGAGCTGCTAACCCAGACAGGTAACCTTCCGTCCAAACCCCCTGTATGTCCTCTCAGAGCCTCCTGAGGTAAGAATCCTGTTGGGTGGGGGGGGGCTCAAAGGTCCTTCATGCAGCCTGTATACCTCCTCTAGGGGACAAATGAGGAGGAGGATCCTTTTTTTCTGGTCTGTGGGTACCAGAAGAAGCACCTCCTTCAAAGGAAATTGTTGTATGGAGTTTGCTGAGCATATCCCTCCCTGAATGATAGGGACATTCAGACATAATGAGGAAGGAATGGGTAACAGTCTTTTTTCTGAGGTTAGCAATCTGGGCTTGTGTCCAGGGGTAAGACTTTACTCGTCCTGTGGCCCCCTGGATGGGAGTTCTGTCCTTAGAAACTGGCTCAACCTACTTGTCTAAGAGGTTGGACCCAGTGGCCACAGAATGGCTGTGAACAACCTTTTCAGTCCCATCCACACCCAGACCAGGACCCTTTATGGCCCACCGGACCTGACCAGCAGAGGGGAGAGAGATCCTTTATGGCCCACCGGACCTGACCAGCAGAGGGTCTCAGTGGCTCTACACCAGGCAAGTCCCCCTGATTTAAGACCTGATGGTCAGCCTTTTATGGTCTATGTCCCATTTTCAACCAGTGTCCTATGCAATTGGAAGAACCAGAACCCATTGTTCTCCCAGAATCCCCAAGGTTTGATTTTGCTCCTAGAGTTGGTCTTTTTCACCCACCAGCCAACCTGGGACTACTGCCAGCAGCCACTTCAAACCCTTTTCACCTCAGAAGAGAGACAGAAAGAGAGTAAAAGGGGAAGGGAGAAACTTAGTCCTTGGGCCAGATGGACTAAGGACCCAGGGAGGATCGAGGCTGTTTTTTCCATCTGGAAGGCCACAATGGGATCACAACACTGATGGGGGAGGGGAGGCTCTTGACAGACTCTCCTGGAGGGCATCCAAGTGGCAGCTTGGAAGCCCACCAACCTTTCCAAGGTAACAGTCCTGGGACAAAAGAGAGCCCCACTGCCTTCCTCAAAAAGCTCTGTGAGGCATATTAGGTGTATATCCCAATAAACCCTGATGCCCCAGAGAATCTGCGGGCTATCAATGTAGCGTTTGTGTCCCAGTTGGCCCCAGATGTTAGAAAAAAATTACAGAAGTTAGAAGGCTTTGAGGGGAAATCATATACTGGGAGGATACCGATATCTCCTAGTGTTTGTGGACACTTTCAGAACTGGTTGAGATCGCCCAGAAGGTCTTTAACAACCGAGAACATCAGACTGCTAACCTAAATGCCAGAATGACAAAAGGTCCTTCTAGCCATGAATTAAGTGAAGGGACAGGAAAGAAGGATGATATCAGGTATGCCAGGGTATCTGTAATTACACAAGAAAAAGTCATATTGGCATATCCCTAGGACCTGGGACTTCAGCACAGAAGGCAGAACTTATAGCCCTCACCCAGGCCTTACGGTAGGGAAAAGATAAGAGAATCAATATCTACATGAACAGTAGATATGCCTTTGCCACAGTGCATATACATGGAGCCTTATATCAAGAGAGGGGCCTACTACCTTAACCCTCCTAGGGAGGGATATGCTCGGCAAACTCCAGACAACAATTTCCTTTGAAGGAGGGGAGCCTCAGGTGCTTCTTCTGGTACCCACAGACCAGAAAAAAAAGTATGCTCCAGAGATACTAAACCTTCTTTCAGCCATTTGAGGCCCTAAAGAAGTTTCAGTCATCCACTGCAAAGGGCATGAAAAGGACAATTCCCCTGTGATGAAGGGGAACCAATTTGCCGACAAAATGGCTAAAGAGACTGCAAAAAGACCAGTAGGGCCCCTAGAAGTGCTGGCAGCCATACCTACTGGAACCCAACCCCAGGTACAGCTCCAAGGAAGAAGATACAGCCAGGAGGTTATAGGTGAAGGAAGCCACCAATGGGTGGCTACAGTTACCAGATGGGAGACCATTAGTCCCAGAAGCCCTTGAATGGACTATCACCTCCCAAATGCACAGGAGCACACATCTAGGAGAAACTAAGTTAGCTGAGCTTTTAGGAAAAGAATACTGTATCCCTAGGTTACATAAAATGGTCTAGGATATAGCCAGGAGATGCCAGATCTGCGCACAAGTGAACCCAGGACCTCCTATAACTGTCCAGCCAGGAACCTAGTTTCAAAGTTCAAGCCCTGGTGAACACTGGGAAATCAACTTTACTGAATTGCCCCGTGGACTGGGAGGATACCGATATCTCCTAGTGTTTGTGAACACTTTCTCTGGTTGGCCAGAGGCATACCCGACCAGGGCTGAAACAGCAACTCCTCCCTGAAATTCTCCCCTGGTTTGGTCTACCTTTATTCATGGGGTCTGTTAATGGCCCAGCAATCATCTCTAAGGTAATCCAATCTTTAGTTAAGGCCCTTAAGGTCAAGTAGAAATTACATTGTGTTTATAGACCTCAGTCTGACAGGTAGAGAGAATGAATCGGACACTTAAGGAAACTCTTTAACAAAACTAAAGTTAGAGACTGGCAAGAACTAAGTCTCCTCCCCTTTGCCCTCAGGGCTCCCTGCACCCAATATGTAAAAGGGCTGACTCCTTTTGAAATCATGTTTGGCCATCCGCCACCTCTTCTCCCACAGCTAAGGGAGAAAGAACTAGCTGTGTTATCTAATAGAAATCTCTCAAGTATTTGCAGGTGCTCCAGAGTAGTACAGCGGCTGCAAGGTGAATTGTCAGGGCAACACACCAGGAAGCCCACCCACCGGACCCAGATAGCCCACCTGTGTGTGCTCCTGGCGACCTAGTCTGGGTGAAGAGGCACGACCCAGGTACTCTTGAGCCACGGTGGGAAGGGCCATTCCAGGTCATCCTGAGCACCCCAACTGCCGTTAAGGTTGGGGGAAAGAAGCATTGGGTCCCTCGGACTCAGGTCAAAAAAGTTGATGAGACTGCTGAAAGATGGACAGCAAGGCGTACTGAGAACCCCCTCAAGGTCAGACTAAGGCAGGATCCCACATAAGTACTCTTCTTTTATGCCTCCTTAGCTATGTAGAGAATACCCAAGCAATTGGAAACCCCCATCAAGCTCCAGTTTATATGTGGGAAGTTACCCACACCCTAAATGGAAAAACCATCAGTAGAGTAACCACCTCTGGAGTCCCCACAACTGGGGCTGACCTATGTAAGATATTTGGAGAAGGATGGAATCGCCCTCCTACAGTAAGAGGTATGGGTTATTTAAAGGAAATATCAGGTATGTTGCTACAAAAACCTATGAGTGCAGGATGCTAGACCTTGAGAGAGGACTTTGGAGAACCCAACATTATATATGTCCTCGAGAAGGACCCCCGCTCTCCAGGGGTGCGAAAGTGAAGAAGACTATCTTTGTGCCTCGTGGAGATGTGAGACATTAGCCCTGTGGAAGACAGTTGACCTGACTATCAGGCTCACCAGGGCAGTAAGGCCAGGGGCTCCCACCGCTAATTGCATGATCAGGAACTGTAACCTGATTATAATCCAACCCTTAAACTGGAGGGCAGACTATTGGGAGAGAGGTAAGACCTGGGGTAACTGGCTATATGTCTCTGGCCGGGACCCTGAAGCACTTTTTTCCATCCAGAGATGAAACCCTGTGGGTCCCTTAAGTCCCATTCTCCAACCAGAACCTCCGAGGCCCCCTAAGGTGACACAGGCCCCCATGGTGATGAGAACTTCCAGATGGAATGACACAGAGATGCCAAAGCCAGCTTCAGGACCAACAGAGACACCAGAAGAATTTAGGCTCCTACCGGAGACGTCCAATGGAAACCTGCTAGGAACATTGGAGGCCATGTTCCACTTCCTTAATAAGACCTCCCTCAACATAACCAAAGACTGCTGGCTGTTCTAAATCCCAAACCTCCGTATTATGTGGGCATCAGGGCAAATATTTCCTTTGGGCAGAATGCGTCTGAGATCCGTAATTATTCTGGCCAAACTTGCCAGAAGGCCTCTGGTAAGGGGACACCAATCCAGCCTTACTCTGGAGTACCTACAGAAAGACTGAAACATGCATAGCCCTAGTGAACTACCCCTTAGGGTCCTCCCCATACTCTTCCTCAAGAGTATGATGAGTCCCTAAATAGGTATTTTGTAGCACCAGAGGAAACTTGGTGGGTGCAGCAATGGAATAGTACCTTGTGCCTTCCCCCCTTCTTTGCTTTCACCAACAGATTCTGGCATATGTATCCTTACTCATATCCTACCACAAGTATACTATTACTCTGGGGAATGAGGTAGGGAACACTTAAGATTAGAACCTAGAAAGTATAAGAGGGTGCCTGTCTTGGTCCCCTCCTAGTGGGACTACGCCTGGTCGGACCTACCACTTTTGAACTACCATTCTAATAACAGGACATCAGAACTACAAAGAACTAGGACAACAGGTTGATCAGGACCTTAGCACCCTTGAAAAATCGGTAGGACAGCTAGAAGACTCCTTAAGCTCCCTAGCCAAGGTAGTCTTGCAGAATCGGAGGGGATTAGATTTATTGTTCCTAAAACAAGGAGGCTTGTGCTTAGCGCTAGGAAAGACCTGTTATTTTTACACAAACAACTCCAGTGTCATCAGGGAGAGTCTAAGTCAGCTTAGGAAAGACCTCTTGGATCGAGAAGAAAGAAGGGCTAAGGAAATAAGTATGAAAATCTGTTCACTTGGTCACCATGACTAACTACCCTCTTGTCAGCCTTAGCCGGACCTCTAGTCCTCCTGCTCCTCATTTTAGTATTTGGCCCTTGCTTTGCCAAATGCTTACTAAACTTCATCCAAAGTAGAATACAAGCTGTAAAGCTCATGGTCCTCCACACTCATTACCAGTGAATCCCTGGGGAAGGAGGGGAGGAATCTGAAGCAACGATTTGATTCACTGTAAAGACAAGTAGGGAATGTTCTGGGCTGCAAACATTGCACAGCTTTTCTGTTGCCTGGAGGCAGGATGCCTTAAGACAGAAGAAGGTAGAGTAGGTCACCGAACAATGAGTCCTTGGAGTTTAGAGGGAGGTGGTGGTTCACACTCCGGCCAAGTGTGCCCAGGCATTGCACCTGTGCCCTGAGTTTCTTGGAAATGGCTGACATAACTTTTGTAACCTTTAAGTTGTCATTGTAACTGTCCTAACCCCCTCTTGTGGTTTTCGAGTATAAATTTGCTGTAACACCTGTGGTCTGCACTGCAGTTAGGCCTTTGCCTCAATAAAGTGCTGCAACTGTAGTCACTGGTCAGTTTAATAAAGGTTCATAAATTTTTATCTCTGTTTCTGGTGGTTGTTTCTTTCAATCACCTCATAACAATCACCATACTGTTGTCTATGTCCATGAGTTTTCCTTTTTTTATTTAGCTTAATCCCTTCACCCTTCTCACCCAGACCTCAGACCTCTTCCCTCTGACAGCTGTCAGTCTGTCCTCTGCATCCATCAGACTGTCTCCACTTTGTTAGCTTATTTTGTGCATTAGATTCCACATATAAGTGAGATCATATAGTGCTTGTCTTTCTCTGGCTGTCTTATTTCAGGTCCATCTATGCTTCTGTAAAAGATAAGCTTTCCTTCTTTTTTATGGCTGAGTAATTTTCCATTGTGTGAATGTACCACAGCTTTTCTATCTGCTCATCTACTGATGGGCACTTGGGATGCTTCCAAATCTTGGCTATTATAAATAACACTTCATTGAACATAGGGGTGAATATATTCTTTCAAATCGGTGTTTCAGGTTTCCTTGGATATCTTCCCAGAATTGGAATCTCTGGGTCATAAGGCAGATTGCATCATTCCCCTAACTCTTCCAAAGGAAGGCCCAACTATCACAATAACCCCTTTTAATCTCCCTTCTTTCTCTCCCCAAACTTCCCCCTTTGCTTCCTCAAAACTCCAACCAACCTGCTGGCCTA
Source organism: Lasiurus cinereus (assembly GCA_011751065.1). NCBI lineage: Eukaryota > Metazoa > Chordata > Mammalia > Chiroptera > Vespertilionidae > Lasiurus > Lasiurus cinereus. The sequence continues at coordinate 56,999,343 of JAAGEH010000393.1, forward strand.
ATTTGAGCATTGCAGGAATTGTCCCCATCCATCCCTAAGAAAAATCAATTTACCTTTTCTCGTCACTGATCCAAATTACACAACAAAACTTCAGGCTTGGTGGCCTCTAGAAAGCAAAGTATTCCTCCTCAGAAACAGGCTTGAGGGAAGGCTATAAATACTCGTATTAATATTATTATTCTTGTCACAGAAAAATAATGAATTAATGGTTTCCTGGGCCCTCTCTGGGAATGAACTCACTGCCTCCATCCCTTGATCCTTTCATCTGATTACCAGGAAGTCTCCCCTCCTGAGAGTCATTGCTGCCCTCTAAGTAAGGGCCATGTGTACCGATCTATTCCTGCAATGGTCAGAGCTGGGGGAATATTTCCACTCTCACCCACATCTCCACAGGGTGCTCAATGTCTGTGTGTCATCCCTGAGCAATTTTCATCAACTGGATCAGAACTTGCCTGCGGAGAAGGGAGGCTGGAGCAGAACCATCTCTTTAATGGGATTTTAATGTGATCTTCAGCAAACTAATCTTATTTAGATATCATAGGAAGCCATGTAATCTCATCTGGGCACTCTTATTTCCTACAGAAAAGCAAAAGCTTTGTAATTCATTTTCAGCAACAGGAAAGGTTTAATAAAACCTGCTTCCAAAGGTTAAATGATCAGACAAACAGCTGCAGCCTCAAAACCTTATATCCATCTCAATGATTGGGACAACTATGACAACAAAGTGGTCTCTCCTAAGGTGGTTTAAATAAAAGTCATGCTAAGAGCTTATGTCACTGTCATGTGCTTCTTCTTTTTTTTTTCTTTGTTTTAGAGCAGTGCACTTAAATGTTGAAGGAAGGCATGATGAAATGAGCTGAGGTCAGAGAGTATTGGCTCCTTCATATAATTCTGCCACCTACCAACTAGTTGTACCTTGGTTCTTTCTAAGGATTGATTTTAGTTTTTGTTTTCTGTTTTCATGAAAATGATGATGCAATGGCCTCAGTTAAGAAACATGAGCACACATGGAGGTTCATAAATATGTGCCAAACAAACTATATTTTTAAATTTTTATCTGAGACATAGGGAGAGAGGCACAGAGGAGGAGGACAGGGGAACGATGCTCATTCTCTTCATTATTGTCTTCAGAAATTCAGCTCTGGCCCCAAAATGAGTAACCCACTCTCCCCAGAAAGTACAATCTTCTTCATTTTACCCATGGGTATTCTAATACTTCACAGATTGGCTCCCTGGAAACCCACCACATCCAACTCCAGCCCTGCCTATTTCAAAAAATCATTAGAAGATCATATATCAAACTGAACTAATCGCTATAGACTGAATGTTTGTTTGTTTTAGAGCAGTGCACTTACATGTTGAAGGAAGGAATGATGAAATGAGCTGGGGTCTGGGAGTGTTGGCTTCCTGGTATAATTCTGCCACCTAGCAACTAGTTATAACTTTGACACTTTTTAAGTCTTGGTTTCTTTATTGAAAATAATGATGCAATGGCCTGGAAAATTTCACATGTTGAAACCTAATGCCTGATGTGATGGTATTTACAGGTGGAGCCTTTAGGAGGTGATTAAGTCATAAGAATGGAGTCATTGTGAATGGGATTCATTTCTTTATAAGAGAGAGAGAGAGGGGGGGGGAGGGAGAGGGAGACCCCAGAGAGCTCCCTTCCCCCTTCACAAGTGAGGACACAAAGAGAAGACAGCTATCTATGAACTACAAAGCAGGCTCTCACTGGACACCAAATCTGCCAGTGCCTTGATTCCTCCCCTCCAGACAATGAGAAATAAATTTCTATTGCGTATAAGTCACCCAGTCTGTAGTGTTTTGTTAAAGCAGCCCAAATGGACTAAGATAATCTTTAATGCAGCCTATCGGCTTTATGTGTGCATCCCTCACCCTGAAGTGTGAACTCCTTCAAAATAGAGAATATGTTTGTTCATCTGTCTTACTACAAGCACCTATAAGGACCTAACACATAATAAATAATACTTAATAAACATTTGTGCTGAAAAAATGTTAGCAAAACAATGAGTTACTGTGTTGTGCATAAAGGCTAAGACCTACGTACTCATTAGACATTATCTTTAATTCTCACTAAATAAACATGAAGTATCATCATTTATTTTCAGAGATTAACAAAACTAAAGAAATTATGATTTGTACAACACAAATCTTATAAATGGCTGGTTGGAATTCAAATCTGGCTTTTCTGATCCCAAAGTCAAGTTTATCTTATTTTATCATTATTTCCTCACCAGTATTTACATAATCTAGAAACTGGAATTTATATTGACTCAAAGTTTAAGCTATTAGATGCCACAAAATAAAGATAATAATCATCCTAACTGAACCCATTTCCTAAGGAATTAAGTCAGTTATATCTACTGAGGTGTCTTCTCCCCATTCATCTAAGGAAAACCTTTCTTAATGAAGGTTCAGCCCTGTGTGGGGCGAAGTGTAGCTACCACTTATGTATATGGTAAGATTTGAGGAAAACTTCTACTTATTAAAATATCCCTACCTACCACTCTGTCTTATCTTGTGTCCCTAGAAACAGAATCCAAGGTGAAGGTTTGTATGTAGCATGTTCAGGGACTGTACCTATAAGGAAATGAGCAGAGGGGGTTGTTGAATCATGATGCAGTCTCCATAGATGCCTCATTGGACTCTACAGGGAGCTCTGGAACTGTAGAATCTTTCAGAGTTGTCTCCAGGTGACGTTACAAGGTTACACCTTTGTACCCTAGAATCAACTGATACTAGATACAGACAGCAAGGGCCATAAACTTAGTTGAGATATATTTAAAAGTGTGAAAACAATTCCAGGAGAAGCACACAGCTTATAACATCAATAGCCAAAATTCTCAGCAGCTGAGAATTATGTGTCCATCATAAATGAAGTGTGGGTCTGGGTACTGTAGTCTCCATTACATCACTATGTTTGGATTCTCTTATATCTTATAAGTTTGCCTCACTTGAGAAAGTCCTCCAAGATTTTCTGGGGAAACTCTGGAAGGAATGTTTGTGGATCAAATTACATCTGCTACTGCTACACCTGCTCTGAGAGCCACAAATGATATTCATTGTCTCTCCACTACTCATCCTAGTGTTTCATCTCCATTGGTTAGGCACCACTGGTTTAGGTGGCTAACCTAGTGGAGTAACTGAGACCCTCATCCCTGAGAGGTCTGAGACCCTAATCATCATGCCCTTTTTAAACTCTGCATGTAGCCATTTATGTCAAATTAAGCAAGAGAGTACCAAGAGGTTCCCTAGTGGATAGCTTGGGTGATGCTCACTTTCTCCTGCCTCCTTGACCAACAGTCAATAATCCCTTCCTGATAATGATCCTTTCACCTATCTATTTAGGTACAATCTCAGACTAATGCATAATAGTACTCTGACTATATCTCCTTCTGGAGGTATTCCCTCAAAAGGAACCAAACCAATAGACTTATAGACTAAAATGAGGAGACAGAAAGCACAAACTCTACAAAATAAGCTGATACTGTTAAAATTAACCCAGTTATTAATTAAGTGGAAAGAAGCAAAAGGAAGGCCAAATAGATGCATGCTCAGTAAAGTCTGGGTTACATAGGGAAGGTACTTGTTTGTCAGTCACACCTGCGAGCAGATCATTGGCCAGAGTAGTCATAGCTACTGAAAGTTCAGGAAGATTTGAGTTACAGACTCTCCTAAACAGAGGAGCTCCCTCTCTTTTGTGCTGGGCTCCTAGCTCTCTTGTTGCAAGAGTTATGCTCCCCTACATTTGTCTACAGTGTTCACGCCATGTGGACCCTACACACATTGGATTAATGGAGTGAAACTAGCCTGACACTGTGTTGGACTCAGCTCCACCATGGAACAGAAACTGGACTCTGACTGATTCTAGCTCTGCGGAATCCCCAGCTGCATGTTTTCCAGGACTGGATTAAAGGAATTAGGACTTTACAAACCAAGGGATATAATTTTATGCAAATAAAAATTACTCAACTTCTCATATGAGTCTTAGAAAATTATTTCTCTCAAAAAGGATCCAACCCTGAGCACTCAGTGGGAAAAGAGATCCCCCACTTCCACCAGTGGATGATACACGACTTCCACCAATAACAGGGTCACTATACCTACCTCTACTCCTTGTTTCTCAGACTCTTGTAATCTGAGTTTCTCATTTAGAGTATATATATTAGATCCTTAAAGTTGATGATTGGCCATACCTTTCAAAGGCCATTTCTTCACTTTATCCTGCTGGCAGCTTCCAGATGGCATGCTATGTGATATGACCAGGCCAGATGCTGGAGATTCTGTGAAGGTGCTTTCCCCAAACAGTTAATTATCAGTTCTTAAGAACTTAACTCCTCAGCTGCAGGCCAAGCTCACAACCAACGGGTATGCTCCTTTCTGGCCTCATTTCCTTCACTGTAATGTGCATTCCTTCATCTTGGGATGAAGAATCCCTTGTCAATAGATCACACACTGTAAATCCTTGGATGCTAGTTCTGGCTGAGGAACTCGGTACAGGGAAAGAAAAGCCTGCCTTGGCTAGTGTGAATCAGTTGGCTGGGCATTGTCCTATGCACCAAAAGGTTGCTGATTCAATTTCCTGTCAGGGCACATGTGGGAACCTCTTTCCACGTCCCGCGTGGTTCAGGGTTCCTGGGTCAGGGTTCGGGTTCTGAAGGAGGCCGCACGCAAACGAAATGAGAGACTAGAAAGCATAAATTTGGCGATATTGTGGGGGCCAGGCGGGAGCCTTCCTCTAGTGGAAAGGACTGCCACTTGCTCTGGCCTTTTTCTCCCTTTTATTAAGGCTTTGGGACACACCCCTAGCCTTTAGGCAGGAAATAACAAAAACAGAAATTAACAAGAAACAAACATAGAGGTTGCTTCAACCAATAATGTTTCAACAAAACAGTGAGTAATTAGCTCTGACCTTTCAGAGCAATTAAGGTTGACCAGCCTTCTGGCTTCCTGTTTACATCCATCTAGTGAGAACAATATTTGGTTTCCGACAGGCACATGCTTGGGGCTTAATCCCTAGTGGGGGTTTGCCTGATGCAGCTGATCGATGTTGCGCTCTCACATCCATGTTTCTCTTTTTCTCTCCCTCTCCCTTCCTCTGTCTCAAAAAAAAAATCAATCTAAAATATTTTGAAAAGGTATTTTCAAAAGTATCTTGCAGTAGAGGCCTCTGTCATACTCACAATATATGTCAAGACAAGTTACTGTTCTTCTAGGGTGAAAATACTCCAGTATACTCCATTGACTGCCAAGTGGTTGGTTGCAATGGTTGGTTGTTATCCCTGAGAGAGGGTGTGACAGCAGGGGCTCAGGAATCATCTCCATTGCAGAAAGGTTGAACACACAAAAGCAGCACAGTTATATCAGCCTTGGTGAGAGGATGCCCATGCTACTGGCCTTATGCATAGCCTCCATTCCTACCACCCTAGCACACATTGGTGAGCCCACCATTTATTCTTACCTAAGGCAAATTCTTTTTCCAAAGTGGATAATTAAGTGCAGCACTGAAATCTTTAACTCTGAAAAGTTTTCCCAACGCTGTTTTCAGGGTAAACCTTGAATTAGGCTGCAGCATTAGTTCATTTTTAGCTTACACCTCTTGCCCCAGGGGATATCATGCTCTAGTAACCACCTGGAGAGCTATATGTACATTGTGCCCCCACCTACCATTCCAAACTTGCCATTCATTATAATTTTACCCACTTTAGTTCTGATTAAATATCACTATCCACTCTATATTATATGAGGATCTGATCATCCCCTTTTCCATAAGGGAGCACGGTTCTGTAACAGCACCTCCTACCATCACCCCGAGTCTGATCTTCTCTTACCAGAGCATTCATAGTTGCTTTGGTAAATGGAATGTCTTGCAGGGCCCCCTAAAAGCCAGTCAGTTTTTTTTTTATAGCATATCCATGTTAACATGCCCACTTTCCCTGATCCTTTTTATCCTTCCTTCTATTGTCAACCACAGCAATTCTGGCATTTCTACTTCCCATTGCTTTCTCTAAGCTTCCAAGAGTCATGCAGACAGCTTGTTAGCACAGTCTCACAGGGTCTTTTTTGTATCGTGGGAGAGTTAAATCCTGCATCAGAGGAGAGTGCTCTTGTTTTGATCAATTCTTCCTTATCCAACTTTCCATTTTATCAGCCCTTGATTCAGCTCCCTCGGGTCCAATCTCATAAATGCCATCTAGCTCTACAGGTATGTAATGGCTAGGTCCTGCAGAGTCCCTTTTTCCCCTCAGCAGACCCAGTACCTCACAGGACAAGTGCTCTATTGATCTGGTAGGCAAGTGGGGCAGCAGAGTTTTATCCTGAGGCCAGCACGTGGTATCTTGCAGCAGAGGTCTCTACATTGTCCTCAAGCAAGGGAGGGAGTACTGGTGTTTCAACAGAAATGTGCCTTTTCTGCAAGCCAGAGGATGGAAGGAGAGGGATGGCTTCAAGCTTCTTGAGTACACTAACACTAATGTTACTGTGTCAAGGTCCTACTCTATTCAAACCAGAGTCCTGACTTTGATTTAGAACACTTACTGAGGCTTAGAATGTAACCTTCTCTGAAGTTCCACTACCCTAGGCCTGATCTGCAAATTTATCTGCTTTCCAGCTACAAAAGACTTATATCTCTTGTATGCTACTTTGAGGCCTTCTCACTGTCATACTTTGCCCTAAATTGATGATAAATCACTTTCAGCTTTTTCTGTCTTTCCCCAATAAATTAACAGTATATTTGCTTCTATATTCCCTAGATTTACTACTTTCCCTATGCCTTCCAAGTGTCCGGGATATTGTACCAGCTAATGCATTATTTTCCACTAATGTGCCACCCCAGTTTAAATGTTGTACCTACTGCATACCCTGGAGTCCTCTCTGCTCGCCAGCCTGTGGGTGATCTAGTTCCAAAATCCCATTTGAGAGACTGCTTCCTAGGACCACTTCTGGTACCAACAGTCTTGGATCAAATATTTGAATGCAGAAGTTTTATTGAGGAGTGTGCCCAACAACAAAACCTCTGAGGAAATGAGGGAAGCCAGTTGATCAGGAAGAAGTGGAGTTACAATGCATTAGTAACACAAACCTCAGCCATACCCATAGGGAGCTCTGTTACTAGGAGGGCCTTTCAGAGCTGTCCTCAATGTGGCAAGGGGATATGGCCTTTGTACTCCTGTGTCATTAATCATTGAATGTGTTTGTGGCACAATTGGGCAAGGCAGCTTCTGTGAGTCTCAGAAAGGGATGCAGCTGTGAACCATCAGCAACCAACACTGACCATTTGGAGGAATGAGTTTCTTGTTGCAGAAGTGTGGACCTCGCTGTTACATCACATCTTCTTTTGCATTAAGGAACTGAAGGATATTTTTTAATATCCTAAGAAATAATAAAATAGAGAGACTTGCTAATTAAATCATAGTGGTTATGAAATTAAACTTAGTAAAGAGCAAGGAACTAAGATATAAAAGATAGATTTGGGAAATTTTAATGAGAACAGTACAGAAATAAGAAACATAATGGGCCTTGCAGTGTTGCCTTTAGGGCACTACAGCTTGGATAGCCCTATAGTCAAGAGAAAGAAAGAGAGAGAGTGTGGTGGGGAGAGAGAGAAGCTGTCCAACATGGCAAGCTTTAAGTCTTTTATCAGATACTAGAGGCCTGGTGTACGAAATTTGTGCACAGTGGGGGGAGAGGGGTGGTCCTTCAGCCCAACTTGCACCCTTTCCAATATGGGACCCATAAAGGGATGTCAGACTGCCCGTTTAGGCCCAATCCCAGTAAGGGATGTAACAACACAGTATTGAAGTGATAGTTAATTTGCATATTACTCTTGTATTAGATAGGATTACTGATTCTCCTTTCATTTAAGGCAAAAAGTCAAGATGCACATCCATGAATTCAACCCTCCTTGGGGGAGTCAAAGAAAAGTGTACTTATATGACTGCTTCTGCCTGCCAGCCTGATCATCCCTTAACCACTCCACTGCCTGATTGATGCCTAACTGCCCTCCCCTGCAGTCCTAGTCAACCCTAACTGCCCTCTCCTGCAAGCCTGGTCCCCCACAACTGCTCTACCCTGGAGGCCTGTGTTGCCCCCAACTGCCCTTCCCTGCAAGCCCAGTCACCCCCAACTTCCCTCCCCTACCAGCCTGTTTGCCCTTAACTGCCCTCCCTTGCAGGCCTGGTTCATCCCAACTGCCCTCCCCTGCTGGCCATCTTGTGGCGGACATCCTGTGTCCACATGGGGGCAGCCATCTTGTGTGTTGGAGTGATGGTCAATTTGCATATTACTTTTTTATTAGATAGCAGGATAGAGGCCTGGTGCATGGGTGGTGTCCAGCTGGTTTGCCCTAAAGGGTGTCCTGGATCAGAGTAGGGTTCCCTTAGGGTGTGGGGTGGCCTGGGCAAGAAACCTGTGGTGGTTTGCAGGCTTGCCACACACCCCCAGCAACCCAAACAGAGGCCCTGGGACCTGGGATTTATTTATCTTTTATAATTGAAACTTTGTAGCCCTGAGCAGAGCCAAGCCTCCTACTTGCTCCATGGCCACAGCCATTTTTGTTGGGATTTATTTATCTTCTATAATTTAAACTTTGTAGCCTTGAGTGGAAGCCTGGACTATCCAGAGTGTATGGAAAGCTTAGCTTCCTCCATTGCTGAGGAAACCCAAGCCTCCTACTAGTTCCATGGCTGCAGCCATCTTGGTTGGGTTAATTTGCATACTTGCTCCTGGCTGGTAGGCGTGGCTTGTGGGTATAGCAGAGTGGCAGTTAATTTGCATATTATTCTTTTATTAGGATTACTGATTTTCCTATCACTTAAGGCAAAAAGTCAAGATGAACACCCATGAATTCACCTCTCCCTGGGGAAGTCAAAGAAAAGTATATTTACATGACCTATCCCCTGATTTCCTGGAGCCAAACTTATCCCAGATAAACACTACTTTATTTTCAACATTTTAATGTGTTTTCTTCTTTTTTTTCTATCTGTCCATAAGTCTTTTTTGAGATCCCAGGATTTCCAGGCTTGCTAGATCCCAGGATTCCCAGGAATGCAGAGATAGAGCTGCTGACCCCTAATGGCCTCACAGCCTGGTAGTAAAGATTACATGTAAACAAGTAAATTGCATCATTGTGTGGCAAGTGCTAGAGTGGGTGAACACAGAAAGCACTCTCAGAACAGAGAGGAGGCGGAGTCTGCATGTCTGCACAGGGTAATTAGGGAGTGCCACTGAACCACCTAATGCGTTGACTGAACCAGCTAAGTTCACAAAACATTTTTGTCACCTTCTATTTGATTTTCCAGTCTGTTGCTTTGAGCCACTGCAAGAACATTGCTATACTTTGTTTTAAATGCCTTTTCTGATTCTTTATTCCTCACATGCAAAAAAGAACTTCTGAAAAGTATAATAATCCTTGCCAAAAACAAATACTTTTTACATACAATTCTGATATAAATGGCTTACTTCTGTGTATATTTCTACAATGATTATAATAATTATGATTTGGTTCAATTCAAATTTCAGATATTTCATGTTAGAAAAATGATGAAGTGAGAGACACTAGAAATATAAAATGAAAATTAAGGAAGACAAAATAGATGTACTAGAGTAGAAATGTTTGTAATATGGCCTTGGGAAAATCATAATAAATTAAACTTGAACCACAGAGTTTCACTTCTGTAGTTAAACACTTCTAAAGGGGGAAAGAATCTTTACATTAGAAAACTTGTTGATATAAGCCAAAAGCTGATTGAATATTATGGGTGTAAAATCAATTATAACTGCAAAAAGTTTTCTGAGACATGTTCTTTGGATAATTTGTAATTGAAAATCCATTAATAGCATAAACAGAGATGAATAATGCTAAAATGGACTGATCAGGTATGCCAAAATAAGAATGTGAAATGGATTCTAAAAGTGAGGTAAAATGCTTCCTGTAAGGCTGTCCAATTTTTCCCTCTCCTCTGCTAAAAGAAACTGAAGATAACTTAAATTGTTCTGAGACAAATCTGTTGACAAGGATAATAGCAAGCTGAATGAAAGTAGAGAAATAAATCTTTGGCATAACAACAGAAGCTTAACAAAAAGAGTGTGAATTTGCAGGCTACAAGCATTCAATACATTTCAGAAGTGATTTCAACCAGGACTCAAATATTAGTAGAAACAAAGTGAAATGCTGATGTTGCAAAAACACGCTAAGCAAGAGGAATGGACAAGGATAATAGTGTCACATGACCAGAATTAGAATTCATGGAGAAAGATAGTGAACTAAAATTTGTTTTCCTTCCAAAGTGCCTGATATAATTAGAATGAGGACATGTTTGCTATGTCTGTCAGCATGATTACTCTCTGGTGCTTAGACCAAACGAGAAAGTATGCTGGATAGAACAGCAACATTGTGCATTAGAGAAGTGACCTTTGAACTGTTGTGTTCATTTCATTTTCTTCTGTAAGATTTACCATTCCAGGGATCTGATTTTTCACATCATAATATGAATATTCAAAACGCTACTTTACATATCACATATGGTGGATTTGAATTATTTCTCCCCAGACTAAAGGAATTTCTCTCAAGCAAATCTATGTGTGCTATTTTGGATATTTGCACTTAAAAAACAAAAGTTTAGAAAGAATTTCTTAAGTAACCCAGAAAAAATATGAGCTAGATATTTTTTCCACTCTCTGATTTTTAATATGGTCAACCTATTTTTTTCCAATCTTTAGACACTAATTCACTAAAATACTAAATTCATTAAAAGAAAAAGAAAACTCAGATGTTGAAATTAGGATTTGGAGATGAAAAAATCACAGAAAATAAAAGCAAAATGTCCAAAACCATTAGTACAAAGCCTATAGGCAAAATATAATGTTATTGAAAGAAAGCTAAATTTTCAGTTAATTAACTGGATTGCTCAGGGCATGAGAGATTCCATTTAACTTAAAATTTTTAGATAATTGAAACTTTCCCTAAAAATATCTTCCTTTTATTTGTGCTCATCTCTTGAAGTACCTGGAAATAATTACTGAATTTCAACTCAAATTGTATAGAGATAGAGAAGGAGAAAGCCATTTGGGTTGAGTATGATATTTTTCCATGGGATAATACTTGTATATCTTTAAATATAATCATATTATGTAGTATGCTAATTATCTGAAAGCTGTCCTCATACCTTAACTCATTTACCATCCCAGAAAATATTTTAGAAATATTACCACTTTACCAATAGGAAAAATCAGAACTTGAAATGATTAATAAATTTTCCCTCAAATCACATAGTCAATAATTGGCAAAACTGAGATTCTAACTTAGGTCTGCCTTATTGCAAACCCATGCTCTTTCCATCACACCGCTGTGGTCTAGGTTTTATGTCTACCTCCACCATAATGGGATGTAAAATCCAGGATCATATATTTTACCTCTACTGGTGGTTGGGTAGTTTCTTCTTGTCATGAATATTGCTATCTATAGCAGAAATAAGGTATTGCTCATATTTTTTTCGTTACATTAGAACTCCAGTTATCAACTAAGCACATGGTATAAATGTTATATTTTCCATTTTCCCTTGCAGCTAGATATGCCATGAGACTAATACATATGACTAATTAATTACCAATGGGATGTGAGCAGAAGAGATAACAGAAAGCAAGGGAAGAAGGGGCAGGTAGGAGAGGGGGTAAATGGTGAAAGAAGGAGATTTGATATTGGGTGGTGAACACATAATTCTAAATGTAGATCATGTATTATGCAATTATACACTAAAAAACTAATTAATGTTGAGAATCCAGGATGGCGGCATAGGTAAACATCTACAATGCTGCCTTTGCACAATTTCAAAACTACAGCTAAGCCGAGACTGGTTTGGCACAGTGGATAGAGCGTCGGCTTGAGGACTGAAAGATCCCAGGTTCTGTTCCGGTTGGGGTCATGTACATTGCTTGCGGGCACATCTCCACTGTGGGGTGTGCAGGAAGCAGCTGATCGATATCTCTCTTTCATCGATGTTTCTGACTTTCTATTTCTCTCCCTTCTTCTCTGTAAAAAATCAATAAAATATATTTAAAAAAAAACTACAGCTAAAAGACAGAACCAACAGTATCCAGAACCACAGAAGAGTTGGCTGAGTGGAAATTCTACAACTGAAAGGAAAGAGAGGGGCTCATGGAAACCCAGAGGAGCTGCAAAAAGCTGAGGTACAGAGATGCACGTGTGGAGAGAGGGGGTGCTGAAGTACCTGGCTGGCTTTCTCTGGCGGGAGGGAGACGGAGACTCCCAACTGCATTAAACCCCTTATCCTATGAAACTGAACCCCAGGTCCAGGCGAGACTCGTACAGAGGAAGTTTGGACTGTGAAAAGGGAGAAGTGCACGGAAATTTAGGGGAGTCACGAAAGGGCAGAAGACTGGTGGCGCGAAGAGCACTGCGCGCAGAAGACCAACTGCTGATTGTGCCACTGGCTTTCACAAGTGGGCAAGAGACAGAGCCTCCCAACTGCACCACTTCTAACTCCACTAAACCCCAATTTTTGGTGAAAACCTGGGGACCCAGATTGATATGGTCCCAGAGTGCAGGGGAGCTGGAAAGGCAGCGGTCTAGAGACACTTCGTGCGAGCACAGGGATCACTCCAGTGATTACCCAGTGCCACATGAGACCCAGGAGTCATGGAGGGTGGGGCCAGCTGGAAGGCAAGGCAGTCCCTTAAGCCTTGAGACTCCACCCATCCCAAGGTCAAAAGAGAGGATTTTGCGGTTTTGCAAGTCTTGTATCATAAGGCTGAGTCCAACACAGAAGTTCTCCTGGCATAGTGAAAATGCAGAGACAAAGGAAGAGATCACAAACAAAAGAAATGGATGAAAACAAATGACTGGATATAGAGTTCAAAACCATGCTCATAAGGTTTTTCAAGAATATCCTAGAAAAGATGGATAAATTTAGTGAGACCCAAGAGGAGATGAAAAACGACCAACTAAAGATGAAAAAGGACCAACTAGTAATTAAACATACACTGACTGAAATAAAAAATATTATACAGAGACCTAATAGCAGACTAGAGGAAGGCAAGAATCAAGTCAAAACTTTGAAATATAAAAATTCAGAAAACATTGAACTGAAAAAGCAAGAAGAAAAAATAATCCAAAAATGTAAAGATAATGTAAGGAGCCTCTGGGACAGCTTTAAGCATACCAACATCAGAATTGTGGGGGTGCCAGAAGAAGAGAGAGAACAAAATACTGAAAACCTATTTGAAGAAATAATGACTAAAAACTTCCCACATCTGGTGAAAGAAATAGACTTACAAGTCCAAGAAGCACACAGAACCCCATATAAAAGGAATCCAAAGAGGACTACACCAAGACACATCATAATTAAAATACCAAGAGCAAAAGACAAAGAGAGAATATTAAAAGCAGCAAGAGAAAAACAGTTCATTACCTACAAGGGAGCATCCATACAATTGTCAGCTGATTTCTCAACAGAAACTTTGCAGGTCAAATGGGAGTGGCAAGAAATATTCAATGTGATGAATAGCAAGAACCTACAACCAAGAATACTCTATCCAGCAAAGCTGTCATTCAGAATTGATGGGCAGATAAAGAGCTTCACAGATAAGAAAAAACTAAAGGACTTCATCAACTCCAAACCAGTATTATATGAAAATGCTGAAAGGGACTCTTTAAGAAGGGGAAAAAGAAAAAGGTAAAAGATAAAAAATTATGAACAACAAATACATATCTATCAACAAGTGATTCTAAAAATTAAGTGAATTAAAAATTTGATCAACAGAATAAAGTGGTGAATATAATAGAATCAGGAGCACAGAAAGGGAGTGGACTGATAATTCTCAGGGGGAAAGGATTGAGGGGGGTGCAGGGAGAGACTGGACAAAAATCATACACCTATGGATGAGGTCAATGCGGGGGAGGTAAGGGTAGATGGAGGTGTGGGAGCCAGGTGGAGGTGAACTGTGGAGGGGGAAAAAAGAGAAACAAATGTAATAATCTGAATAATAAAGAATTAATTTAAAAAATAAAATGAAAAAATAATTTTATTAATGAATGTAACCCCAGTAAATTCAAGAAAATTTTTAAAATGCTGAACCATACAGTATCATACAGTTAGTGGAGCTGTAAAAGAGGAGGAGCCCGGGTGTCCGAAAGCATGGAATGTCAAAGTTTTCCATGTTGCTTGTTTTGAGAACAATATGTGAGAGAGAAACAAATCTCTGCCTGGTTTAAGCCATTACTTTTGCTCTCTATTACATCTGAATCTAATCCTTGACAATGCTTCTCTCTTCCAACACTAGTTCCGATCAATGTAAATTTGTGGCAGTTTTGTTATGAACAAAAAATATGGAATGTTTGAAAATTAGATAAAGGAATAAATAAGCAAGAATTATTTTGTTGTATGGTATTTTGTTGTATGGAGGTCATTGATTCTTCTCCTAAAGGTGGTAAATAGAAATAAAATTTCATAATCTACTTTCACTTAATCAAAATTTTACTTTACTAATATTATACAATTTTCTGCAAAGTTAAAATGATCAAATGTTCTTATCTGTGAGGGGTGCTTCTTAAAGGTGATCTAATTACTTAAAGCTTTCTTATGGGTCATTTATAACAAGGTTCAGGAAGGGCAAGTGTTTTAGATACTATCATATAACCCATTAGAACCACTATTAGAACCAGTATGAATATGTAAATCATAGCCTTGGCCAGTATAGCTCAGTTGGTTGGAGTGTCATCCTGTACACCAAAAGTTCAAGGGTTCCAGTCCTGGCCAGGGTATATACCTAAGTTGTGGGTTTGATTCAGGATGTCTCTGTGTGTGTGTGTGTGTGTGTGTGTCTTCTTCTTCTTCTTCTTCTCCTCCTCCTCCTCCTCCTCCTCCTCCTCCTCCTCCTTCTTCTTCTTCTTCTTCTTCTTCTTCTTCTTCTCTCTCTCTCTCTCTCTCTCTCTCTCTAAAAAGGATGTCTCTCTTCTCATCTCTCTAAAAATCAGTGAATATATCTCCAGATGAGAATTAAAAAGAAAATGTAAATCATACATGTTGAACTACATTTAACTTTCTTTATTCCAGGTACTTTATAAGTATAAAAACCCTGGTTATAGCTATTCTGTTTATGTGAATTTAATACAAACATAAACCCAAACACCATGAGGAAATAGAATGCTCCATATCCAGAACTCTAAAGCCATGGTTTAAGGATCTAACTGGAACGCAAAGCAAATCAATCTTCCATAATGGAGCTGAAAAATCAGAAGAACGGGATGCAATAGGGGGTGCAGCATGTGCTTTGCCCAAGATGAGATTCGGAATGGTTGCATGATTGCAACTGAGTTCTCATAGACAAAGAAGATTGAGTTGAAAAATCATGCCAAGAAGAAATGATTGTCTTTCTTCTGTTGGCAGAAGAAACTCTTGAAGAGAACGAATTTCCCACAAAGCATAACTTGAACCAAACCATCAGTCAAGGTAAATGCAGAGCAAAATCTCAACTCAATAGCTCTATTGAAACAGACTGGCTCATTGCCCTGTTTAGCTACAAGCTACAGCTCCAAAAATTGCCATGTCAGAAGGAAAGAGATTGACAGCCCACTTCTCTGTAGGGGATTTGAACCCACATATTTTCATAATGCCACTGACAGAATAGTCATTCATTAGTTCAATAAATATTTACTGAGTATATACCCTGTGCCATGTGCTGTTCTGGGAATTAGATACAGAAGGAAATAAAACAGATATGGTCACTGTTCTCATGAAGTTTATATTATTGATGGAGGGAGAGATAAGGAGTATGCCTGGGACCAATAAGTATTATGAAGAGAATTAACAAAGAAGAAAACATTGAGAGAACAGGGTGTAATTTCAGATTAGGTGGTTAGAGGAGGCCTCTCCAAAAGATGACACTGAGGCAATAATTGTTTGAAGATATTTGAAAAAGAAAAGACAGAGTCCCAGGACCCTAAACCAGTGGACGGCAAACTGCGGCTCACAAGCCACATGCGGCTCTTTGGCCCCTTGAGTGTGGCTCTTCCACAAAATACTATGACCTGGGCAAGTCTATTTTGAAGAAGTGGCATTAGAAGTTTAAGTTTTAAAAACTTGGCTTTCAAAGGAAATTTCAATAGTTGTACTGTTGATATTTGGCTCTGTTGACTAATGCGTTCACCAAACACTGCCCTAAACCTATTGCATACCCAGTATATTCAAGGAACAGCAAGATGGCCAGAGCTCCTGGAGCTGAGTAAAGAAGATGGGGAGGGAGGCAAGGTGAGAGTGACATTGAAAGCTCAAGATAAGGACTTGGATCCCACTTTCATAGGAACAAACTAGAGGGCTTTGGACTGAAACAAAACATGACCCCTTACTTTCTACTCAGGGTCATTCCAGCTATTGAATGGAAAATAAATTAAGTGGACAAACATGGAAACAGGAAGGCCATTTAGGGGCTGGCACAATCCGGGTGGGAAGTAACAACAAATGAAACAGGGGTAACAGAAGCTGTGGGTTTAAACAGTGGGGGTTGGGGCAGTGTTGAATGTAGTTCCTAAATAAACTAACTTTATACTCCAGGTATGAAAGAAAGAAAACTACTAGCTTCTTGTCCTGAGGACTTGATAAATATGGAGTTAGCATTTGCTGAGATGGGAAAGTTGGTGAAGAACCCATGCTCAGTTTCAGTTATGTTACATTTCAGATAGTTGTTAGACTAAAACCAAATACTCATTTTGGGAGTTCAGAGGAAAGATTAAAAACTGGAGAGATCATTTGGAAAGTCAGGAATGTATATCTAATGATGAGAACACCTGCAGAGCTAGTAGAAATAGAGAAAAGAAGCAGTTTGAAGATTAAATTTTAGAGGTCATAATAATGATGAATATGGCAGAGACTTCTAGTTGCCTTCCCAGTACGACTTAACACTGTATCCTTTTTCGTAATTAAAAGAACCTAATATTATGAAAAAGCTGTAGTTGTCCAAGCTTACAGTGGAGGGGTATGAGAGGGAGGGAAACAGTAACTACATTTCCTAGATATCCTTGTAGAAAAGTGTAGTGTAAGATTAAAGAATGACAGTCATTCAGTGGGCATTTTAGGTCACCTTGCAAAGGCAGTTGTGTCAGGTTGACACAGCTCCATTTTGCACTTCCTCTTTCCTTTCCTTTCTGCCTAGAAGTGGGTATGATGGCCAGAGTTGCAATAGCCATTTTACTTCCATGAGAAAACATGAGGAATAGAATAGAAGGAGGAGAGAAAAAATGGCGGCGGAGTAGACAGACACATCTGGAGCTTTGCAGATGGGCAGAGGGAAAGAGAGCAGCTGAGAATCGCACTGGGAGTGATTGTTGGCAAGTTAAGAGTCAGTTATCCTCCAGGAGAAGGTGGGAGACTGCTAGACGGGGCTCTCCTGACCAGGCAGCCGCACTGCCACGGGGATTTTGTCTGCTGGACCCACCAGCGCGAATGCGGAGACCACGCCATCTTGCTGAGGGAGGTGGATGTCTGTGGCAATCTGAAAACTGCGGCTGAAGCACTCACTGAACAGCCGGGGGACCCAGAACACCGCTCTCTAATCTGCGCAGACACGGACACAGAGGAGCTCCACACAGCACACAGAAAGGTCAGATTTCGCCTGGGATAAGATGAGGTCCCTGTCCCACAGAACAGAGACACGCACACTGTGTGAACCGGGCTGCGGGAAAGCTGCCTCTGGAGAGGTCCACGGATGCAGGGCAGGGCATGATCGCTAAGTGTGGAGGCAAACTCTCAGAACTGTTGACAGAGGGGAGCTCTGGAAAACGACTCTTTTTGATCTGAGGCAAAGGGACAGCCTGGGAGTTATTAAAGTGTCCCGGCTGCAAAATCCCCACAAACCAGATTTGAGACCACAGAGTAGTAGGATCTGGGCAAAGCCTAGAGAGATCCTGTGCTTAGTCTCAGAGGTCAATTCCAAAACACTGCCACCCAGTGGATGATGCACCATTGGACAAATTCTCTAAACAAAAAATAGGAAAGAAACTTCAATCCTAAATGACTCACTAGACCAGATGGAATTAATTGACATCTTCAGAACGTTTCACCCAAAAGTCAGAGAATATACATTCTTCTTCAGTGCACATGGGTCATTTTCAAAGATAGATCATATGTTGGTTCATAAGAAAAGTCTCTTCAAATTCAAGAAGATAGAAATCATATCAAGCATTTTCTCAGACCACAGTGGCATAAAACTGGAAATCAACTATAATAAAAACAATATAAAAAAATCAAACACATGGAGACTAAACAGCATGCTATTAAACAATGACTGGGTAACCAAAGAGATCAAGGAAGAAATAAAAAACATCATGACAACAAATGACAATGACAACACAACAATACAAAATTTATGGGACACAGTGAAAGGAATCTTGAGAGGGAAGTTCATAGCCCTACAAGCCTACTGCAAAAAACAGGAAACAATGGTAATAAATTATCTACCCTACAACTCAAAGAGCTAGAAAGAGAGCAACAAGAAAAGCCCAGGGTGAACAGAAGGAAGTAAACAGTAAAGATCAGAGGGGAAATGAACAACATGGAGACCAAAGAAACAATTCAAAAGATCAACAAAACCAAGAGCTGGTTCTTTGAAAGGATAAACAAGATTGATGGACCTTTAGCCAGGCTCACCAAAAGCAAAGAGAGAAGACCCAAATAAACAAAATCAGAAATGAAACAGGAGAAATAACAACAGACTCCACCGAAAAACAAAGGATTGTATAAAAATACTATGAACAACTCTATTCCAACAAAATGAACAACTGCAAGAAATGGACATATTCCTAGAAAAATATAACCTTCTAAAACTTAATCAGGAAGAATCTAAACACCTTAATAGTCCAATAACTATGGAAGAAATTGAAGCAGTCATCAAAAAGCTTCCAGCAAATAAAAGCCCGGTGCCAGATGACTACACAGGAGAGTTTTACCAAGCATTCAAGGAAGAATTAAAACCTATCCTCCTCAGACTATTCAAAACATTCAAGAAGAAAAAACACTTCCAAACACCTTCTATGAAGCCAGCATCACCCTAATACCAAAACCAGATAAAGACAACACAATGAAAGAGAATTATAGGCCAATATCTCTCATGAACATAGATGCCAAAATCCTCAACAAAATTTTAGCAAATCAGATCCAGAAGTAGATCAGAAAGGTCATACACCATGACCAAGCAGGATTCATCCCAGGAATGCAGGGATGGTACAATATCTGCAAATCAATAAACGTGATACATCACATAAACAAATTGAGAGATAAAAATCACATAGTCATATCAATGAATGCAGAAAAAGCTTTTGACAAAATCCAACACTCTTTCTTGATAAAAACTCTCAGCAAAGTGGAAATAGAAGGAGCATACCTCAACATCATAAAAGCCATATATGATAAACCCACAGCTAACATCATACTCAATGGGCAAAAACTAAAACCATTTCCCCTAAGAACAGGAACAAGACAGGGATGCCCACTCTTACCTCTCCTGTTTGACATAGTACTGGAAGTATTAGCTATTGCAATTAGACAAGAAGAAGAAATAAAAGGCATCCAAATTGGAAAAGAAGAAGTAAAGTTGTCCTTATTTGCAGATGACATGATACTGTACATAAAAAACCCGGACTCCATCCCAAAACTAATTGACTTAATAAATGAATTCGGCAATGTAGCAGGATACAAAGTTAATGCCAAGAAATCTGTGGCATTTAGGGACACTAATAGTGAAATTACAGAAAGAGAGACTCAAAAAGCAATCCCATTTACCATTGCACCGAAAGAAATAAGATACAGTGGTACCTCAATTGCCCTAACATACGAGAACTTTGAGATACGAGCCATCGAGCGAGAGATTTTTGCTTTGAATTATGAGCAACAGATGAGATACGAGTAATCACGCGAATTGGCCGGGTGCACACGACCCTCCAGTTTACCATGATTCGAGCATCTCATAGTTTCCCTCGCCTCAAGGTTACGGAACGAATGAAACTCGTATCTCGAGGTACCACTCTAGCTAGGAATAAACCTAACTAAAGAGGTAAAAGACCTATATGCAGAATACAACAGGACACTGAAAAAAGAGATAGAGGAAGATGTTAACAGATGGAAGAGCATACCATGCTCATGGATTGGGAGAATCAACATCATTAAAATGTCCATACTACCCAAAGCAATCTATAGATTCAATGCACTACCTATTCAAATACCAATGACATTCTCCACAGACCTAGAAAGAATTCTTCATAGATTCATCTGGAACAAAAAAAAAGACCACGAATAGCCACAGCAATTCTGAGAAAGAAGAATAAAGTAGGTGGGATCTCAATAACAGATTTCAAGCTATATTACAAAGCAATTGTTCTCAAAACAGCCTGGTACTGGCACAAGAACAGACACATAGAACACTGAAATAGAATAGAGAATCCAGATATCCACCCAAACCACTATGCTCAACTAATATTTGACAAAGGAGGCATCAACATACAATGGAGCCAAGATTGCCTCTTCAACAAATGGTGTTGGGAAAATTGGACAGATACATGCAAAAAAATGAAACTGGACCACCACCTTACACCAAATACAAAAATAAACTCAAAATGGATACAGGACTTAAACATTAGAAGGGAAACCATAAAAATTTTAGAGGAATCCACAGGCAGCACATTCTCAGACATATGCTGAAAGAACTTCTTCACTTATACTGCTTCAAAGGCAATGGAAGCTAAAGAAAAAATAAACAAGTGGGACTACTTAAAATAAAAACATTTTGTACAACAAAAGAAACCATCAACAAAACAACAAGAAAGACCACTTATGGGAGAACATATTTGCAAATGTTATCACTGATAAAGGTTTAATCTCCAACATCTACAGCTAACTTATACAACTTAGTAAAAGGAAGATAAATGATCTAATAAAAAAATGGGGATTCATGTGTCTCACATCAATGTTTCTCTTTATCTGAATCGTCTCCTCTCCCTTCTACTCTCTCTAAAAGTAATGGAAAAATAATTTTGGGTGAGGATTAAAAAACAACAAGAATGAACAGAAAGATAGCGGCATAGGTAAACACCTACACTGCTGCCTTGCACAACAATTTCAAAACTACAACTAAAAGAAAGAACGGACATCATCCAGAACCACAGGAAAGCTGGCTGAGTGGAAGTTCTACAACTAGAGGGAAAGAGAGGGGCTCACGGAGACCCAGAGGAGCTGCAAAAAGCTGAAGTACGGAGACTGAGAATCTGGCTGGCTTTCTCTGGCGGGAGGGAAACGGAGACTCCCAAAGGCATTGAACCCCTTATCCTATGACACTAAACCCCAGATCCAGCCGAAACTCATGAGGGGGGAGTTTGGACTGTGAAAAGGGAGAGGTGCACGGAAATTTAGGGGAGTCGCAAAAGATCAAAGGCCTCGTGGTGCGCACGCCACTGCGCACAGGACAGATTGCTGATATTGCCCCGGGCTTTCGCGAGTGGGCAGGAGACAGACCCTCCCAACTGTGCCACTTCTGACTCTACTAAGCCCCTGTTTCGGGCGAAACCCTGGGGACCCAGACTCGTGTGGTCCTGGTACACAGGGAAGCTGGAAAGGCAGCGGTTAGAGGCACTGTGGGTCCGTGCACATGGACCGCTTCAGCGATTACCCAGTCACGTGAGACTTAGGGGCCATGGAGGGTGGGCCGACTGGAAGGCAAGGCAGTCCCTTAAGCCCTCAGACTCCACCCCTCCCAAGCTCAACAGAAGCTTTTGCGGCTTTGCAGGTCTGGTATCATAAAGCTGAATTCAACACAGTGAAAATGCTGAGACAAGAGAAGGGATTACAAACAAAAGAAATGGAGGGAAAAAAAAAGACTGGATATAGAGTTCAAAACCACGCTTGTAAGGTTTTTCAAGAATATGCTAGAAAAGTTGGATAAATTTAGTGAAACCCAAGAGGAGATGAAAAAGGACCAACTAGAGACACTGACTGAAATTAAAAATATTATACAGAGTCCTAACAGCAGACTAGAGTTTGACAAGAAATCAAGTCAAAAATTTGAAATATAAAGAAGCAGAAAACATTCAACTGGAAAAGCAAGAAGAGAAAAGAATCCAAAAATGTGAAGATAATGTAAGGAACCTCTGAGACAGCTTCAAGCGTACCAACATCAGAATTGTGGGTGAGCCAGAAGAAGAGAGAGAGCAAGATACTGAAAACCTATTTAAAGAAATAATGACTGAAAATTTCCCACATCTGGTAAAAGAAATAAACTTACAAGTCCAGGAAGCACACAGAACCCCAAATAAAAGGAATCCAGAAAGGACCACACCAAGACACATCATAATTAAAATACCAAGAGCAAAGGACAAAGAGAGAATATTAAAAACAGCAAAAGAAAAAGAGTTCGTTACCTACAAGGGAGCACCCATACAACTGTCAACCGATTTCTCAACAGAAACAATGCAGGCCAGACGGGAGTGGCAAGAAATATTCAACGTGATGAATAGCAAGAACCTACAACCAAGAATACTCTATCCAGCAAAGCTATCATTCAGAATTGAAGGGCAGATAAAGAGCTTCACAGAGAAGAAAAAGCTAAAGGAGTTCATCAACTCCAAACCAGTATTATATGAAATGCTGAAAGGTACTCTTTTAGAAGAGGAATAAGAAAAAGGTAAAAGACAAAAAAATTATGAACAACAAATACATATCTATCAACAAGTGAACCTAAAAATTAAGAGAATTAAAAATTTGATCAACAGAATAAACTGGTGAATATAATAGAATCAGAAGCACAGAAAGGGAGTAGACTGATAATTCTCAGGGGGACAAAAATCATAAAGCATCAAACAGTCCGTGAAATTACAGCAGAAAGATTAAAGTTAGGTTAGGTAGATAAGGGTTCAATCAAAGGACTTGTATGCATGCATATAAGCAAAACCAATGATCACAGAGACTGGGGGGTTGGGGTATACCTGGGAGGGAGGGGGGACAATGGGGAGAGATGTATAAAAAATTAATAAAATTAATAAAAAGAAAAAAAAATGGGCAAAGGACCTAAATAGAATCTTTTCGAAAGATGACAGAAGGAAGGCCAAGAGACACATGAAAACATGTTCAAAATCACTAATTATCCAAGAGATGCAAATCAAAAAGACAATTCAATACCATCTTACACTGGTCAGAATGGCAATCATCAACAAATCAACAAACGACAAGTGTTGGCGAGGATGTGGAGAAAAAGGAACCCTTGTGCACTGTTGGTGGGAATGCAGACTGGTGCAGCCACTGTGGAGAACAGTATGGAGTTTCCTCAAAAAACTAAAAATGGATCTCCCATTTGACCCAGCAATCCCACTCTTAGGAATTTATTCTAAGAAATTACAAACACCAATCAAAAAGGATTTATGCATCCCTATGTTCATAGAAGCACAATTTACAATAGCTACAATTTGGAAACAGCCTAGGTGCCCGTCAGCAGATGTGTGGATCGAAAAACTGTGGTACATCTACACAATGAAATTCTATGCTGCCATTAAAAAGAAGGAACTCTTACCATTTGCAGCAACCTGGATGGAACTGGAGAGCCTTATGCTTAGTGAAATAAGCCAGTCTATGAAGGAGAAGCACCACATGCTCTCCCTCATTTGTGGATTATAAAGAACATTGTAAACCGATGAACAAAAGGATAGATACAGAGGCAGTAAAGCACCAAACATACTGTGATATTATAGCAGGAAGATTAAGGAGAGGTGTGGTAGATAAGAGAGCAATCAAAGGACTTGTATCTATGCATATAAGCATAACCAATGATCATAGACACTGGGGGGTTGGGATATGCCTGGGAGGGAGGGGGGGCAATCGGAAGATATGTATACATGTAACACAATAAAAAAAAATTAATAGAAGATTCATACCAAAAAAAAAAAAAACATGAGGAATAAAGCATGCACTATGAAAGTGGAGCCAGTAGAAGGGAGCTGGGCCACTGATGATACATGAAGCCACTTGACTAGCTCTGGGCTGTTGGCTGTGAGACTCATCCTATATAATAAAAGGCTAATATGCAAATCAACCGAATGGCAGAACAACTCAGCACTATGATATGCACTGACCAACAGGGGCAGATGCTCAATGCAGGAGCTGGCCCCTAGAGGTCAGTATGCTCCCATAGGGGGAATGCCACTAAGACAGAAGCTCTGAGCCAGGTTCATGGCTAGCAAGCACAGTAGCAGTGGCGGGAGCCTCTCTGGCCTCCATGGCAGCACTAAGGATGTCCAACTACCAGACCATGAGAGGGTGCAGGCCAGACTGAGGGATCTCCCACCCCACCCTAGTGCACACATTTTGTGCACCAGGCCTCTACCTTGTTTAAGCCATTGTATTTATGAACTCTCTATTAGCAGCCAAACATAATACCTAACTGACACAAGAATAGACCATCAAAGGAGGCTGAGGATTGGCCAGGGAGGCAAAATAGAGAGACAATGGGATTCTAAAGGCTCAGCAGGGGCAGGGAGATTCAAAAGGGGAGCTATATCAAATCCTGCTAAAAGGCTGGGCAAAAATGGACTGAGAAATGAGCATTGGAGCATTAGAGTTGGTGACACAAGGGCCATTGGTGAACTTGACAAGAATGATTTTGTTTAGAGGTGATACTAAAAGTCTAATCAGAATAGATTTGAGAAATAACAACAGTAGAAGTGGGCAAAATAACTCTTGGATTTGGCCATTCAGGAAGGAAAGAAATAGGATGTTAGCTGGAGGAGGGATATAGGATCAGAGAAAGTTGATTTAAGATCATGGTGTTTTGAATGATGAGAGAAGTGATCCAATAAAAAAGAAAGGAGCTGGGACAACTGTCAGAATGGCATACTTGAGGAGCCTAAAAGGATGTGGTCCAAGTTCAACCTTGGTGAAAAGGCACATCCTTCATCCTCTTTCCAAGCTTCAGTTGCTAAACTCTATACCTCTAATGCACAGATTGAGCAGTCCCACATACACCATTGCTCCGTCTTCAGAACAACCACTGTGCATATAATTACTGGTACACCCTAAATCCACATAGCTTAGCAGACAAAGTGATAGAGAGAAAAGAATTTGAGTCTGGAGTCAGATCTGGGTTGGAAGCCCTACTCAGTCACTAATGGCTGTCTTCAAATGAGTCCTTAACCACCCAAGCCTTCTCAGCTCTATAACTGCCCTTCAGGCTGCTGAGAGAATGAAATGCTACATGTGCAAAAGCACACAGTAAGTTGCCCTGTGAGGTTAGCTACTGCCATCATTAATTACTCCTCCTCATGTACTTTTTTAACTAGGTCATCCTAGGTGTACAATGAGACGGGAGCAGAGTGGGAAAGTATATTACTGCCTGTGAACACAGAAAATTTCCATGTACCAGAAAGATTTTTTCTATGGCCTCATGATTTTTTTAAAGTGATCTGGTCAGATAAAGATAACTTTGGTCCTTTACCTGTTTGATTTTAGAGGAAACAAGAGCAGGGACTTTGCCCTTGTAAAGGTTTCATTAAGTGAGATGTGTGCCTGCCCTACAACCTCTGTAACAACTGCTATGGCACTTGTGACAGGAAGATTCTACCCTACCTGAGCACACTTGAATCTATGTTCTTTCTCAGGGCAAAGCCCTGCCTGATACATTCATCACCCAAACCTGTGGCAAGTGATTTTCTCTGCTTTTATTGTGTCACCTCCCAGCCCTGCACCAGCATACTCTATGCTCTATTATGTGCAAACTATTAAACAGATTTTCTGCCAAAGGTAAAAAAATATATTCCCCACTGGATATAGAAAAGGCCCTGTAATTTTATCCCAGAAAAGTGCACCTAGAATTCTAAGTGACTCAGTGGAACAGATAGAAGAAAAAGTATTTGTGCTGATGGATCCATAAATTGAGGTTTCTATTGGCATAAAGAAAAATATATTCAGTGTGCTATTTCCCCTGGACAAAATTGAGGTCAGAGGACTATACTCAGTAATAATCTTAGACATCAGAGGTTGTGCACATGTTGTCCATCTCCCTGGGTGTCCTCTCTTACCTGTTCACTTAGATACCTTCTACTCTTGCTGCAGTACTCTGTTCGTATATCACCTGCTCCAGCTAAGGAAGATGTTACTGCACTCTCTCCCTTGGCCAAGGGAACAGTGTCTCCTATGATTTCCAAAGCTCCTGGGCTTATGACTATCAAAACATTCATTATACTGCAGTATAATTTTGCATTTATTCATCTATTTTACACACACACACACACACACACACACACACACACACACACACCTTGTGTGTTTCCTGAGGATTATTTTTATCTCTAAAACTTCAGTGCCTAGCACATATTAAATATGCAGTGGATTAATCTCCAATTCACTGAAGTTTCCTTTCAAGAAGCTTAATATGACACTACCAACACTCAAAAGTATTAAATATATTTGACACAAGTTTATAATAACTACTATACATACATACACACAGATGCATACACACCACACCATAGTACAGCAAAATGATACAGAAAATATACAAAAAGGATACAGTATTTCTGAGATGTAATATTTTTCTTTGATTTTGTTGAATTTATGAAAAGTTCAACAACAAACATTACTTTCAAAATTTTTAAATAATAACATATTTAATGTCTTTTGTTCTATTTAATGATTATTACAAGCTGCTAACTTAATGACCACTAGTAGGATCTTCTTGGCACATCTTGTTTAGTAACTGTATGGCTTTTTGCAGTTTTCTCAACTTCACACAGCAGACAAATCCAGCACCTTTTACAAATGTAGAAACCAAGGGACAGAAAAGTCACAGTGGATCTTCTCATACTAGTATTATAGTGGCATTCCCCACAAGTATTTGCAATTGCTAATGCCAATTACCTGAGTCTCTCCGTTCTCTTCACATGTATCCTGGTCAGATCCCAGGAAACATATAAGCAGCCATTCCATGACTGGGCAGCTGGGTGAGTGCAACATGCCAGCCAAACCCCTGCAGCTGACCTCCGCTGCCATGAGCATGTGCAGAGCCAGCCATTTCAGCTGTGCACTTCATGATTCTGACCTGACACCCTTCATCAGTCTTCACTGCCCTATGTGTATGTCAAGACCCACCAGTCACAATAGTAAATGCTGACGCCAGAGCTGCAAGAGCTGTCAGTGCTCCTGCAGTTGGACCCAGCCTTTGCTGCCTGCTAACAGTATTGTGTGTTTGCAATCAGTCCCTGCCACTATACAGGCACCAGTAGCAAACCCCTATGGCCAAGTGTATGCATGCCAGTAGTTCTGACTACTACTGCTACTTTTCTTGGTATCTTGCTGCTGGGCCTAGAGGCACTGATGAGGAACCCAACAACCCTTACAGCCTTTGAAGATCCTTGCAGATTTGCTAACAATCATGCAGTTGTTTGTCCTGAATCAACGAACCACCAGTTCCTCCTCCACAAGACCCAGTGCTGCCACACAACCCTGCACTTTGCACCCTGGACCACTAGACTTGAAATCACAGGATGTTTCAGCATGCTCCCAACTATAGGCAAAACTCATTCCTTATTAAGGTCAATTCATAAAGTCTAGAAGGGGTGAGTGTGCAGATACCTACACAAGGCTACAGGGATTATAAAAATCAGGGAAACATAACTCCAATAAGGAATACAGCAAACCTTTAGTAACTGGCTCAGGATTTATAGGTCATGATTTAAAAAAATAATGCAGCCGAAACCGGTTTGGCTCAGTGGATAGAACATCGGTCTGTGGACTGAAAGGTCCCAGGTTTGATTCCGGTCAAGGGCATGTACCTTGGTTGCGGGCACATCCCCAGTAGGGCGAGTGAAAGAGGCAGCTGATTGATATCTCTCTCTCATAGATGTTTCTAACTCTCTATCCCTCTCCCTTCCTCTCTGTAAAAAATCAATAAAAGATATTTTTAAAAAGAGTGCTGAAAGAAAAAACAAACTGCCAACTGAGAATACTTTATCCAGCAAAGTTGTTCCTCAAATCAGAAGGTTCTTCAAATCCAACAAAAACCAAAGGAGTTCTGAAAATGGCCAGAGGTAACCTCTGAAAATGGTTTGCTATTCACTTGAACCAGAAAACCACAAAATCAGGCAAATTAAATCTTCATGTTGACTTTAAAAACACCCATGAAACTAGCACTGTATATATATTCAAAAAGTCATCAAGTACCTGAAGGATATCGCTTGACAGCAGCAATGTGTGCCATTCCATTGTTGCAATAGTGAAGTTGGTAGATGTGCTCAAGCCAAACAATGGAACTGAACATGGGGTCAGTGGCCAAAAAAAGAACGCTGAATTTTTGCTGCATATTGCTTAAAAGTAGCAGGGAATAATGCTGAACTTTAGTGTTTAGATGTAGATTCTCCAGTCATTGTGCACATCTCGGTGAACAAAACTCCCAAGATATGGCCTAGAACTTACATAGCTTAGGCAGATTAATCCATACATGAACTCTACTTGCCATAATGAGATGATCCTACTGAAAAAGAGAAGATTGTTCCTAAACCAGAAAATGGGGTTGCACAGTAGAAAATATGTCCCAGAAGAAATTAAAGAAACAAAAATGGATTGAGAACCAACATGGTGGTGTAGGTAAATACTGGTACTCACCACCTCCCAAAACCACATCAAGAGTACTACTAAAATACACTACAACAATCATTCAGAACCACCTGAAAGCTGGATGAATAGAATTCCTACAACTAGAGAAGCAAAGAAAAAAGTGCATTGAGACAGTATGGGGGTGGAAGGGTATAACTGGCTGGTCCAACACCCAGATGCGGCTTTTTTCTTCAATCTGGAGGGATATCTGTGCTGTGGAGGCCTCCCAGGAGAAGCAAAGGATCCCAACCCCTATTCCAAGGTTCCAGAGCTAGGAAGAGAATTCCAAATAATTTTGGGCGGTAAAAACCAGTGGGGATTGTGGCTGAGTGACACAGAAACAGCTAGAATTCTAGGCATTTCTTCTTAAAGCCCCAATGCATGAACTTACACAGTCCTATTCCCTTTGAGTTCCCGTGCTGAGTAGCAACTTTGGAGGATCCAGGGACATACAGGGAAGAACTGGATTGTCTGGTATCCAGGAAGGAACTTGGGGACACCCTTCTCCCAGACAGAGATACTCACAAGAGTCATTGTTCCTGAGCTAGGACCACCTCTGTTGCAGAGCTGACTATGAGCCATATCTGAGTTTCCATCAGCATAGTTCACACTGTTTGTTCTGCCTGGGTGATTCCCTAAGACCCCAGCCCATTCATTTTGAAGTCCTACCCAAGCTGCTTGCAGCTGCTTTTCCATATAAATGGCCTGTCCTGGTTCAGGTTTCAGACTTGGCTAAAATCTCATACAAGTAACTGACGTTAGCATGCCCTAAACTGCAGTTCTGTTGACTAACGAGTTTGCCGACCACTACATAAGGCATTACCCTTATCCAGAAGTTTTGACTTCAGGTTAAAAACATTAGTACATTATTAAAATGTTTTTTAAGTGTTTTTCCCTAAGGCAGTGGTTGGCAAACTCATTAGTCAACAGAGCGGCAAACCACAGGCTTGTGAGCCACAATTTGCCAACCACTGCCCTAAACCAATCAATAAAAGGTGTAAGACCTGGTCTTGCTTCACAGCTGGAATCACCTGGGCATTTCCTAGCCTTAATACAAGTAGCAGCCATCTTCAGATATCTCTATAGCTCCTGCCACGTTGTCCTAGGCTAGTGGTCAGCAAAATGAGGCTCGTGAGCTACATGCAGTGTATGAACCACAGTTTGCCACTCTGTTGACTAATGAGTTTGCTGACCACTGTCCTAGGCAATAGTTGACTGTACCTCCCGGGAGACACCAGATCCAGTGCTCCTGATGGACAGCTTCAGATCAAACCAGATTACAAATGTACACATCCACAAGCAACACACTCAAGGGGCAGACTCAGTAAGCACCAAAGCCCCACTGAAGCAAGTTATGCTCCATAAGGGTGTCTCCTACAAAGCAGCTCTTCCAAAATAGTCAGAGTTGGTCCTCACAACCAATTGGCCTGGAGGTCAGTTCATCCCAGTGACACCAACAGCAATCAAGGGATGCACCTAGAATCCCAAGGTGACAGAGGAGGCTAAGCCACTGGACTTTACAGGTCACCTACTACACAAGGTCATTTTACCAATTCCAGGAGACATAGCAGCTCTACCTAATATTAGAAACAAATACAGGGAAGCAGGAAAGATATAGAGACAAAAAACATGTCACAAATGAAAGAATAGAAGAAATCTCCAGAAAAAAAAACAAAAAACTCCATGAAATGAAAGCAAGCAAACTACTAGATACAGAGTTCAAAATAATAATTATATGATTGTTCAAGGATCTTAGTGAGACATTTAAGGGACTTAGTAAGATTTTCAAAGACATGAAAAAAGACCAGTCAGACATTAAGCATACAATAACTGAAATAAGAATAATTCACAGGACCTGGCCCGCACGGCTCAGTGATTGAGGATCAACCTATGAACCAGAAAATCACAGTTCGATTCCTGGTCAGAGCACATGCCCAGGTTAATGGGCTTGATCCATAATAGGGAGTGTGCAGGAGGTAGCCAATTGATGATTCTCTCTCATTGATGTTTCTATCTTCTCTAAAATCAACAAATATATATATATAAGAATAATTTACATGAATTCAACAGTAGAATAGAAGATTCCAAGAATCAAATCTCTGATTTAAAATATGAAGAGCAAAAACACCCAATCAGCAGAAGAAAAATAAAAAATAAAAATAACTTTAAGTGTACCAACATTCACATTATGGGGGTGCCAGAAGGAGAGGAGAGAGAGCAAGATATTAAAAACCTATTTGAAGAAATAATGCCAGAAAACTTCCTCTATGTGGTGAAAGAAATAAACTTACAAGTCCAGGAAGTGCATAGAGTCCCAACCAAGAGGAACCCAAAGAGGCCCACATTATAACTAAAATGCCAATGATTAAAGACAAAGAGAGAATCTTAAAAGCAACTAGAAAAAAGCAGTTAGCTACCTACATGGGAGTACCCATACCACTGTCAGCTTATTTCTAAACAGAAATTTTACAGAGAGTAGCAAGAGATATTCAAAGTGGAAATAGCAAGGACCTACAACCAAGATTACTCTATCCAAAAAAATTATAATTTAGAATTAAAGGTCAGATAAAGAGCTTCACAGACAAAAAAAAAAAAAAGAGTTCATTACCACCAAACCATGAACTGTTGAAGGGCATTCTAGAAGAAAAAAAAAAATATATATATATATATATATATATATATATGAAAAATAAAATGGCAATAAATATATATCAATCAATAATTTAATTTAAAAATCAAAATAAACAAATAAGAAATCTAATGAACAAAATAAACTGATGAATAAAATAAAGCCAAAGGCATGGAAACATGGAACAGACTGAGAATCTCAGAGGGAAGAGGGGTGGGTAGGAAGAGATTAACCACAGATCTTATATGCATTACCTATGGACTCAGACAATAGGGTGGTGAAGGCCTGGGGCAGGACAGGAACTGGGTGGAGGGAGAAAATGGAGGTGGGGAAGTTTCATCTGTAATACTCTCAACAATAAAGATTTTTTTAAATGAAAATATATAAAAATGCATGTCTTAGGAGTAAATTCAGCAAAAAAGTAAATGGCAAAAAATAAACAAACAAAAAACTGCCAAAAGAGTTCATTATCTCTTCACTTGCCTTACAAGGAATGCTGAAAGAAGTTCTTCAAGTTGAAATATGAGTACTCCAATTAGTAACATGAAAAAATATGAGCAAACAACACACTGAAAAGGGCAAGAATATAGTCAGATTTAGAATATTTTAATAGTGTAATATAAAAGTGTGTTAATCATTTAAATCTAGTATAATGGTAAAAGAAAAATTAGCTGCAAAAATTTGTTAATGGATACACAATATAAAAAGATATAAAGTGTGACTACAAAAATATAAAATGTGGTCACAGGAATAAAAGGGTAGAGTACTTGTATATGATGAAGTTATTTATCTAAAATAGACTGCAGTATGTATAAATATGTTTTAAGTAAGGCTCAAGTAACCACAAAACAAACTTTATCCTATCTAATAAAAAAGCAATATGCAAATTGACCATACTTCCTCTACACCCACAAGCCATGCCCACCAGCCAATCAGGAATGAATATGCCAATTAACCCAACAAAGATGGCTACAGCTACAGAAAGAGCAGGAGGGAGGCTTGGGTTGCCCCGGCAATAGAGGAAGCCGAGCTTTCCACATACCCTGGCCAGCCCAGGCCTCCACTTAAGAGTACAAAGTATCAATTGTAGAAGATAAATAAATCTCAGAAACCAGTGCTTGGGGGTGTGGCAAGCCTGCAAACTACCACAGGGAACACCCTTCATGGCAGACCAGCTGGCCCCCACCCTTGCACCAGGCCTCTAGCCTATCTAATAAAAGAGTAATATGCAGATTGACCATCACTCCAACACACAAGATGACTGCCCTCATGTGGACACAAGATGGCCTGCAATGGAGGGCAGATGGCAGGGACCAGGCCTACAAGGGAGGGCAGTTGTGGGTGATCAGGCCAGCAGGGGAGGGCAGTTGGGAGAGACCAGGCCTGCAAGGGAAGGCAATTGGGGATAATCAAGCCTGCAGGGGAGGGCAGTTAGGAGTGACCAGGCCAGCAGAGGAGGTAAGTTGGGGGTGACTGGTCCTGCAGGGAAGGGCAGTTGGGGGAGACCCAGACCTGCAGGGGAGAACAGTTGGGGGGACCAGGCCTGCAGAGGAGGGCAGTTAGGGGTGACCAGGTCTGCAGGGAAGGGCAGTTAGGGGCAAACAGGCTGGCAGGGGAACAGTTAGGCATCAATCAGACTGACAGGGGAGTGGTTAGGGGGTGATCAGGCTGGCAAGCAGAAGCAGTTAGGGGCAATCAGGAAGGCAGGCAGATGAGCAGTTGGGAGCCAGCAGTCCTGGATTGTGAGAAGGATATCCAACTACCCATTTAGGATTGATTCCATCGGGATCGGGCAAAAACAGGTAGTAATGCATCCCTCAAGGGGTCTCAGATTGGAGAGGGTGCAGGCTGGGCTGAAGGACACCACTTCCCCCATAGCAACCCAGCACTGACTGCAGGACTGACTTCCAGTTGGTCAGCCTTCTTATTACTGGTCCTTATGACCAAGGATTTCTATATATTAGGATAGTAAATAAAACAGTTTAGTACTAGAATAAAAACAGATACATTGACCAATGGATCAAATTTGAGGGCCTAAAAATAAACCTTCACAGATACAGTCAACTAATATTTGGCAAGGATCTGACACCAAAAAAACACAAGCAACAAAAGCAAAAATAAATAAGTGGGACTACAATAAAACTAAAACACTTCTCATAGCAAAATAAATTATCAACCAAGGGAAGAGACAACCTACAAGATGGGGAAAAATCTTTGTAAACCATCTTTCTGATAAGAGGTTAATATTAAAAATATATAAAAAACTCATACAACTCAGTAGCTAAATACAATCCAATTAAAAAGTGGGAAAAGGATCTGAATAGATACCTTTTCCAAAGAAAATATATGAATAGCCTAAACATAAATGAAAAGATATTCAACATCATTAGACATTAGAGAAATGCAAATTAAATCACAATGAGATATCACTTCAAGGCTTTTTAAATAGCCATAATAAAAAAGATGAGATTTTTTTTAAATGCTAGATTCTCTCAGTTTTTAACTCAATTTTTAAAATGCATGGAAATGGAGAAAAGGGAATACTTGTGCACTATTAGTGGGAAGAGAAATTGGTACAATCACTATGGAAAACATTATGAAGATTCCTCAAAAATTCAAAATAAAATGACCATATAATCCAGCAATTCACTTCTGGGAATATATGTTCAAAGGAAATGAAAACACTAACTCAGAAAGATATACAGTATATACCCTCATGTTCATACATGTTCATTACAGCATGATTTACAAAAGCCAAGTCATGGAAACAATCTAAGTATCAATTGATGGATGAATGGATAAATATATATATGGATATGCGCATGCACACACACACACACACACACACACAAACACACACACACGCACACACACACACACACACACACACAGTAGGGCCTCAGATTATATTGGAGATTTGTTTCTAAGGCATGATATAATGCAATTTTCACCGTAAGTCAAAACCCATGTTACATCACTCACATTGAGCACATACACAGCAGTAATGAAGTGAAATAGTAACAAAACAAAAAATAAAAATAAAAAAATTAAAAGAAAGAAAACAATTCCTGTCCTTTACTTGTGGTAAATAAATAATAAAAAACAGTCAGAACTGGTTTGGCTCAGTGGATAAAGCCTTGGCCTGCAATCTGAAAGATCCCAGGTTTGATTCTGCTCAAGGGAACCTACCTTGGTTGCGGCCACATCCCCAGTAGGGGATGTGCAGGAGGCATCTTATCAATGTTTCTCTCATTGATGTTTCTAGCTCTCTCTCTATGCCTCTTCCTTCCTCTCTGTGCAAAATCAATAAAATATATTTTTAAAATAATAATAATAATAAACATAAAGCACATATGTACATATGTCAAAATGATGTAACTTTTTTTAATAAATAAATGGGAGATGATGACGTAAACACAAAACAGCATACATTGAGTCTGACATAACCCAAGGACTGCCTGTATATATATTCTATATAATAAAAGCCTAGAGACCTAATGGAAAAATGACCAGAATGACTAGTTGGTCAGTTGCTATGATGTGCACTGATCACCAGGGGGCAGACACTCAATGCAGGAGCTGGTCCCAGGTGGTCAGTGCAGCACCACAGTGGAAGCGCCACTTGGCTGATCAGGATGAGTGACTTCTCCCACTGTGAACCCCAGGCCAACAGGCAGGAACCCAGGCTGCAATCATTGCCTCCTTGCCCCAGGCTCCTCCTCCTTTCTCTTTGCCACCACCTCCAAATGCCCACAGGGTGCACAGTGTTGCTATCAGGCTCATAAAGCTGATCCCAGAGGCTGGGAGGTGAGTCTATGTCCACCACGGGAATGAGGCTTACTCTGCCACATTTCAGTGATATTGTCCCTAGGCCCAGCCCTGACCAGGTCCCCTGGAAAGATGAGTGCTCTGGCTCCATGGAAGATCTCAGACCAAGGAGCAGCCAGTCAGAGGGTGTTTCCACAGCCACTCAGCTGACCAGGATGAGCAGTGCTCTCACAGTGGGCCAATCCCCACAGGCCACACCCCCACCAGTGCACAAATACCATGCACCAGGCCTCTAGTATATATACATATATATAATGAAATATTATTTAGCCAATAAAAATGAGAAAGTCCTACAATTTACAACGACATGGGTAGGTCTTGAAGTAATTTTTCTAAGTGAAATAAATCAGACAGAGAAAAATAAATACTATATTATATGACTTATATGTGGAATCTTAGAGAAAAGTCATCAAATTCAGGAAAAAAAACCATCAGACTTGTGCTTATCGAAGATGGGGGGGGGAGAGAGGAGAAAATGGAGAAAGGTGATGAAAAGGTGCAAACTTCCAATTATAAGATACTTAATTATTAAGGATGTAATTTACAGCATGATGACTAGAGTTAACACTGCTGTATAATATATAGGCAAGTTATGAAGAAAATAAATCCTGAGTTCTCATCTCAAAAATATATATTTTTTAAAATTTGATTGTATTCACTAAAGGCCCTGTGCATAGATTTGTGCACCAGTGGAGCCCCTTAGCCTAGTCCATGAGGATCAGGCCAAAACCAGCAATTTGACATCCCCCAAGGGGTTTCATACTGTGAGAGGGCACTCTACAAAGTTGTTGTTGCTCAGCAGCTCCTGCATTGAGCATCTGCCCCCTGGTTGTCAGTGAACATCATAGCTACCAGGCAAACATTTGGCCAGTTACTTAGGCTTTTATATATATAGATATGAGATGATAGCTGTTAATTAAACCTACTGTGGTAATCACTTCACAATGTATGTAAATCAAACTCCCATACCATTCATATTAAACTTACACAATGATGTATGTCTATTTCTCAAGAGAAGGAAGAAATAGGAAAGGTAGAAATATGGGTTTTATGTAGGTTCTCTCAGTTTTTAACTCAATTTTTAAAAGCAAGAAACATTGCATAATTTGAACAAATCCCATGTGTGGGCATGAACTGTCTCAGTACTGCCAGCTTGCAGCCTGTGGTTTAATCTCTTGTTGGAGAGCTTTAGATAAAACTAAACATCCTAAGACTAAACTGTGCTGGACTGACTGAAAATGTTCTGCCCCAGGTAGTTCCTTGGCTCCTTGGTCAACTTCTGGTTACCCACTTTCTCCAAGATTCCTTTGGACCTCACACAGAAATGCATTAGAAAGACAAATACATAGGAAGTACTGAAGCATTCACTACAACCAATTTCCCTGGTGGCCATAGGAAACTGGAATTTTTTGAGATGGCATCTTTCATATTTAGGCAAAGATTCCCAGCAATAGTTACACTTTAGCATCACCTGCAGAATTTTTAAAAATTACTATTTTTCCAGGGCCCTCCAGGATCTATTTAATTAGAATATCTGAGAATGGGGACCCCAGGCTCTAGCAGTTAGTTAAAGCTCTCCAGCTAATTCTAATGTATAGCCATGGTTGAGAGCTGTTCTATAAAAGGTTTGTAGTCCTAGAAATTCCCCTGCCAAAATGCAAAAGTAATGAGCAAAAATGAAAAAAAAAAAACCCAATTACCAGTCACTAAAATTTCTAGAATGAATTCACTTAAGAGATCTTTCAAATCTGGCTGGTTAGCTAGGGCAGGCAGGGAACTTCATAGTAGTAAGACACTTTCCATAGAAGACT
Source organism: Lasiurus cinereus (assembly GCA_011751065.1). Taxonomy (NCBI): domain Eukaryota; kingdom Metazoa; phylum Chordata; class Mammalia; order Chiroptera; family Vespertilionidae; genus Lasiurus; species Lasiurus cinereus. The sequence continues at coordinate 57,036,266 of JAAGEH010000393.1, forward strand.
AAAAGTGAGAACATGGTGAACAAGGGAGAGAGGTGTGATGCTGGCTATCAGAGTGTAATATGAGGATTTCACAGGAATATAGTCATGTTCAAGTTCATACCTGGGGCGCTGCCTCCCAAGTTGGAGGAACTCATCTGCTTACCCACCTTTAACCACACAGGGGCTGGTGAGGTGAGAGGAGATCCTGCAATACAAACAGAGGCAAAGGAGACCCAGATATCTGTTTCAAGACAAAGACATGCTTGCCTTATGGGGGACACCTCCACTGCGGACTGGGTCGAAGTCAAAGGACTCAGAGTGGACACTTGGCTTCCAGGCCCCTCACTTTACTCAGCAACTGGATGCCCTGGGAAAGCCTTTAAATTTCTCTGGCCTTCACTGTCTTTGGTAGAAGCATTGTATTCTGATCTTGAAGGCATTGCCAAGACCTGTCATTCTGTAGTCACACCCCAGGGAAATGGGTTAGTGCACTCACTCCTGGGCATATCCGGCATGTTCTGGTACAAAGCAACAGGCCCACAAGCCAATCTCTCAACACCATCCTTCCAGTTAAAAATCCCTGCTGCTGAAACATCTAATTATGCCCTCTCACCTCCCTTTTATCAGGGATTTTCCAGGGTTTTATTTCAGCAGACTGATCTGCAATCATTGTGTTTTAAAAACAAATGGACCCAGGCCTTCCAGAAACAAGACAAATATGAATAGCAGCCAGAAAGGGAGAAGGTTCATCCTGTTGCACAGCTGCTCTGAACAGCACTCTATCCTGTCAGAAAATGAGCCAAATCCTATTGATCGGCAGACTGCTCCATCCTGCTTTGCTGCTGCACTCAAATTGTCTGATGCCTCTCACCTAGGGAGGCCTACAGGGGGGATGCAGGCAGTCTAGACCAGGTTTGAGGAAGGGTGGGTGAGGTGGGGCAGAAGCACCTGTCACCTCCAGCTGTGGGGAAACCATCACACTGTTGCAGTTATTACAAGGGGTGATGTCAGGATTACAGACAGGCAAGTAAGGCCAAATGTTCAAAGTGAGGAGAGCCTCTCATTTGGGGTATCAGAAGCTTATGAACTGAGAAGAGGGGCTGGGGACCCAGGAGGAAGAGGGCAGGGGACCAAGGGCTCTGCAGACAAGCAGGAAGGTGATACAGACAGACATGCAGACAGCTGAACTCCGAAGTGCCCACGGTGGCTTGCAATGTGGGGAGGTCACACCCAATTAAGAGTCTAGATGAAACTGACACAAATGGCCAGGAGCTCTTAATAAACACAGGGAAAACTTATTTCTTTCTTCAAAATATTTATTAAATCCAATGAAGCTGGGGTCCTGTGGCTGTGATTTATTGCACTGGGGAAAAGCCAGAACAACCACACGACCCCTTTTACTCCTGACAAGTCATTAGCCTCTGGACTGACAAAGAGCCTGTCAGTAGCCCTGCTGATGAGAAAGAAAATCCAGCTCTTTAGAAGAGCCAGCCCTTTTGCATTACTCACCTTCTCCTTTGCCATTCTCCTTTCCTTCTGGTCTACTGTCTCTTCATGAGGAACACAGGAAAGAGAGCACTGATGTGGCAACATGGGAGACACAGACTAGAAGATGAGGCCGGGTGTGCTGAGGAGCAAAGAAAGGTCCCATCTCCACCTATGGGCAAATTCTGCATAATGATCACTAATAATACGTGCCCTAAATCACTCCTGTGAATCCTCAGCTGTCCTGCAAGGTTAGCCCAGTTCACAGTGGAAAGAGCATAAACTTGAGAGATTAAGTAATTCAGCCAAGGCCAGGCAGACGGTGAAGATTCAGGATTTAAACCAGCCCTGGAGGGGAAAAAATGGCGGCAGATTAGATGGACGTGTCTGGAGTCTAGTTGCTGAACAGACAGAGAGAACAGCTGAGGGTCACAGTGGGAGTGTTTGTTGACAAGTTAAGGGACAGTTATCCTCTAGGAGAAGGTGGGGGACTGCTGGATGAGGCTCCACTGACCAGGCAGCTCCACTACCACCGGGTTTTTTCTCCCAGAGCCACCAGTGTAAACAAGGAGACCATGCCATCTTGAAGGGCAAAGTGCAGGTTTACAGCAGCCTGAAAAGCTACAGCTGCAGTGCTCACCAAAGAGCCTGCAAGGCTACAGCTGCAACACCCACTGAACAGTCGGGGACCCAGAACACCACTCCCCAATTGGCACAAACACCCAGATTCAGAGGAGTTCCATAAGCCACATGGAAAGGAGAGAAAACTACATAACCAGACACCCAGAGAAGAAAGACCATGGGGAGTCGAAGAAACACCCCACATATGAAAGAAAATCAGACATCACCAGAAAAGAAAGGAAATGAAATAGAAGCAAACAATCTGCCAGAGAAAGAGTTCAGAGAAATGGTCATAAGGTGGCTGAAAAGAATGGAAGACAAATTTGACAATATGAGTAAGAACCAAGAGGAAATTATACAGAATCAAGAAGAAATTAAAAATGACACTGCTGCTATAAAGAACTCAATAGAAAACATCAAAAGTACATAGAAGAAACAGAGGACCACATCAGTGAGCGAGAAGACAAGGTAGGAAAAAATACCCAAGTACAACAGCTTTTAGAAAAAGAAAATTTAAAAAGCAAGAAGAGAGCTTAAAGGAACTTTGGGATAACAAGAAACAAAAAAATATACACATAATAGGGGTTCCAGAAAGAAAGGAAACTGGAATAGAACACCTGTTTGAAGCAATATTGATAGAAAACTTCCCTGATATAGGGAAGAAAAAACCCATACAAATCCAAGAAGCTCACAGAGTCCAAAGCAAAATGAACCCCAAAAGACTGACACCAAGGTACATTATAATTAAATTGGCAAACACAAACAACAGAGTAAGAATCTTAAAAGCGGCCAGAGAGAGACAAAACTGTACATACAAAGGAATGCTCCTCAGACTAGCAACTGATTTCTCAACAGAAACTCATCAGGCCAGAAGGGAAAGGAATGAAAGATACAAAGTCATGCAAAGGAAGGGTCTGAACCCAAGAATACTGTACCCAGCAAGACTGTCAATCAAAATGGAAGGTGAAATCAGGAACTTCACAGACAAAAAAGGACTAAGGAAATTTTTACCACCAAATGAGCAATGCAAGAAATGTTAAAAGAACTGCCAAAAAAAAATAGGAAGCAAAGAAGGAACACAGGGGTAAAGAATAAAAATGGTGACAGATAAGTAACTATCAATAATAACTTTAAATGGATTAAATGCTCCAATCAAAAGATATAGAATAACAGATTGGATAAGAAAACATGACCAATGTATCTGCTATCTACAAGAAACACACCTTACAAAAAGTAATTCACACAGACTGAGGGTGAATGGATGGAAGACAGTTTTTCAGGCAAATGAAAATGAAAAAAAAAAATCTACAGAATCCAAGATGGCGGCATAGGTCAACACCTACCCTGCTGCTTCACACAACAATTCCAAAACTACAAATAAAAGACAGAACGGACATCATCCAGAAATACAGGAAAGCTGCCTGAGTGGAAGTTCTATAACTAGAGGGAAAGAGAGGGGCTCACAGAGACCCAGAGGAGCTGCAAAAAGCTGAGGAGAAGGCGGAGAACTGCTGGAAGGGGCTCTCCCGGCCAGGCAGCCCCACTGCCGCGGGGCTTTTGTTGACCAGAGCCACCAGCGTGAACGCGGAGCCTGAGCCATCTTGCATTGGGAGGTGGATGTCCGCGGCGGTCTGAAGCCTTCGGCTGGGCACCCATCTAGCAGCCAGGGACCCGGGGACCCAGAACTCTGCTCTCCAATCGGCACAGACACACGGTGGAACCTGAGATCCACAGAGTACACGGACATGTCAGATTGCGCCTGAGATAAGGGGGAGGTAGATGTCTTCCTAGGTTTGAAAGCTGCGGCTGACGGAGGCACCCACAGAACAGCCGGGGACCCAGAGCATGGCTTCCCAGGCGGCACGGACACACAGGCAACGGTTTCGGAGATCCACAAGGCGCGCGGAAGAGTCAGATTTTGCCTGGGTCAGGGTGAGGTCTCCTACACCCGCACAACAGAAACTCGCACACTGTGGGAGCTGGGCTGTGGGAAAGCTGCCTCTGGAGAGGTCCACAGAGGTGGTCAGGGCGTGATCCCTGAGGGTGAAGGCAAACCCTCTGAGCTGTTGACAGAGGGGAGCTCTGGAAAACGACTCATTTTTTTTTGTTTGTTTGTTTGTTTTGTTTTCTGGGGCAGCGGGACAGCCTGGGAGTTACTACAGTACCCGACAACAAAATCCCCAAAAACTGGCTTTGAGAACCACAGAGTAGCAGGATCTGAGCACAGCCTAGAGAGGTCCTGTGCTTTGTCTCTGAGATCAATTCCGAAACACTGCCACCCAGTGGATGACACACAAATTGAATCTCACATAACCACAAAAGAATAAAGAGATTAAAACACCAAGAGGGGAACACAGGGAGCTGCAGTGCCTTCCCTGCTGGGAAACAGGAGTGCCAAGCAGAATAATAGTGGAAGTGAAGGACCATTCTATTTTTCTTCTTTTTTTTATTTTTCCTTTTTCCTTTTTTCTTTTTTTTTAATTTTTAATTTTTTATTTTTCATTTTCACATATTTTAATTAAAAGAATATTTTTTTCTTTCCACCTCAATTGATTTTACCTTTATAATTATTACATTTTTGTTTTAAAGTAGTATATCTAATTTTAAATCCCCTACCACAAGTCCACACAAACCTCTCTCTTCTTGACTTCACTAGCCAAAAAGTTGTTTTTTCTCTATGTCCTTTTGTTGCCATTTGCCTGAAAAGTTATTATATTGATTTTTTGAAATTTTTTTTGTGAGATTGTTTTAGTTTATTCTACTTGTTTTATTTTGGATTTTGCTTGCTTTGTTTTCTACCTCTCTTTTCCCTCACCTCCCTCGATACCAGTTGCTATTTCCAATTTGTCTTAATCTCTTGTTACTGGTTGCTGGCCTTAATTGGGATAAGTGACTGTTCTATTGGAGTTGTCTCCTGACATCTATGTTTTCTTCCTCTTTTCTCTCTTATACACTTTCTTTTCTCTCTGACTTTTTTCTCTTCCTCTTTCCTTCTCCTTCTCCTTTTTATTTTCTTATTTTATTTTATTTTATTGTTCATTTATTTATCTTTTTTTTTTCTTTCTCACTCTCCCAATTTGATTTTGGCATTTCTTTCTTTCCTTTTTTCCTCATTTTCCACTTCTTCGTTCTCTATTTACCCCGAATTTGTCCTTCATTGGTGGTCACCATATTTGTGATTGCTAACATCTAGAATACATTTCTACTCAGTGCCTTGTGTGCCATACCTGATCGTGTTCTAGTTTGTGCCTTTCAATCAACGCAGGAGAGAGAGAACTACATAACCAGACACCCGGAGAAGAAAGGCCATGGGCAGAAAAAGAAACAGCCCACATAAGACAGAAAGGCAGGTTTCACCAGAAAAGGAAGTAAACGAAATAGAACCACAAATAAGCCTACCAGAGAAAGAGTTCAGAGAAATGATCATAATGTGATTGAAAAGAATGGAAGACAAATTTGACAATCTGAGTAAGAGCCAAGAAGAAATGAAGAAGACGCAAGAGGACATGAAGAAGCAGCAAGAAGAAACGCAGAAGAACTTAGAGGAGGTGCAGAATAAACAAGAAGAAATGAAAAATGACATCACTGTTATAAAGAATTCAATAGAAAGCATCAAAAGTAGACTAGAAGAAGCAGAAGACCGCATCAGTGAGCTAGAAGACACGATAGGAAAAATACTCAAGTACAGCAGCTTCTAGAAAAAAAAGTTAATAAGCAAGAGGAGAGTCTAAGGGAACTTTGGGATAACATGAAACAAAACAACATCCGCATAATTGGGGTTCCAGAAAGAGTGGAAACTGAACAAGGATTAGAGAACGTGTTTGAAGAAATAATGATAGAAAATTTCCCCAATATAGGAAAGAAAAAACCCACGCAAATCCAAGAAGCTCACAGAGTCCCAAGCAAAATGAACCCCAACAAACCGACACCGAGGCACATTATAATTAAATTGGCAAACACCGACGACAGAGTAAGAATCTTAAAAGCAGCCAGAGAGAAACAGAAAGTTACCTACAAAAGAACTCCCATAAGACTAGCTACTGACTTCTCAACAGAAACTCGTCAGGCCAGAAGGGAATGGAATGAAATATACAAAGTCATGCAAAGGAAGGGCCTGAATCCAAGAATACTGTACCCTACAAGACTCTCAATCAAAATTGAAGGTGAAATCAGAAGCTTCACAGACAAAAAAGGGCTAAGGGAATATATTACCACAAAACCACCAATGCAAGAAATGTTAAAAGGTCTGCTGTAATAAAAAGAAAGAAGAAGCAAAGAAGGAACTTGGGGGTAAGGACTAAAAATGGCAACAGATAAGTACTTATCAATAATAACTTTAAATGTAAACGGATTAAATGTTCCAATGAAAAGACATAGGGTAACCATTTGGATAAGAAAACATGATCCATATATCTGCTGTCTTCAAGAAACGCACCTTAGGAAAAGAGATGCACACAGATTGAGGGTGAAGGGATGGAACATGGTACTTCAGGCAAATGGAAATGAAAAAAAAAGCTGGGGTTGCAAGACTTATATCTGACAAATTAGACGTCAAAGTGAAGGACATAACAAGAGATAAAGAAGGCCACTTCATAATACTAAAAGGAACAATCCAACAAGAAGAAATAACTCTGGTAAACATATATGCACCCAATATAGGAGCACCTAAATACATAAAAAAAACTCTTGGAGGATATTAAGGGAGAGATTGACAGCAATACAATCATAGTAGCAGACTTTAATACCCCACTGTCACCATTGGACAAATCCTCTAAACAAAAAATCAGCAAAGAAACATCAATCCTAAATGACTCACTAGAACAGATGGAATTAATTGACATCTTCAGAACATTTCACCCCAAAGCTACAGAATATACATTCTTCTCCAGTACACATGGGTCATTTTCAAAGATAGATCATATGTTGGGTCATAAGAAAAGTCTCTTCAAATTCAAGAAGATAGAAATCATATAAAGCATTTTCTCAGACCACAGTGGCATAAAACTGGAAATCAACTATAATAAAAACAATAGAAAGAAATCAAACACATGGAGACTAAACAGCGTGCTATTAAACAACGGCTGGGTAACCAGAGAGATCAAGGAAGAAATTAAAAACATCATGGCAACAAATGACAATGACAACACAAAAATTCAAAATTTATGGGACACAGCGAAAGCAGTCTTGAGAAGGAAGTTCATAGGCCTACAAGCCTACTGCAAAAAACAGGAAACAATGGTAATAAATTATCTACCCTACAACTCAAAGAGCTAGAAAGAGAGCAACAAGAAAAGCCCAGGGTGAACAGAAGGAAGTAAACAGTAAAGATCAGAGGGGAAATGAACAACATGGAGACCAAAGAAACAATTCAAAAGATCAACAAAACCAAGAGCTGGTTCTTTGAAAGGAAAACAAGATTGATGGACCTTTAGCCAGGCTCACCAAAACCAAAGAGAGAAGACCCAAATAAACAAAATCAGAAATGAAACAGGAGAAATAACGACAGACCCTGTGGAAATACAAAGGATTGTTAAAAAATATTATGAACAACACTATTCCAACAAATTGGACAACCTGCAAGAAATGGACATTTTCCTAGAAAAATATAACCTCCCAAAACTCAATGAGGAGGAAACCAAACATCTCAATAGTCCAATAACTATGGAAGAAATTGAAGCAGTCATCAAAAAGCTTCCAGCAAATAAAAGCCCGGGTCCAGATGGCTACACAGGAGAGTTTTACCAAACATTCAAGGAAGAATTAAAACCTATCCTCCTCAGACTATTCAAAAACATTCAAGAAGAAGGAACACTTCCAAACACCTTCTATGAAGCCAGTATCACCCTAATACCAAAACCAGATAAAGACAACACAATGAAAGAGAATGATAGGCCAATATCTCTCATAACATAGATGCCAAAATCCACAACAAAATTCTAGCAAACCGGATCCAGCAGTACATCAGAAAGATCATACACCATGACCAAGCAGGATTCATCCCAGGAATGCAGGGATGGTACAATATCCGCAAATCAATAAATGTGATACATCACATAAACAAATTGAGAGATAAAAATCACATAGTCATATCAATTGATGCAGAAAAAGCATTTGACAAAATCCAACACCCTTTCTTGATAAAAACTCTCAGCAAAGTGGGAATAGAAGGATCATACCTCAACATCATAAAAGCCATATAAGATAAACCCACAGCTAACATCATACTCAAAGGGCAAAAACTAAAACCATTTCCCCTAAGAACGGGAACAAGACAGGGATGGCCATTCTCACCTCTCCTGTTCGACATAGTACTGGAAGTATTAGCCATTGCAATTAGACAAGAAGAAGACATAAAAGGCATCCAAACTGGAAAAGAAGAAGTAATGCTATCCTTATTTGCAGATGACATGATATTGTACATAAAAACCCAAAGGACTCCATTCCAAAAATAATTTACTTAATTAATGAATTTGTCAATGTAGCAGGATACAAATTAATGCCAAGAAGTCTCTGGCATTTCTATACAGTAATAGTGAAATTATAGAAAGAGAAACTAAAAAAGCAATCCCATTTACCATCACACCAAAAAAATTAAGATACCTAGGAATAAACCTAACTAAAGAGGTAAAAGAACTTTATGCAGAAAACTACAGGACACTGAAAAAAGAGATGGGGGAAGATGTTAACAGATGGAAGAGCATACCATGCTCCTGGATTGAGAGAATCAACATCATTAAAATGTCCATACTACCCAAAGCAATGTACAGATTCAACGCACTACCCATTAAAATACCAACGACATATTTCACAGACCTAGAATGAATTCTTCATAGATTCCTCTGGAACAAAAAAAGACCATGGATAGCTACAGCAATTCTGAGAAAGAAGAATAAAGTAGGTGGGATCTCAATACCAGACTTCAAGCTATACTACAAAGCAACTGTTCTCAAAACAGCCTGGTACTGCCACAAGAACAGATATATAGACCAATGGAATAAAATAGAGAACCCAGATATCCACCCAAACCACTATGCGCAATTAATATTTGACAAAGGAGGCATGAACATTCAATGGAACCAAGATAGCCTCTTCAATAAATGGTGTTGGGAAAATTGGACAGATACATGCAAAAAATTGAAACTGAACCACCAACTTACACCAAATACAAAAATAAACTCAAAATGGATACAGGACTTAAACATTAGAAGGGAAACCATAAAAATACTAGAGGAATCCACAGGCAGCACAATCTCAGATATATGCCGAAAGAACTTCTTTACTGATACTGCTCCAAAGGCAATGGAAGCTAAAGAAAGAATAAACAAATGGGACTACATCAAAATAAAAAGCTTTTGCACAGCAAAAGAAACCATCAACAAAACAACAAGAAAGATCACTGTATGGTAGAACATATTTGCAAATGATATCACTGATAAAGGTTTAATCTCCAAAATCTACAGCCAACTTATACAACTTAATAAAAGGAAGATAAATGATCCAATAAAAAAATGGGCAACGGACCTAAATAGAACCTTTTTGAAAGACGGCGTAAGGAAGGCCAAGAGACACATGAAAACATGTTCAAAGTGACTAATCATCTGAGAGATGCAAATCAAAACGACAATATGATACCATCTTACACCGGTCAGAATGGCCATCATCAACAAATCAACTAACGACAAATGTTGGCGAGGATTTGGAGAAAAAGGGACCCTTGTGCACTGTTGGTGGGAATGCAGACTGGTGCATCCACTGTGGAGAACAGTATGGAGTTTTCTTAAAAAACTAAAAATGGATCTCCCATTTGACCCTGTAATCCCACTCTTAGGAATTTATCCTAAGAAATCACAAACACCAATCAGAAAGGATTTATGTACCCCTATGTTCATAGCAGCACAATTTACAATAGCCACAATTTGGAAACAGCCTAGGTGCCCGTCAGCAGATGAGTGGATCAGAAAACTGTGGTACATCTACACAACTGAATTCTATGCTGCCATTAAAAAGAAGGAATTATTACCATTTTCAGCAACCTGGTTGGAACTGGAGAGCCTTATGCTTAGTGAAATAAGCCAGTCAATGAAGGAGAAGCATCACATGATCGCACTCATTGGGGGATAATAAAGAACATTATAAACTGATGAACAAAAGGATAGATACAGAGACAGTAAAGCTTCAAACAGACTGTGAAATTACAGCAGGAAGATTAAAGTTAGGTGAGGTAGATAAGAGATCAATCAAAGGACTTGTATGCATGCATATAAACAAAACCAATAAACATAGACACTGGGGGGTTGGGGCATGCCTGGGAGGAAGGGGAGGCAATGGGGAGATGTGTATAAAAAATTTAAAAAAAAGAAAAAAATCTGGGGTTGCAATACTTATATCTGACAAATTAGATCTCAAAGTGTAGGACATAACAATAGATAAGGAAGGCCACTTCATAATACTAAAGGGAAAAATCCAACAAGAAGAAATAACTCTGGTAAACATACACATACCAAATTCAGGAGCACCCAAATACATAAAAAACTTCTGGAGGATATCAAGGGAGGCATTGACAGCAATACAATCATAATAGAAGACTTTTATACCCCACTGTCACCACTGGACAAATCCTCTAAACAAAAAATCAGCAAAGAAACATCAATCCTAAATGACTCACAAGACCAGATGGAATTAATTGACATCTTCAGAACATTTCACCCCAAAGCCACAGAATATACATTCTTCTCCAGTGCACATGGGTCATTTCCAAAGATAGACCATATGTTGGGTCATAGGCAAAATCTCTTCAAATTCAAGAACACAGAAATCATAGCAAGAGGAGAATCCAAGATGGCGACAGAGGTAAACTCCTACACTGCTGCCTGGCACAACAATTTCAAAACTATAACTAAAAGACAGAATCAACAGCATCCAAAACCACAGGAAAGCTGGCTGAGTGGAAATTCTACAACTAGAAGGAAAGAGAGGGGAGACCCAGAGGACTTGCAAAAAGCTGAGGTACAGAGACATGCGCGTGAAGAGAGCGGGTGCCAGAGTACCTGGCTGGCTTTATCTGGCAGGAGAGAGACAGAGACTCCCAACTACATTGAACCCCTTAACCTATGACACTGAAACCCAGGTCCAGCTGAAACTCATATGGAGGTTTGGACTGTGAAAGGGAAGAAATGCATGGCTATTTGGAAGAGCCGCGAAAAGGCAGAAATCTGGTGGAGCACATAGCACTGGGGGCAGACGACCTAGTGCTGATTGTACTGCTGGTTTTCACAACTGGGTGGGAGACAGAGCCTCTCAACTGTGCCACTTCTGACTCCAATGAACCCCAGTTTTGAGTGAAATCCTGGGGACCCGAAGTCATATGGTCCCAGAGCACAGGTAAGCCAGAAAGTCAGTGGTTTGGAGGCACTGAGTGCGTGCTCAAGGACCGCTCCAGCAATTACTCAAAGACACCGAGACCCAGGCCCCGTATAGGGCAGGGCCAACTGGAAGGCAAGGCAGTCCCTTAAGCCCTGAGACTCCACCCATCCTAAGCTCAACAGAGAGGCTTTTACAGTTTAGCAAGTCTTGTATCATAAGGCTGAATCCAACAGAGAAGTTCTCCCGGCATAGTAAAAATGCAGACACAAAGGAAGAGATCAAAACAAAAGAAATGGAGGAAAACAAACGACTGGATATAGAGTTCAAAACCACAGTTATAAGGTTTTTCAAGAATATCTTAGAAAAGATGGATAAATTTAGTGAAACACAAGAGGAGATGAAAAAGAACCAACTGGAGATGAAAAAGGACCAACTAGAAATTAAACATACAATGACTGAAATAAAAAATATTATATAGAGACCTAACAGCAGACTAGAGGAAGGCAAGAATCAAGTCAAAACTTTCAAATATAAAAAAATTAGAAAACACTCAACTGGAAAAGCAAAAAGTAAAAAGAATTGAAAAATGTGAAGATAATGTAAGGATCCTCTGGGACAGCTGTAAGTATACCAATATCAGAATTGTGATGATGCCAGAAGAACAGAGAGAACAAGATACTGAAAACCTATTTGAAGAAATAATGACTGAAAACTTCCCCCCACCTGCTGAAAGAAATAGACTTACAAGTCCAGGAAGCACACAGAACCCCATATAAAAGAAATCCAAAGAGGACTACAACAAGACACTTTATAATTAAAATACCAGGAGCAAAAGAGAATATTAAAAGCAGCAAGAAAAAAACAGTTAATTACCTACAAGGGAGCACCCATATGATTATGAACTGATTTCTCAACAGAAACTATGCAGGCCCGATGGGAGTGGCAAGAAATATTCAATATGATGAATAGTGAGAACCTACAACCAAGAATACTCTATCCAGAAAAGCTATCATTCAGAATTGAAGGGCAGCTAAAGAGATTCACAGATAAGAAAAAGCTAAAGGACTTCATCAACTCCAAACAAGTATTATATGAAATGCTGAAAAATACTCTTTAAGAAGAGAAAGAAGAAAAAGGTAAAAGATAAAAAATTATGAACAACAAATACATATCTATCAACAAGTGAATCTAAAAATTAAGTGAATTAAAAATTTGATCAACAGAATAACCTGGTGAATGTAATAAAATCAGGAGCACAGAAAGGGAGTGGACTGATAATTCTCAGGGGGAAAGGGGTTAGAGGGGTGCAGGGAGAGACTGGACAAAAATCATACACCTATGGATGAGGTTAATGGGGGGGGGTGTAAGGGTAGAGGGAGGGGTAGCAGCTGGGTGGAGAGGAGCTATAAAGGGGAAAAAAGAAAAACAAATGTACTGATCTGAATAATAAAGATTTAATTAAAAATTAGAAAGAATCATATGAAGCATTTTCTCAGATCACAGTGACATAAAACGAAATCAACTATAATAAAAACAATCCAAAGAAATCAAACACATGGAGACTAAACAACATGGTATTAAACAATGACTGTGTAACCAGAGAAATCAAGGAAGAAATAAAAAACTTCATGGCAACAAATGAAAATCATAATGCAACAATACAAAATTTATGGAACACAGTGAAAGGAATCTTCAGAGGGAAGTTCATAGCTCTATAAGCCTACTGCAAAAAACAAGAACAATGGTAATAAATTACCTAACCCTACAACTCAAAGAGCTAGAAAGAGAGCAACAAGAAAAGCTAGGTATAAGCAAAAGGAAGGATATAGTAAAGATGAGAGTGAAGATAAACAACATAGAGACCAAGGAAACAATTCAAAAGATCAACAAAACCAAGAGCTGGTTCTTGGATAAACAAGATTGATGTACCTCTAGCCAGGCTCACCAAGAAGCAAAGAGAAAAGACCCAAATAAATAAAATGAAAGAGGAGAAATAACAACAGACCCCTCTGAAATACAAAGGATTGTTAAAAAATACTATGAACAACTCTATTGCAACAAACTGGACAACCTGGAGGAAATGGACACATTCCTAGATAAATATAACCTTCCAAAACTCAATCAGGAAGAATCTAAACAGCTCAATAGGCCAATTACTACAGAAGAAATTGAAGCAGTCATCAAAAAGCTTCCAGCAAACAAGAGCCTGGGACCAGAAGGCTACACAGGAGAATTTTACCAAACATTCAAGGAACAATTAAAACCTTTCCTCCTCAGACTATTCAAAAATATTCAAGAAGAAGGAGCACTTTCAAACACCTTCTAAGAAGCCAGCATTAGCCTAATACCACAACCAGATAAAGACAACACAATGAAAGAGAATTACAGGCCAATATCCCTCATGAACATAGATGCCAAAATCTTCATCAAAATTCTAACAAATTGGATCCAGCAGTACATCAGAAAGATCATACACCATGACCAAGTAGGATTCATCCCAGGAATGCAGGGATGTACAATATACACAAATCAATAAATGTGATACATCACATAAATAAATTGAGAGATAAAAATCACATAGTCATATCAATTGATGCAGAAAAAACATTTGACAAAATCCAACACTCTTTCTTGATAAAAACTCTCAGCAAAGTAAGAATAGAAGGATCATACCTGAACATCATAAAAGTCATATATGATAAACCCACAGCTAATTTCATACTCGATGGGCAAAAATTAAAACATTTCCCCTAAGATCAGGAACAAGACAGAGATGCCCACTCTCACCACTCCTGTTGGACATAGTACTGGAAATATTAGCCATTGCAATTAGACAAGAAGAAGCAATAAAATGCATCCAAATGGGAAAAGAAGTAAAGCTGTCCTTATTTGCAGATGACATGATACTGTACATAAAAAACCTGAAGGACTCCATCCCAAAACTAATTGGCTTAATACATGAATTTGGCAATGTAGCAGGATACAAAATTAATGCCAAGAAATCTGTGGCATTTCTATACACTAATAGTGAAATTACAGGAAGAGAGACTAAAAAAGCAATACCATTTACCATCACACCAAAAAAATTAAGATATCTAGGAATAAACTTAACTAAGGAGGTAAAAGACCTATACTCAGAAAACCACAGGACACTGAAAAAAGAAATAGAGGAAGACGTAAACAGATGGAAGAGCATACCATGCTCATGGATTGGGAGAATCAACATCATTAAAATGTCCATAATACCCAAAGCAATCTATAGATTCAATGCACTACCCATTAAAATACAAATGGCATATTTTACAGACCTAGAAAGAACTCTCCAAAGATTCATCTGGGGGAAAAAAGATGCTGAATTGCCACAGCAATCCTGAGAAAGAAGAATATAGTGGGTGGAATCTCAATACCAGATTTCAAGCTATATTACAAAGCAACTGTTCTCAAAACGGCCTGGTACTGGCACAAGAACAGACACATAGACCACTGAAATAGAATAGAGAATCCAGATATCCACCCAAACCACTATTCTCAATTAATATTGGACAAAAGAGGCATGAACATACAATGGAGTCAAGACAGCCTCTTCAATAAATGATGTTGGGAAAATTGGACAGGTACATGAAAAAAAAATGGAACTGGACCACCAACTTACACCATACACAAAAATAAACTCCAAATGGATACAGGACTTAAACCTAAGATGGGAAACCATAAAAATACTAAAGGAATCCACAGGCAGCACAATCTCAGACATATGCCTAAAGAACTTCTTCACTGTTACTACTCCTAGAGCAATTGAAGCTAAAGAGAAAATAAGCAAATGGAACTACATCAAAATAAAAAGCTTTTGCACAGCAAAAGAAAAAACAAGAAAGCCCACTGTATGGGAGAATATATTTGCAAATGTTATCACTGATAAAGGTTTAATATCCAACATCTACAGCCAACTTATACAACTTAATAAAAGGAAGATAAATGATCCTTAAAAAAAATAGGCAATGGACCTAATTAGAACCTTTCAAAAGTCGACAAAAGGAAAGCCAAGAGACACATGAAAACATGCTCAAAGTCACTAATTATCTGAGAGATGCAAATCAAAACGACAATGCGATACCATCTCAAACCTGTCAGAATGGCAATCATCAACAAATCAACAAATGACAAGTGTTGGTGAGGATGTGGAGAAAAAGGAAGCCTTGTGCACTGCTGGTGGGAATGCAAATTGGTACAGCCACTGTGGAGAACAATATAGAGTTTCCTCAAAAAATTAAAAATGGAACTCCCATTTGACCCAACAATTCCATTCCTAGGAATATATCCTAAGAAACTAGAAACACCTATCAGAAAGGACCTATGCACCCCTATGTTCACAGCAGCACAATTTACAATAGCTACAATTTGGAAACAGCCTAGGTGCCCGTCAACAGATGAGTGGATCAGAAAACTATGGTACATCTACATAGTGGAATTCTATGCTGCCATAAAAAAAGAAGGAATTCTTACCATTAGCAGCAACCTGGATGGAATTGGAGAGCATTATGCTAAGTGAAATAAGCCAGTCAATGAAAGAAAAACACTACATGACCTCACTCATTTATGGATAATAAAGAACATTATAAACTGATGAACAAAAAGATAGATACAGCCAAAACCAGTTTGGCTCAGTGGATAGAGCATTGGCCTGTGGACTGAGGGGTCCCATGTTCGGTTCTGGTCAAGGGCATGTATCCTGGTTGTGGGCACATCCCCAGTGGGATGCATGCATGAGGCGGCTGATTGATGTCTCTGTCTCATTGATGTTTCTAGCTCTCTATCCCTCTCCCTTCCTCTCTGTAAAAAAAAATAATAATAATAATCAATAAAATATATATTTTTTTTTAAAAAAGGTAGATACAGAGGCAGTAAAGCATAAAATAGACTGTCAAATTACAGTGGGAAGGTTAGGGAGATGTGGGGTAGATAAGAGGTCAAACAAATGACTTGTAGCCTGGGGCGGAGGGGAAGATATGTATACATGTAATACATTAATTTAAAAAAAGATAAAAAATAAAAATAAATAAACTAGCCCTGCCTGCCTCTCCAGTCCATTCTGGTGCCATCTCACATGCAATGCCTTAAGTAGACCAGGGTTAGAGGTCATCTGACACTGTGTCCAGACTAGAACAGATGTTTCATAAATACTAAATCTCTCTCTCTCTCTCATTTGGCAATGTCAGGGGACATTTCTAGCTTTTCCAGTTGAGGTGTGGGAGAGGTCAGGTGCTTCTCTGTGTCCCACAGTGCTCAGGACAGCCCTGTACACATTGTTAAAATGCCAACAGTCAACAGTGCCAAGGATGAAAATCCTTTGAATAGATAAAGTGCATGTAAGGTAGTATAAAGCCACTGCCATTATTCCTATAGTGCCTATGATTTCTCACTAGCACAAAGACATTTCATTAAATGCATATTCTTCCTCATGTGCTCCCTGATGAAGATGCTCCTTTCAGTGTCTAAATGAAAGCAAGCACCTCAAGAGACACAGTGGCTCCTTTTGGGTGGGGACATCTGGAGCCTGTTCCCTCCCTGATACTAGACTACTGCTGCTCCCAACTGCTGTCTCTTAAACCCTCCCTGAGAGGCTAATAGATAGATGATACATGATAGATATAGGTAGGTAGGTAGGTAGGTAGGTAGATAGATAGATAGATAGATAGATAGATAGATAGATAGATGATAGATGATAGAAAGATGATAGCTATAGATATCTGTTCTGTCCCACCTAAATGTGTCATTTCCATGACTCTGCACTAGTTTTTCTCTGAATTCCTTCCAGCTCCCATCCGTGCCATGCTAGATCTGATCTCTGCCCAGCAAACTGACCTCCATGGACTAATTGGCCAAAGTTCACTGTCCAGTGGCTTTCAGGTGGGTCTAGTTAATGTAAGGCAGTGGTTAGCAAACTCATTAGTCAACAAAGTGGCAAACTACAGCAGCTCGTGGACCACAGTTTGCCGACCACTGATGTAAGGCACCAGGAGATTGGAATATGGGAAGAAGGAAAGGTTTGAGTGCATATTTTCCACCTCCCCACTAGGCCACTCTTTTGACAAAGACTGAGTTTCTCAAAAGCCACAATTCTCTGGGTAACCTCCTCTCTACAGCCACAGCTCACAGAGAGTTTGCTACCCTATCCTCTGGAGGCCCGGGGCAGGGCAGCAGGGTGGGGCAATAATAGCCTCCCACTTTCACTGCTCCTTGAGTCTCTCATCATTTCATGTTACTCTTCTTACTTTGTCTAGTTGTCCATAAAGTCCCTTTATTGAGCTATCTTCAGTTAAATTCTTTGTCTGTGCTGTTTCCTATCAGAAATCTGAATGATATTCTTCCTTGATGCTTCCTAATACGCCCTAGTGCTTTGCAACTTTATCTATACACTGAGTGGCCTGATTATTATGATCTCTGAATGCATACTAATCTGGCCACTCAGTGTACATCCTATATAATAAAAGGATAATATGCAAATTGTCCCCTCAACCAGGAGTTTGACCAGCAGGCAGGCCAGCCAAAACCGCCCATGTCCCCTCCCCCTGGCCAGGCTGGCCAAACCCCATCCATGCATGAATTCATGCGCTGGGTCTCTAATACACACACACACACACACACACACACACACACACACACGCACACACACACACTGAGTGGCCAGATTATTATGTGTTCAGCAATCATAATAATCTGGCCACTCAGTGTATATATAAAAGCCTAAGTGGTCATTATGACTGGATGATCAGATGACCAAACAACCAACCGGTAGCAATGACATGCACTGACCACCAGGGGGTAGATGCTTAATGCAGGAGCTTCCCCCTGGTGGTCAGTGCCCTCCCACAGCCAACCTCCCATGGGCAGCCTAACACCCATGGTCTCTTCCCCCAGGTGGCCAGCCCCAATCAGGATTTGGAAAGACAGTCTTGATCATCCCCAATTGCTGGCCAGGCCAAGGGACCCCACCCATGCATTAATTTGTACACCGGGCCTCTAGTTTTATATACTTTAGCCAATTTTTATGTACACAGATCCAAAAAAAATTGGGGGGCTTATAAAGATGCCTGAAATGAAAGACTTGAGTAACTGAATCCTTACTTAGTGCAACACTACAACAGCTAAAATGTTAGTGCTTACTATGTTCAAAGAACTATGCCAGGTACTTTATATTCATTATCATACTAAATTCACATGATCTCACAAGGTATTTCTCTTTGATCAACCACAATTGAGAAAACTAAGTCATAAGTAAAAGCCAATGACTAGAAAGTGGCAAAAGCTGAATCTGGAGCCAGATGTGATACAAAAGCCATTAATTCTTCTATTATACCCCTTATTTATATGACTGCAATAAACAGAATTCTTTTATGTGTTTTTTTAAATATATTTTTATTGATTTCAGTGAGAGGAAGGGAGAGGGAAAGATAGAAACATCAATGATTGACTGCTTCTTGCATGTCCCCTTTTGGGGATTGAGCCTGCACCCAGGATTCAAATTCTGATCTCCTGGTTCATGGATCAATGCTCAACCACTGAGTAACACCAGGCAAATGACAGAACTCTTAGTTGCTGTGGCAGAAACCCACTGAATCTTGCTTGAAGATAAAAGAAAGTTATAAAGGTATTGTAAAAGCCCTCAGAATCAATGTGAGCTTAACAACCATGGGACCTAAATATCTGAATTCCCCCAGCTCCATTGTAATTCCAACTATAGTCTTTAATGATGATGATGATGATGATGATGATGATGATGAAGAAAAACATAAAACATACAATTTTCCATCCTTTTTTCAATTATAGTTCAAATTTCATAATATTCTGTACTAGAGCCTGGTGCATGAATTTATGCATGGGTGGAATCTGGCTGGCCCACCCCTCTAGGAGCCAATGGGGCCAGGTCGGTGGAGGGATGGGACACAGGAGATCAGACAGCCCCACCTCAGATGAGGGGGGCAATCAAGGGCGGGGACAGCCTGGGGAGGGGCCACAGGAGTTTGGGGGGGTGCGATTGGGGTCTGGATCAGGTCAATTGGCCACCGCAATACACATCATAGCAACCAATCATTCTGGTCATTCCATCATTTTGGTTGCTTGGCTTTTATATATTGTATACTATTAGTTTCAGGTGTACAATATAGTGGGTAGATAATCACATACTTTACAGAGTGGTCCCCCTGATATTTTAAGTTCCTGCCCTGGCCCATAAATAGCTATTACAATTTTCTTTTCCTCCATTGACCTCTCCCCAGCCACTCCCACTCCCCAGCACAGAGCCTACACCCCCTAATTACTGTGTCCATTGGTAATGCTTAAATGAACACATACAAGTCCTTTGGTTGATCTCTTACCCACCCCCACTGCTGTGCCTCTGAGGTTTGACAGTCAGTTTGATGATTCTCTGTCTCTTGACCTATTTTTGTTCATCAGTTTATATTGCTCACTATATTCCACAAATGAGTGAGGTCATATAGTATTTCTCTTTCTCTGACTGGCTTATTTCACTTAGCATAATGTTCTCCACTTCCATCCATGCTGTTGCAAATGATAACAGTTCCTTCTTTTTTACAGCTGTGTAGTATTTCATTGTGTAGCTGTACTATGGTTTTCTAATCCATTTGTCTGCTGATCGGCACTTGGGCTATTTCCAAATCTTAGCTATTGTAAATTGTGCTGCTATGAACATAGAGATGCATATATCCTTTCTGATTGGTGTATCTGATTTCTTGGGGTATATTCCTAGAAGTGGGATTACCATGTCGAATGGGAGTTCCATTTTTAATTTGTTGAGGAAACTCTATAATGTCTTCCACAATGGCTGCACCAGTGTGCATTCCTACCACCAGGGCACAAAGTTCCTTTTTCTCCACCCTTGCCAGCACTTATCATTTGTTGATTTCCTGATGATAGCCATTCTGACAGGTGTGAGATGGTACCTCATTGTCATTTTGATTTGCATCTCTCAGATGATTAGTGACTTTGAACATGTTGTCATATGTCTCTTGGCCTTCTGTATGTACTCTTTTGGAAAGCATCTATATAGGTCTTTTGTCCATTTTTTGCTTTAGTTGTTTATCTTCCTTTTGTTAAATTGTATGAGTTCCCTGTAAATTTTGGAGATTAAAGCCTTATCAGAGATAACAATGGCAAATATGTTCTTCCAATAAACCTGACACGTCACATAAACAAACTGAGATAAAAATCACATAGGCATATCAATTGATGTAGAAAAAGCATTTGACAAAATCCAACATCCTTCCTTGATAAAAACCCTCAGCAAAGTAGGAATTGAGGGATCACACCAAACATAATAAAAGCCTTATATGACAAACCTACAGCCAACATCTTACTCAATGGTCAAAAAATAAAACCATTTCCTCTAAAATAGGAACAAGATAAGGTTATCCACTCTCATCACTCCTGTTCAGCGTAGTACTGGAAGTGCTAGCCATAGCAACTAACAAAAAAAAAAAAAAGAAATAAAAGACATCCAAATTGGAAAAGAAGAAATAAAACTTTCATCATTCAAATTTGACATGATATTGTACATAGAAAACCCTAAAGACTCCATCAAAAAACTGTTAGACTTAATAAATGAATTTGCCAATGTAGCAGCATACAAAATTAATACCCAGAAATCTATGGCTTGTTTACACACCAATAATAAACTTATAGAAAGAGAAATTTAAAAAAACAATCCCATTTACTATTGCAACAAAATAAATAAGATACCTACGAAGAAACTTAACTAAGGAAGTAAAAGACCTGAACTCAGAAAACTACAGTACTTTGAAAAAAAGAGATAGAGGAAGACATAAACAAATGGAAGAATATACCAGGTTCATGTATTGGAAGAATCAACACTGTTAAAATGTCCATACTACCTACAGCAATCTATAGATTCAATGAAATCCCCATTAAAATATCAACAGCATATTTCACAGACATAGAAAAAATTCATGTGGTTAAAAAAAGACCCCGAATAGCTGCAGCAATCCTGAGAAAGAACAAAGTAGGAGGGACCTCAATACCAAATATCAAGCTATACTACAAAGCCATTGTCATCAAAACTGCTTGGTATACTTACCTGGCAGGGGAGATACCATGATCACTAAGATGGTTTTCCCAGGGAGAGGTTTATCCATTGCACTCCGGATGTGCTGACCCCTGCGATTTCCCCAAATGTAGGAAACTCGACTGTATAATTTGTGGTAGTAGGGGACTGCATTCGTGCTCTCCCCTGTAAAAAAAAAAAAAACTGCTTGGTATTGGCACAAGAACAGACATATAAACCAATGGAATAGAACTGAACAGAGAACCCAGAAATTGACACAAGCCAGTATGCTCAATTAATATTTGTGAAGGGAGGCAAGAGCATACAATGGAGTCAAGCAATCTCTTCAATAAATGGTGTTGGGAAAATTGGACAGATACATGCAAAAAAATGAAACTTGACCACCAAGTTACACCATACACAAAAGTAAACTCAAAATGGATAAAGGACTTAAATGTAGGATGGGAAACCATAAAAAACTTAGAGCAAACCACAGGCAGCAAAATATCAGACGTACATCGTAGCAATATCTTTACTAATACAGCTCCTAGGGCAATGGAAATTAAGGAAAAAATAGATAAATGAGGCCACATCAAAATAAGAAGCTTCTGCACAGCAAAAGACACAATCAACAAAACAGTAAAATTTAACTATATTCTCAATTAAATTTCCAAGGAAATTAAATAGAATTCAGGTGTCCTCTGGACTGTGCCTCCACTTCTCCCTGAGACCAGCTTCTTGTCTAATAGGCTTCTCCATGAAGTTGAATATGTGAAATGAAAAAAATCTAGTGTCATGCAAATCTAGGGCACAGAATACAACAATTTAGCCACTTTCTCACGGGTTCATCTTTCCAACTTGCCATCAGGCAAGAAAGGGCTTTTCTCTAGTTTTTTTATGTTCAGAAAATCCTATAGAAGATCTGTGATTAGAACAGGTTGGGTCACAGGCCCACCTCTTTAAAAAAAAATTAGTATAACCACAGGAATAATAAAATTTGAGTAACATATCTGGGTGGGTGGGAGAGAGATGATGTTTTGATGGGCAGGCTGCTTGAGAAACATAAGGATGAAGAGAACTAGACCAGAGGAAGGAAAAGGAGCACTGGACAAACCACCACGATAGATCTACAAAATCCTTGCAAGTCACCTTTGTTAATGCATCCATTTCACTTCAGATATTTAAAAGGATGATATCTGTCTGCACTCAGCTAGCATTTGACATTTTACAACCTTTAACTACTTTTCTCTAGAAGTTGTAGAATATGAAATGTCTGGTACCAGCAAACTGGGGCACAAATGTAATTATTAGACCATTGACAGTCTCAGGTCTTGATCTCCCAGTGGATAAGTCTTTTAAGGTAGCATGGGGCTAAGCAAACCAAGTGATTTCAGTCTGGGCACAGGGAAGCATGTGGAGAATGGCAGGTCTAATGTTCCCAGGTAGCCCTTAGAAATCCAGCGCAGAGGTAAACTGAGCAGTAAAATGAGAAAATAATGCTAACAATAATAATAATAATAATAAATAACAATTGATTCTCACAAGATACCGGGAATTGTTCTTAGTGCTATGCATATATAAACTAATTTCATCACCATGGCAACTTTACAAGGTACCTACTATAGTATCATCCCCAAATGAGTTTAAATAACTTATTCAAGTTAGTGATCCAAACCAGGTAGTCTTGCTACAGAACCCATATATTTAAGTACTACACTATACCCTGTGGGAGAAAAGAATATGGAGTCATTAGAGCAAACCACAACTTGCCTAATAATTGAATTGTTTGTTTAAATTAAAAATTTAGAAAACAAAACAACCCTCCCACACTTCCTACATACTAGTACACTCACAGACATCTCCTCACTAATGGTGCAATGTCAGCAGTGAGAGGCAGGTGATGGATTTCTTAATAAACAGGACATACGAAGCATATATTGTAAAAATAACAGCAGATAAATGTGACTGCATCAACATTTAACACTCCTGCATAACGAAAGGCATTATAAATAACAGTCAAAGATAAGTCACAGACGGAAAAGCATTGGGAAATGCTCAAACCCGACAAAGGATTAAAACCCTGAATATACAAAATCTCCTGCAAATTAATAACTCGGAAAAAAAATTTAAACTATGAAAAACTTTCACAGGAGAGGAAACCCAGATGGTTGCTAAACGTATCTTAAATGCATGAGTAGTCAGGAAGATAAGAATAAAACCAACCAGAAACCAGTCCACACTCCTCCAATTGGCAACAAAATTGAAGACTCACAAGGCCTAATGCTGGCAAAGATGTGGAGAAGTGTGAGCTTCATATAATATTTGGAAGATGGGAAAGGGATTAGGGAGGGACAGGCACAAATTCTTTGGCATACAATCTGATAACACCTGGTTCAATCCAGAGATCTGTCTTACAATCACACATATGCCCAGGGAGACAGCCATAGAATATGTGTGACAGAAGTGTGTGTAATCATGATAAATTTCAAACAAACTGTACTTTAAAGACCACAGAACAATCATAAATTAATTGTGGCTATAGTTCTACAATGGAAGATTCCACTGCAGTTGAAAAGAATTCAGGGAAGCAATATGTATTAAAATAGAAATGAAAATATACTAGTAGTATTTAATGAAAAAACAAGTCACACCATGATATGAAGAGTTTAATTGCAATTTTGTAAATGTTTGTTTATACACAATATTACAGTATAAATTGTAAGATACCAATAATATTTATATACAGTACATAAATGTTAGTTTATCTATATGCATATAAGAGCCTAAGAGAGGGAGAATACAAGATGGCGGCATAGGTAAACACCTACACTGCTGCCTCGCACAACAATTTCAAAACTACAACCAAAAGACAGAACGGACATCATCCGGAACCACAGGAAAACTGGCTGAGTGGAAGTTCTACAACTAGAGGGAAAGAGAGAGGCTCACAGAGACCCAGAGGAGCTGCAAAAAGCTGAGGTACGGAGACGCGCACGTGGAGAGAGCAGGTGCGGGAGTACCTGGCTGGTTTTCTCTGGCAGGAGGAAAATGGAGACTCTCAAAGGCATTGAACCCCTTATCTTACAACACTAAACCCCAGATCCAGCCAAAACTCATACAGGGGGAGTTTGGACTGTGAAAAGGGAGAGGTGCATGGAAATTTAGGGGAGTCGCAAAAGATCAGAGGACTGGTGGCACGCACGGCACTGCCCACAGGACAGACTGCTGATTGTGCCGCTGGCTTTCGTGAGTGGGTGGGAGACAGACCCTCCCAACTGTGCCACTTCTGACTCCACTAAGCCCCTGTTTCGGGCGAAACCCTGGGGACCTAGTCTCATGTGGTCCTGGTGCGCAGGGGAGCCGGAGGGGCAGTGGTCTAGAGGCACTGCAGGCGCTCTGGCACAAGGACCGCTCCAGCGATTACCCAGTCATGTGAGACTCAGGGGCCGTGGAGGGCGGGGCCGACTGGAAGGCAAGGTGGTTCCTTAAGCCCTGAGACTCTACCCGTCCCAAGCTCAACAGAGGCTTTTCAGTTTTCCAAGTCTGGTATCATAAAGCTGAATTCAACACAGAAGTTTCCCCGGCATAGTGAAAATGCCAAGACAAGGGAAGGGATCACAAACAAAAGAAATAGAGGGAAAAAAATGACTGGATAGAGGGTTCAAAACCACGCTTATAAGGTTTTTCAAGAATATACTAGAAAAGTTGGATAAATTTAGTGAGACCCAAGAGGAGATGAAAAAGGACATACTAGAGACACTGACTGAAATAAAAAATATTATACAGAGTCCTAACAGCAGACTAGAGAAAGGCAAGAATCAAGTAAAAAATTTGAAATATAAAGAAGCAGAAAACATTCAACTGGAAAAGCAAGAAGAGAAAAGAATCCAAAAATGTGAAGATAATGTAAGGAGCCTCTGGGACAGCTTCAAGCGTACCAACATCAGAATTGTGGCGGTGCCAGAAGAAGAGAGAGAACAAGATACTGAAAACCTATTTAAAGAAATAATGACTGAAAATTTCCCACATCTGGTAAAAGAAATAGACTTACAAGTCCAGGAAGCACACAGAACCCC
This sequence comes from Lasiurus cinereus, assembly GCA_011751065.1. NCBI lineage: Eukaryota > Metazoa > Chordata > Mammalia > Chiroptera > Vespertilionidae > Lasiurus > Lasiurus cinereus. The sequence goes on from JAAGEH010000393.1 coordinate 57,061,868, forward strand.
AAATAAAAGGAATCCAAAGAGGACCACACCAAGACACAACATCATTAAAATACCAAGAGCGAAAGACAAAGAGAGAATATTAAAAGCAGCAAGAGAAAAACAGTTCGTTACCTACAAGGGAGCACCCATACGACTGTCAGCTGATTTCCAAACAGAAACGATGCAGACCAGACGGGAGTGGCAAGAAATATTCAACGTGATGAATAGCAAGAACCTACAACCAAGAATAATCTATCCAGCAAAGCTATCATTCAGAATTGAAGGGCAGATAAAGAGCTTCACAGAGAAGAAAAAGCTAAAGGAGTTCATCAACTCCAAACCAGTATTATATGAAATGCTGAAAGGTACTCTTTTAGAAGAGGAAGAAGAAAAAGCTAAAAGACAAAAAATTATGAACAACAAATACATATCTGTCAACAAGTGAATCTAAAAATTAAGTGAATTAAAAATTTGATCAACAGAATAAACTGGTGAATATAATAGAATCAGGAGCACAGAAAAGGAGTAGACTGATCATTCTCAGGGGGACAAAAATCATAAAGCATCAAAAGACTGTGAAATTACAGCAGAAAGATTAAAGTTAGGTGAGGTAGATAAGTGATCAATCAAAGGACTTGTATGCATGCATATAAGCATAACCAATGATCACAGACACTGGGGGGTTGGGGTATGCCTGGGAGGGAGGGGGGGCAATGGGGAGATATGTATAAAAAATTAATAAAAATTAATAAAAAGAAAAAAATTTAAAAAAGATCCTAAGAGACCAGAATGACCAGTTGCTATGATGCGCATTGACCACCAGGAGGCAGACACTCAATGCAGGAGCTGCCCCCTGGTGGTCAGTGCACTCCCACAGTCTACCTTCCCTAGCTGGCCAACCTCCCGTGGTTTCTCCTCCTGGCCGGAGTCCCCAATTGCCCAATCAGGACCAGGCCCTGGGCTGGGATGGGGAACTGAGGGTGGGTGGCAGTGGACATGGCCCCTTTCCCAGGTTTCTCAAGGTTGGCAGCCAATTTCCCATGCCCTATCCTTCCCCCTGGCCAGCAAGCCACAATCAGCCCACTGCCTGCCCACTGTGGTAATGGCATGGCAGCAAGGGAAGGAGAAGGAGAGATGGGGAACTTCACTGTGATGGGGTGCCAATGATGGCAGCATCAGCATCTTACATCTGTTCCTTCCATGCCTGGCCCAGCGACCATCACATCCTCTCTAGCCCAACCCTGACTGGTCTGGCCCTGATCAGCCCTGATCGCTAGCCAGGCCTAGGGATCCCACCCATGCATGATTTCATGCATGGGGCCTCCAATATTTGTATAAATATATATTTAATTTTAATCAAATTAATTATAATAATTTAAGTTTAAAGTTCATATAAATATAAATTTTATGTAATTATGTATAATATATAAATTATATTCTAGTACATATAAAACTTAATATACAATATGAACTTACCTTTTAAGTTTATAATATTTTATATGAGTATGAATATATAATAAAATGTGAAATACAAGTAGAATAGTTATAAATGTCACCATGGTACTTGCTTTGGGAGAACCTTGGAACTAAGAATGCTGCAAAAGGAACTTTAATTTACTAATAATGTTTTGATTCTTAAAAAATAAATAATTGCAGGTGGAAGGTACATGGGTATTATACTTCTAATGTTTTTATTTTATGTAACAAAAATATATATTAATACCTCCCAGTTTCACTAAGTTAGAGCTGGGTTGACTCTCTGAGGTCAGCAACTTTAGGGCCAGCACAGATCTGGCAAAGGGACAGGTCAGCATTTGTTGGATGAATGCCCTGTGAACCTGCCTAACCAGGGATGGAAAGAAGCACTTCAGAACTTTCTTGAATACAATTCCCAGAAGAGACTGGACTCCGGGAGATGAGGAAGCTTCATAGCAATCACTGCAGAATGGATATTTCTGATTAATATATCATCCAAATTTCATTTCAGTTTTGTATAGGAAAACTCACCCATCGCTTCATCTTAGGGCAGAACATCATATGGTGTTCTGAGAAGTCACACTACAAATTCTGAAGTTGAGGGCTCCTTCAGGAAGAGTTAGTGATCTGGGCAGGCCCCTGCCTTCTCATTGGGCAGCCTCCCTGGTTCTAGGCTGAGCTGGAGACAGTTCATGGATCCAATCACTTCTTCTCTTCTGTTTCCACTTAGGTGAAATTTTAGGGTGTTAGACAAAATAATCTTAGTTCTCTTCAATTCAATAAAGCATGTGAGAACTTCCTGTGCTATATGTTTATATGCTCTCACTCACTACCTCTCTCTAGAGCTGCTGTCTCTCTGTTTTATATGATTATGTTAGAATCATCCCCACCTAGCCTTTGCCAATAGTGTTGATAAAAGAATTAAAATTACCTTAATAATGAAGGTTGAAGAGTGAGGGTGTCATTCAAATGCATCCGGCCACCGTGCAAACCAATGGTAGAGCCAAAGGGGATATGCACAATCAGGTAGAAAGGCCCTACCCCTTCCTAGCTCGGTGACCATTGTCTGCCTCAATTTCCTCTTGAAGAAAAGCAGAATATCATTCACCTTTCATTGTTGAGGAGAGGAAAAAATGATATAATCTATGTCAAATCATATATAGAACTTCCAAAATAGTAAGTATTCAGTAAATGATAGTGGCTGTATATTGATATCTGCAGATGAGTGTTTATTTGTATGTCTTTATCTCTATACATATGGTATTTATCTCTATGTATTGATATACATTTCTCCGAGCAGTCTTGAAGCTGCTCAAGAATATTCAGGGGAAGAAATAATTATTAGATTTATCAAGTCTAGATTTCCAGGCTGCCTTTCTGACTTTAGGTAAGTGAGTACTTGGCACAGTTTTTAGTTTTCACAGCTACAGCAATTTTGTTATCCCCACCATGGCAGTGCCTAGAGATACCTCTTTGTTAGGGTTCTTCTGGTTAGCTTTCTTAAACATCTGGGCCTCTCCTATTATGCTTACAAAATCTCCTGGGTAGTGTGCTTGAAATTGAAAAAGTCCAGGAAACAATATCACCTATCATTTTCCTCGTGTTCTCATTAGTAACCAGTATATTCTGCTCAGGGGCTCAACCCTGACTTCATTGGGTCCTTGAATCCCATGACCCAAATGCCAGATCCCAGGCCCTCCCTTAGCCTAATCTCTCTGACTTCTATGCCCATTGCTGACTCACCAGTGTTGATTCAATTGTCCAGAGTTTTCACTTTTACTCATTATTAAGTAAATAAAAGTCTTAGTTCAAAGTTAGGCAATGCACTAAATGCAATCTTTGCATTTTCTGTAACTAAACTTTAGTCTTCTTTTTGATACCCTAATCCCCAAGAATAGCAAAACAATTTCTGTGAGCTGGGAGTTGTCTCTCTTCCAGAAGGATAATTATCTTGTTAGCCCTCAGTCTGTATGATCAGGTAAATGCTGAGTCCTATTTTATCCCAACCACTGAACCCCTCAGTTCCAGCTACCCCTGGGGCTTTTGGATATATAAGAAACAGTCTTTTGCTTCTAGGTTGGCCTAGTTCCTGGGGGACACTAAATTCCCATAGAAGACCTCTGCTTAAACTCACCACATGCCCTTCTCTCCTCTGGGCTTTACTACCTAATAGAGGATGGGTTCTCTCTACTCTTGAATCCCACAATCTATCTTGGGTTCTTCTCTGACCTTCAGCCTTTAACACTATTTTAGAGACCCACCATCTTCCCATTTCGCATCATCTCCTCTCTATTCTCTTTCCCTCAGATTGGGGTATTATTTTCCAGTCTCAAAATCTGGGAAGAATAACAATTGATTAGTGTTCTAAATGGCTCATTTCATTCAAAATGTCATGTTTATCTAAGCCCTGGTGTGTGTGTGTGTATGAAAGTGGAGAAGGTGTGCTTCTATCAGTCTTACTAATTCCTTTTATTACATACATTTCTTGAGTTCCCACAGGATTCCAAGCATGCTGGTAGGCATTTGGGATATAGAGGTGAATAGAAAAAGCCTCTGCTCTCTACACACTCCCAGTCTAGATAAAACAAGTAATTGTAATGCAATATGGTAAGAGTCATAAAGAGGTACTTGTCAATCTAGAAGGTAGAGTTCAGTTCATTGGTGGGTAGGGATGGTGCAGTTTGGACTGCAATAACAAAGTACCATAGATCAAATGACTTGTAAGCACAGAAATGTATTTCGGGAAATATAATATCAGGGTGCCAATATGATCAGGTTCTGGGGAAGGCCCTCTTCCAGGTTGCAGGTGTTCAATTTTTCCTTGTGTTTTCATCAGCAGCAGAGAGAACTCTCTGGAGTTCCTCTTAAGAGGGCATTGGTCCCATTCATGAGGGCTTCACATTCATAATCTAATTATCTCTCCAAGGCCTCACCTCCAAATACTTTTTACATTGGGGGTTAGGATTTCAATACATATATTTGAGGAGACATAAATACTCAGTTCATTGTAAATGGTGTGGGAGATTCAGAGAGTCTTTCCAGAATGGGTACTGAAAAGCCCCCCTAAACAAAGTATCCCTTCCTTCTCCTTTCTGTAAGCACTGTCAGGCATACTCACAAAAATTCATTAGCATTTCCCCACTAGGATTGCTATGGAAGCAAGTCCTAAGAATAAATTCTTAGCCATGTTAAGGTATTACGTTATCAGGAGAAACCAAGATGGTGGCATAGGTAAAAACCTAAGCTGCTGCCTTACACAACAACTTCAAAACTACAGCTAAAAGACAGAACGGACAACATCTAGAACCACAGGAAAACTGGGTGAGTGAAAATTCTAAAACTAGAAGTAAAGAGAAGAGCACAGGGACACTCAGAGGATCTGTAAAAAGCTGAGGCATGGAAATGCGTGCATAGAGAGGATGGGCAGAGGAGTGCCTGGCTGGAGGGAGACGGAAAATCCCAACTGCACTGAACCCTAGCTCCAGGCGAGACTCATAGGGGGAGTCTGGACTGTTGTGAAAAGGAAGGTGTGCACGGAAACTTAGGGGAGCCATGAAAGACAGCAGACTAGAGGATCGCAAGAATCAAGTCAAAGATTTGAAATACAAAGAAGCAAAAAACACTCCACTGGAAAAGAAAAAAGAAAAAAAAAGAATAAAAAAATGTGACAATAGTATAAGGAGCTGCTGGGACTACTTCAAGCATACCAACATCAGAATTATGGGGTGCCAGAAGAAGAGAGAGAGCAAGATACTGAAAATCTATTTAAAGAAATAATGAGTGAAAATTTCCCCCACCTGCTGAAAGAAGTAGACTTACAAGTCTGGGAAGCGCACAGAGCCCCAAACAAAGGGAATCCAAAGAGGACCACACCAAGACACATCATAATTCAAATACCAAGAGCAAAAGACAAAGAGAGAATATTAAAAGCAGCAAAAGAAAAACAATTACCTACAGGAGAGTACCCATTCAACAGTCAGCTGATTTCTCAACAGAAACTATGCAGGCCAGACAGGAGTGGCAAGAAATATTCAAAGTGATGAATAACAAGAATCTACAACCAAGATTACTCTACCCAGCAAAGCTATCATTCAGAATTGATGGGCAGATAAAGAACTTCACAGACAAGAAAAAACTGAAGGACACCAAACACCAAACCAGTATTATATGAAGTGCTGAAAGTTATTCTTTAAGAAAAGGAAGAAGAAAATGGTAAAGGTAAAAATTATGAACAACAAATATATATCTATCAACAAGTGAATTGAAAATCTGATGAACAGAATAAACTGGTGAACATAATAGAATTAGGGGCATAGAAATGGAGTGGACTGATAATTCTCAGGGGGAAAGAGATGAGGGGGATTCAGAGAGAGACTGGACAAAAATCATACACCTATGGATGAGGACAGTGGAGGGGAGGTAAGGGTAGAGGGTGGGGTGGAAACCAGGTGGAGGGGAGATATGGGTGAGGGGGAAGAGGAACAACTGTAATAATCTGTACAATAAAGATTTATTAAAATTAAAAAAAACATATTATGTTATCAAGAAGGAGTAACACATTAGCCTACAAATATACCAGGAGGATTTATTTAAGATGAATTATTAATATAACTCATCTTCACTTAGTAAAAACTAGAAAGTTGAAGTGTAATGGGGCGACCCGCGACAGACGACCACCAGACAACCAATTGGAAAATTTAGGAAGCCTTTATTACGAACTCGAGTCCGGGCTCCCGGTTCCACTGACACAGCAGGGAAGTACGAGAGCCCCGAACCTCTGCAGCATGTGCCTTTTATCCCCAGCGCAGGAGGATTTGGCAAGCATTACTAAATTTCATATACTGACTCTTTGTTTAAGCTTTTTTAGTTAGGCACGTAAGCAGTCTAGATAGCGGCTATCCTTGAAGGAATTGTTTGTTAGACTTCATGGCTTCTCAAGGCCAGGGGTATCTTCAAACACCACCTGGTGTTCTGTTTCATATCACAGAATGTCTAGCTGAGAAAAACTCCTTTCCTTCTCTCCCCCAGGCTTGAGGTCACTCTGACCCTAAGTCACTTTTCGTGGAGAAACGCAGTCTGGCCCTTGCCCCTCCACAGAAGGAGGGCCAGGTCTTAATGGAAGAGAAAACAGAGGAAGAGTTGAGCATGGGCACTTTTTTAGGTTGACTTCCCTAGACAGAGATTCTTATTCAAGTGGCTTATGGGAGAATGTTCTCCAGAGCAAGGGAAACAAGTTAAACAATGATGTGGTCTCAGCTAAAAATGAACTTTAGTCTGAGGAAAGAAGAAGCAAAAAAAGGAGACAGTGCTGCCAGGAGAGAAGGCTTCCATTGGCTGAGAGGGAGATAGTAGGGAGTGGTTCTCAGGCACCCCTTGCAACAGGGGATGAATGCCCATCACCCACATGTGGTCACCAACAGCATTCACTACAGACCAGGGATCAGCAGGTAGGCTGGGGTTCCCTAGTAGGGGAGGTCTAGGCAGGGTACTTAGTGCAAGACTTTGAACACAAAAATGAGAATGAGGCCAGGATGTGTGTGTGTGTGTGTGTGTGTGTGTGTGTGTGTGTGTGTGTGTCCTCACATGCATGCAGCTGTGACGTCTGTCCCATCAGCCTGGGAGATTCCTAAGTAAATTTCCTAAAAGACTTTCATTTCTTCTCTGGCAGCTTCCTGAGAAGAGGGGCTATTTCCCCTTCTTGTTCTGCACTTACCCAACATTCAGCTTTAAGAACCTAGCATTGGGAGGCATGATCTCATTTCTTCACTGTGATGGCGAGATTCCACCTCCTCACTTCCCCGGTCACAAAGGGCTGTCAATGATCCCTGCATCTACTACTGGCCCCTGACCCTGATGGGCATTTTGACTTTGCTGTCTAGCAATGCTGGCATACCTGGAGCATGGCACTTACACCAAAACTATACAATGAGCAAGGGGTGGGTCCTTCCAACTCTCCCTTCCAAATAGTTCCCTGTGCCTTGTCCTAAAGAGCGCTAGCCTTGGGGGGCTGCTGGGAACCATAACAGGCAGTCCAGTTCCCAGCCAGATAGAATTACTGCCATGCTGGGAGGCTTTTCCCCCTGAAGGTTGGCCTTGGCCTTAGCCAAGCTTCAAGGGGGAAAGCCAAATAAAATGCAAAGATTGGCTAGTTAGGATTCTCAGGGACTAATGGCTCTGCAAATTTTTTTTTTTAATGTCATTGCATGTGTAGCTAGGAACCATGGTTGATAAAGTGTGCCGAACCAGTCCTGGCACTTCTTGAGTTAGATCAAGTTCTTTCTTTCTAAAATAAATAGTAATTATTTTCCAAATTCAAATAAATTAACATATACAATAGTCTCCATTTACATCTTTCCATTATAATTTCCTACACATCCGTTGCCTAGTTTTTAGCTGGTAAAATGCTTCTAAGCAATAAGATACATAAAGCAAGTGTCAACTGACTATTAACAGAAGACTCTGGGGAAAACCAACTATGCTAGGTTCCTGCTTACTAAATGTGTGATCACGGTGCTAATTTCATATCCCATACAAAGACATTAAAATAACAATTGCCATTTGTAGTCTTACCATGCTCTAAGCCTCAAGATGCTAGATGCTTTAACTCTCGCATTCTCATGTGTGATTAAATATTATCCTTATTTTACACATAAATACAGAAATAAATAAGCTGAGGCACAAAGAGTCTCAAGTTAATAAAATATTTACACAAAAAGTAATTAATTCAATATTTATACAAAAACAAATATTTAAGGTGATAAGGGCAAGTAACAAAGAGGCCTGAATTGGTCTGAGTGATCAGTTCAGGGGTCCCTGAAGGAGTGATATTTGAAACAGGTTCTGATGGAGAAGACAATGGAGAAGGGAGCCAAGGGAATTACAATTTCAAAACCCAAGTTAAATAGTGAAACTGCTTTGGAAAATAGTCTGGCTGGCCTTCAAAAAGTTATGCATGGAGTTACCATATGACTCAGCAGTTCTACTGCTAAATATCTACCTAAGAGAAATGAAATTTTATCTTCATACAAAAATTTGTGCATAAATGTTCATACAGCATCATTCATAATCATGGCAAAATGGAAACAACCCAAATGTCCATCAACTGATGAGAAACTAACAATGTAGCATATCCATACAATAGGATATTATCCAGCAATAAAATCAATGAAGTACTGACACATGCAAACAACAGAGACACTGAGAACATTATGCTAAGTGAAAGAAGCCAGTCACGAGAATCACACAAAAAATTCGCATATTGTGTGATTCCACGTACAGGAAATGTCCAGAAGGAGCAAATCCACAGAGACAAAAAGTAGATACGTGGTTGCCAGAGCTGAGGTGAAGGGGAACTGGGAAGTGACTACCGAGAGTGTGAGATTTGGGGTGGGGGGGTGGGGGGAGGTGGAAGCAGATGGAATAAAAATGTCCTAAAATTAATAGTAGTGAGTGCTGCACAAATCTGTGAATATATACCAAACTGCACACTGTAAGTGGATACTGGATGGTATGTAAATTTTATCTGAATAAAGTTGTTATAAAAACAGAAGCGAAACCAAGATGGTGGCATAGGTGAACACCTAAGCTGCTGTCTCACACAACAATTTCAAAACTAAAACTTAAAGACAGAGTGGACACTATCCAGAACCACAGGAAAGCTGGCTGAGTGAAAATTCTACAATTAGAAATAAAAAGCTGAGGTACAGAGACATACTCGTGTAGAGGATGGGTGCAGGAGGGTCTGGCTGACTTCCTCTAGGGCAGTGGTTCTCAACCTTCCTAATGCCATGACCCTTTAATACAGCTCCCCATGTTGTGGTGACCCCCAACCATACAATTATTTTCCTTGCTACTTCATAACTGTAATTTTGCTGCTGTTAATGATCTGTAATGTAAATATCTGATATGCAGGATGTCTTAGGCGACCCTTCTGAAAAGGCCATTCGACCCCCAAAGGGGTCGCGACCCACAGGTTGAGAACCACTGCTCTAGGGAGAGGGAGATGGAAAATCCCAACTGCACTGAACCCCAGCTCCAGGCAAGACTAATAGGAGGAGTCTGGACTGTCATGAAAAGGAAGGAGTACACAGAAACTTAGGGGAGCCACCAAACACAGAAGTCTGGGGGCTTGGGAAAGTGCATGCCAAAGTGCATACAGAGTGCTGATTGCTGATTGTGCTGGCTTCCTCTAGTGGGAGGAAGACAGAACCTCACAACAGCACTAAAATCCAGGACCGACTGCACTGAGCCCCAGTTTCAAGTGAGACCCTGGGAACCCAGACTCATACAGGTCCCTAGAGTGCATGGAAATTCAGGGGAGGTAGAAAGGCAGAGATCTGGGAAGCTTGCGTGTGCACATGAAAGGCAGAAGCCTGGAGGCAAGCCCACATGCCCAGACACAGCTGATCCTCACAACCAGTTGGTTTGGAGGTCAATCCCGCTCAGTGATACCAACAACCTACAAGAATTAACTACAAGACTGTACACACAGTTCACAAAGGGATGCACCAACAGTTTTCACCTCAGGTAACTGGGGAGGCAGAGCTACTGTGACACATAGGACAGCTAGCACACAATGCTTCCCTACCAACTCAGGGAAGCAGCAAAATGTGCAGAGACTAAAGAACAGATCATAAACAAAAGAAATGGAGGAAAACAAACAACTTCATATAGAGTTCAAAACCATGGTTATAAGGTTTTTTAGGAATTTCCTAAAAAAAATGGATAAATTTAGTGAGACCCAAGAGGAGATGAAAAAGAACCAACTAGAAATTAAACATACACTGACTGAAATAAAAAATATTATACAGAAACCTAACGGCAGACTAGAGGATCTCAAGAATCAAGTCAAAGATTTGAAATACAAAGAAGCAAAAAACACTCCACTGGAAAAGACAAAAGAAAAAAAGAATAAAAAAATGTGAAGATAGTGTAAGGAGCCGCTGGGACTACTTCAAGCATACCAACATCAGAATTCTGGGGTGCCAGAAGAAGAGAGAGAGCAAGATACTGAAAACCTATTTGAAGAAATAATGAGTGAAAACTTGCTCTACCTGCTGAAAGAAGTAGACTTATAAGTCCAGGAAGCACACAGAGCCCCAAACAAAAGGAATTCAAAGAGGACCACACCAAGACCCATCATAATTAAAATACCAAGAGCAAAAGACAAGGAGAGAATATTAAAAGAAGCAAGAGACAAACAGTTAATTTCCTACAAGGAAGTACCCATTCGACTGTCAGCTGATTTTTCAACAGAAACTATGCAGGCCAAACAGGAGTGGCAAGAAATATTCAACGTGACGAATAGCAAGAAACTACAACCAAGATTACTCTACCCAGCAAAGCTATCATTCAGAATTGATGGGCAGATAAAGAGCTTCACAGATAAGAAAAAACTAAAGGAGTTCATCAACACCAACCCAGTATTATATGAAATGCTGAAATGTATTCTTTAAGAAGAGGAAGAACATAGACACTGGGGGGTTGGGGTATGCCTGGGAGGGAGGGGGGCAATGAGGAGATATGTATAAAAAAATATATATATATTAAAAATGGTAAAGGTAAAAATTATGAACAACAAATACATATCTATCAACAAGTGAATCTAAAAATCAAGTGAATTGAAAATATGATAATAAAAATCTGATGCACAGAATAAACTGGTGAATATAATAGAATTAGGGGCATAGAAAAGGAGTGGACTGATAATTCTCAGGGGGGAAGCGGTTAGGGACTGCAGGGAGAGACTGGACAAAAATCATACACCTATGGATGAGGACAATGTGGGGGAGGTAAGGGCAGAGGGTGGGTTGGAAACTAGGTGGAGGGTAGATATGGGGGGGAGATGAACAATTGTAATAATTTGAACAATAAAGATTTATTAAAATTTTAAAAAAAGAAATGATAGAAGAGAGAATAGCCGTGAGAGAGAAAATGTGAGCAAAAATTCTATCCCTTTCTCCCAATTCAACTATCATTCACTCTGTTCACATTAAGTAATGATTTTAAATGTCCTTCTCTTTTTTCCTATTCACAACTCTGCCAGCAGCATTTCTTAATACAAACAGTAAAAGCTGAATTATAAGCATGATCCAATTTTGCTCTGCATAATTAGTGGATTAAACATGAGAGCAAATCCACTTATTTTCACAGTTCATCCAACTTCCCACTCTCTGAAACATGACAACACACAGACATACACACACACTCACTCACACTCAGAAATAAAGGTTCTGGGAGCACAAAATGAGAAAGAATTTATTTCTAAAGGACAATTACAGCTATCAAATTAGTTTTTAAATGACTCCAAGTATAACCCTTTCTCAACTGGATATTTTTTTCCCTCAAGAAACAAAGCTGGGGATCTAATCTACAGCACCTGAATCAAAATATATCATTGAAGGCTGAAAATATTTTTGCCGGCGATTTTAGAACAAACCCTTAATAGCTGAAAAACACCAAGCCATGCAGGTTTGTGTCAGCTCAGTTTCTGGTGTCAATTGCTTGTGTCCACCAGCTATATAATATTGAGCAGGTTCCTTAAATTTCTGTCTGTTTATTAAAATGGACATGGCTATGAGACTTAAATAAGATAATACTTACAAAGTGGATCAGTGTCTGGTACATAGTAATTATTCAAAATGTTTTGTATTATTATTCTATGTCTAGAGCCCAGATGAAAAAAAAAAAAAAACAGGCATCCTCAAACCAACCTCCCAGCTCACCCTACAGATGGGATTGGGATCAGAGATCAGGACTGGCAGAAACCCTAGACCCACCCTATGCATCTGGAAAGGCTCAGAAACACATGGTCCATCCACCCAGCACTGCTGTGTCAATGACTCTTTCAAAGACTTCCTCAAATAGGTGCCAAAACATGCTCACTCCAAAATGGCATAGGCTTTGCTGAAAAACAATGGAATATACTCATGCCTCTGCCCACAATGTAGGAGCAGAAGTGGGGCAGAGAAGGGGGAGGTGCAAGCAGAGAAGGGAAACAGGACTCTTCAGTTTCTTCTATACAAAGTTTCTCTTCCCTCCCATTTTTCTATACCAGCCCCCATGAACTAAATGAAAACGTCAACTGTTGAGTTGACAACCAGGATTGAGTAGCTTTCCTATCATCTTGGCATCATCAGCATGATTGCTCTCATGGAGGTTGTTTAGGTGAATTCCCATCTAATACTTAAGGCAACCCTCTGAGGTAAGTGTTACTATTACCTTATGCAACAAATGAGGCACCTAGATCCAGGGAATTTAAGAAAATGCATAAGGTCACATAGTTTATAACTGACAGACCTTGACTGGAAAACACAAGTCTGCCTATTTCAGAGCATGTACTCTTCACCACTAAACCCTGTCTCCTTGCAGCTCCCTGGAGATTGGGATGAGCATCAAGATCAGGATTTGGAAAAAAGAAGTTGTATTGCATATATATGAAGAAATATTATTCAGCTGTAAAATAGAATGATATCCTGCTATTTGCAACAGCATGGACGGACATTCAGGGCATTATGTTAAGTGAAAGAAGTCAAAGGCAAATACTGTATAATCTTATTTATATGTGGAATCTTAAAATAAAAAAAACAAAAAACAAAAAAACCTCATAGAAACAGAGTAGAATGGTGGCTGCCAGTGTTGGGGGAGGTGGGAAGAATTGAATGAAGATGGTCAAAATGTACAAATTTCCATTTATAAAATAAAACTAGAAGCCCGGTGCATGAAAATTTATGCACTGGGGGGTGGGAGGAAGGAAGGTCCCCTCAGCCCAGCCTGCCCCCTCTCACAGTCCAAGAGCCCTTAGGGGCGGGAGGTGACTGGGCCATCAAGGGAAGGTGACGGCCCCATCATACCTCTGCTGCTGCCATTGCCAGAGCCTCAAGCAACCCTCAGGCATCCAAGGCTTGCCTGCACCTCAGGCCCGCCATAAGTGGCTGGGCAGCCAATATCTGAGGCTTGCCTGTGCCACAGGCCGGCATTAGGCAGTTGGGGAGCTGAGGACAGGTCCGGCCCCACAGCGAATTTGCCACCTCCCCCACCCTGAAAGGGCTGAAAGGACTGGGGGACTCCAGCGGGGCTGAGGGGACTGGGTGCCATCATCTTGTGGCTATGGGCACCACTATATTTGTGACAGCGTGAAGGTCAATTTGCATACTCCCTCTTTATTAGATAGGATAATTCTAAGGGTGTGAAACACAACACAACGACTACAGTAACTAACATTACTGTGTAGTATATTAGGAGGTTACTAATAAGTAACTAAGAAAGTACTAAGAAAATAAGTACTAAGAGTTCTCATCATAAAGAAAAACACATTTTCACCCAATCTTTCAACCTCCCTCCCCTCTGGTAACCATTAGTATGTTTTCTGTATTTATGCATCTGTTTCAATTTTGTTTGTTTATTTTGTTATTTAGAATCCACACATAAGTGAAATTATATGGTATCTGTCTTACTCCAACTTATTTCTCTCAGCATAATACTCTCTAGGCCCGTCCATGCTGTCACAAATGGTAAGATATTATTTTTTATGGCCAAGTAATATTCCATTGGGAGCCTCTCATGTTGGTATGAGAGACGCAGCTCATTATAATAACTATGCATGGTGCCAGGTGGGTACTAGGAATATTGGGAGGAACACTTTGCAAAGTAAATGATTGTCTAACCACTGTGCTGTACACCTGAAACTAATACAAAATATTATTAAATGTAAATTGTAATTGAAAATAAATAAGATCTCTATTAAACATCAGACAATTACTGATTTAAAACTGGGAAAAAAAATCACCTTTTCAAATGCTACTGCTACATCCAGTGTCAGAAAATCAGCTTAGTAGTTCCTCCACCCTCTGCATTTTTAGTTTACTCTGTGATTTTATAACCCAGTCGTGCGACAGCTGTGTTAAAGATCCTTGGAAATGAAATATGATGGGTGACTTCGTGTCACAAGGACCGAAACTGAATGCTCACGACTTGAATCTAATTTATTAGGAAACAGTCTGAATCATTGAAATGTGTCTTCCACCTTAGGAAACTATAATAGACAGCACTGCAACTTCACCTGCACACAGAACCTAAGCAAATAAAGACAACAGAATGTAAATGGTGATTTTCTCTTTTAAAAATTGCTTTACATATTTTAATTCTTGTGTTTCCCTTGGGGGTTAGATATTTCAGTCACAGAGTTATCCAATTAAAATGAACACTCTCTGCTTCATCCTTTAGGCGAGGACAGCTGCAAGCTGCTAAGTTTTATAAAGCTTTCATCTTGTCCATAAATATTTAACAAGAACTGGTTGGTACACAAGTGAGAAATCAAAGAGAGAATCTGAAAATAACCTCTGTGCTATGGGAAAGCCAAATAAAACAAAAGCCAAATGACCATTGTCCTCCATTTTTATTGAAACAACCATTGAAGTATTTCTGAGTATTTTGATCATTTTTTTAACTTGCTTGTTCTCACAAATGTACAAAAATAGGAAGGTGATAGAGAGATATTAAATGTGACTATCTGTGCCCTTTTCTCCAATATCCTGTCATTTGTTTCTGAGACAGACTTTCATGTTTCCATGGAAACTCATGGTGAGGCTCTCTAAGCACTTTAGCAACATTTGAAAATATAGACTGCTCTTTTACATTTTTGTCTAGACACATGTACACACACACACACAGAGATATCTTATCTAATAAAAGAGTAATATGCAAATTGACCATGCCTCCATCACACACACAAGCTACACCTATCAGCCACGCCCACCATCCAATCAAAGTGAGTATGCAAATTAACCCGACCAAGATGGCTCTGGCAGAGAGAGCAGGAGGGAAGCATAGATTGCGCCTGGCGATGGAGGAAGCCAAGCTTTACACACACCCTCACCCACCGCAGGTCTCTGCTTAAGGCAACAAAGTTTCAATGGCTGTGCAAGCAGAAGGCTTGGCTTAGTCCAGGCTACAAAGTTTCAATTTTAGAAGATAAATAAATCCCAGATACCAGGGCCTCCTCTGGGGTTGCCAGGGGTTGTGGCCGGCCTGCAAACCACCTCAGGCCCCTCACCCAGTCCACCCCACACCCCAAGGGAACACCCATCCTGATCCAGGACACCTTTCAGGGCAAACCAGCTGCCCCCAATCTGCCCCCCCCAACCCCTGTGCACCAGGCCTCTATCCTATCTAATAAAAAAGTAATATACAGATTGACCATCACTCCAACACACAAGATGATTGCTCCCAAGTGGTCAAAAGATCCTGCCTCCATGTGGACACAAGATGGCTACCACAAGATGGTCAGCAGGGGAGGGCAGTTGGAGGTAACCAGGCTGACAGAGGAGGAAAGTTGGGGGTGTCTGGGCCTGCAGGGAAGAGCAGTTGGGGGGGACCCAGGCCTGCAGGGGAAGGCAGTTAGGGGTGACCAGTCCCACAGGGTAGGGAAGTTAGGCATCAATCAGGCTGGCAGGGAAGTGGTGAGGGGGTGATCAAGCTGGAAGGCAGAAGCAGTTAGGGGCAATCAGGAAGGCAGGCAGGTGAGCAGTTGGGAGTCACCAGTCCTGGATTGTGAAAGGGATGTCCGACTGCCCGTTCAGGCCCAATCCTAGGCCTAAAGGGGCAGTCAGACATCCCTTAAGGGGTCCCAGATTGGAGAAGGAGCAGGCTGGGCTGAAGGACAAACCTCACCCCGTTCCTGTGCATGAATTTCATGCACCAGGCCTCTAGTATATTCATACATGTAGACCTACATACTCATACTCACACCTACACACAGACAGACCACCATTGCCAACCACCTCCATTCTGCACATCATTATCACAATATCCCAAATAGGCTAAAAACTCAGAGTAACTAATCATAAATAAGCAAAGGAGTTATGGCCTGTCTTCTTGGACCTGAAAAGAGAATTCTGCCATTTGCCTTGAAAGGCATTTTAGGCTTTTTACGCTCCCCTCTCACCACCCAATTCCATCTTGCAAGCCTGAATCTTTGAGATCATCTTCACTTCCACATCCTTCCAGGCAGAGGCCCCTTGTGAGTTTCCCTTGTTCATTGTCTTTCATATGGGATCATCAAGTGTTCTAGAGAATGGAAAGGTTGTGCCACTGGCAGAGCTCTCAGAGACCAGAAGGTTTTCCCAATTGCCTTAATAACTGACAGACTCAATAAGTAAGAAGATTGAGCAAATTGGTAATCACAAAATAGTCACAGAGATGTAAAGTATAGAATAGGGAATATAGTCAATAATCCTATATAATAAAAGCCTAATATGCTAAGTGTACACTATTTGTTCAACCATTTAACCAGTCACTATGATGCACACTGACCACCAGGGGGCAGATGCTCTGACCAGTAGATTAGCTTCTGGCCAATTGGGACTGGGTGAGACGGGCCTGACACACCCTGGACAAATCCGTACAGCAGGCCAATTTCAGCCCGATCCCTGCAAGCCAGGCCAAGGGACCCCACCAGTGCACAAATCCATGCACTGGGCCTCTAGTGTTATAATAACTATGTATAGCGTCAGGTAGGGACTAGAAATATCGGGGGAACACTTTGTAAAGTATATTATTATTTAATCACTATATAGTACAATTGGAACTAATACAAAATAATATTAAATATAAACTGTAATGGAAAAATAAAATTCTTTAAAAGACAAAAAATGAGCATTCCTTATTATTAAGAAATTATTTAAAGCTAACTGAAATCTCTCAACTGTTCTTTAAACTCAATGGATTGTCTCCTCATTCCATTATTATAAGAAATAAAAGTTTGGTGCCAACTACTTCATTTATATTAGGGTTTGGTACATGAAAGACAGATTCAAAAGGAAGAAGAAAAGGCAAGAGGGAGGGAGGAAGACAGAACAATATTACCTGACATACCCTTATCCTTATAATTCTGAACTTTCAAGTTTTTAATCCTCATTTCTTTAGAAATATATCTTCCACTGTCTTTATTCTGTCTTAGATTTCTTCTATCTCAAGTTCAGAATTTTCTAATTCTGGACACCCCAGAGAACCCTGACTCCTTACTATGAAGGACCCTTTGAGGTTGCTACCCTGTAACAGTTGTCTGTTCTGATTATGTTCCTTTAAAGTGCCCACTCAACACTTGAATAATTTATTCAACAAATACTCAACAGAGTAACTTGTGTACTAGGTACTGTTCTACCCACTGAACTTATAAGCAGTGAACAAAAGTGACACAAATCCCTGACTATCAGAGCTTACACACCTTAGACTTAATCTGGGCTGGCTCTGATTCCATGCCTTCTCCAGTCCTCCTTGATTTGTGGCTCAGTCTCCCATTTATGATCCCAAACTTTCCCATCTTCTATGGAATGCTGGTATTGATTTTTCACTCCCTTGACCATAGACTCTTCTACAAGTAGAATGTTGTCCTCAGGCACTTGAATAACTTGGGAAGACAACCGTCATCACAATTTTTTTTTAATTTTATATATTACATTTTTTGTGTGCCTCGTATTGTTTAAGTGCCTTACATGTATTAATTTATTTAATCTTTCAACAATATAAAATGAGGAAGCAGAACTTTTACTGACCAATTGATGATAGTGAAGTTGTAACATGTCCAAATTCACCAGCTGAAAAGTGACAAACCTGGCTTTGCCTTCCTGAACGTGACAACTTGCTTCTCATTTGCTCCAGGTATTCTTGTTGCCTTTGGTTATGTTTCTGCCCATGCTTCCTTTTTTCTCAAGATCATTTGAAATGTGTTCCTTGCCACACAAACTATCTTTCACTCATTGTCCTTCTTTCATATTTCCAATGAAACTGTTCAGTGGCTCTGGGCCAAGGACATCACCTTGCAAGTACCACTTATTCCATCACAGCTTGATGAAGACGAAGATATCTAGGATCCATTTTGTCAAACTGCAGAAAGAACCGGTGCTCCTGCATGCACCCTACATCTCAGTTCTGCTGTGATAAAAGGTGTTTGGATTTTACTATCTCCTCCCATATGGTGCCTCATTATATTGTCCACAGGACATCCTCTATCCCTGACATATCTCATCCCTCATGTAATGATGATTACCAGCCTCCCAATACTCTAATTCCTCTAGGGAAGTTTCTTACACATCTAGGTTTTGTTTTATTTATCACTTCTCTCTGCCTTTCTTGCCTTAATTAAACTCAGCCTGGGGACATAGGAAACTAGAGAACTTTTTTTTTTCTTTGATGCAAGCGACATTAGTTTCCTGGAGACAGTAAAGGGTTCCCCCTCTCCCAAACTCACTAGTTATATCTCAAACACTCATTGCTCTGTGTTTTCCCATTTCTGTTTGACTGAGTGTTTGAAGATTTGATTTACATTTTAATAGTTTTTGATCCAAAGGGAGGAAATAAATGGGAAATGGGCATCATTTTCCTCTCATTTACCATAAGCTCCTATCATTTTTCCAAAGCACTGAAAAACAGCTATTTTCTCATTCAGGACAATTTATAAGAAAGGTCCTTTTTGTTATTTTCACAATTATATGGATGGAAAAGGATTTGCCTGATGATAACAATTGTCACTATACAATCTGTGAGTTATAAGAAAGAAAGGCCAACAGGTCCCAAACCTCAACAAGTGTATGTTTATCTGTTAGTATGGCTTGAGGGCTCACCACAAATTGTGGTTGTCTTCCATTCCCCCAATTCTCATTCACAACAACAACAAAACTACTGTTCTTAGGATTATATAAATTAATTAATATCAGTACAAATAAAGATATTGAAGCAGCTAGTAATCACACTCAAGACAAAGGTGCCTCCCTCCCCAATTCATTCCTCTTCCACATGACAGTCAGAATGAGCATTCTAAAATATTGTGCATAAAAACCGTATTCTGTATAAAAACCCTCATTTGTGATTCTTGTCTTCAAGCTGAAATCTAGGCTCAATAGCCTAACAAGTTCCTCTATCATCAAATCGCATGGCCTCTCCAGATATACCTCTTATACACCTTGTGGTCCCGCCATCCTAGAACCACATCCCTCCACTGTAGTGATCAGTCTCACCTTCCTGCTCCCTCTTTAGTTGGCTAATTCTTTTCCCCCAGCAGGACTCAGCTCAGGTGTTACCTTCATAGAGAAGTCCTTCCTGAATATCTGTCTTAGCTTGCTCTCCTTCCAGGGTGATCTTGAGTTTCTCACCATCATGGTTGTAAATTTAATGGTCATCATTTCCTTACTCACTATTATCCTCTCAGAAAAAAATATTTTCATTCATGTTGCTTCTATTCCTCCCCAAAATAATGTAATAATCTAATAAATGGGTAAACAATGGAATAGATAATTCTAAGAATGAAATAAAGAGCAAAAGTAGAGTAGAATCACCAAAATTACCATCCCAAGGGTCACAATTTCCTAAGGGCCTCTCCTGATTGTAGGGACCAGAAAACCCAGTGGCTACCTGGAAGTAGCCTATAAATTTAATGACCCCAACATTGCTGAGTCCCAGGAGAGTCTCAACATTGCAGTATTTGAGTCTTAAAGGGCAAGTTCCCAGCACTTTGCCAAGATGACAAGCTATTCATTGCAGCTGTAACCACCCAAGGCATTGAGGCCCCATTAAGGTTCCTTGGAGCCAGCATGGACCGTTGTGGAGAACTTCCTCAGCCCAGACAGAAGCTAACCCAGTCCTGCTTCCAACAGCCTTCTGATCAGTCTCTAGAAATTGTCACTTCCTATTTGAGAATGAAGACATGCAAACCTTGAACCTGCTACTAAGGAACTAATTCTTAATTATCCATGGCAGTAGAGGGATAGCTTGAATAACTGAACTTGGCCAAAGATCTAGGAATCATCATCACCATAACCATTATCAAAAATATGATTTTTATAAGTGTCTAAGAGAATGTGGCACAGGTCTTGAAAGAGCATACAAATAACCACAGAAGGGAAAAAATATTTTGGACAATTTTGTCATTCAGAAGTTGATGTCCTTAATATTTGTTTATAGGAAAAAAAAACAGTAAGATTTTATTTTTTAAAAGAAAGCACAGATAAAATTCCACTTCTTGGGAGATATAATTGATATCTTTTTCCCTTGTCCTTCTACTAAGTACAGCTAAAACCCCTGGACAATATATATATATATATATATATGTGTATATATATATATATGTATATGTATATATATATATG